>CM042873.1:1807496-2019996 GCA_023658055.1 Thaleichthys pacificus
GGCCAATGAGGGAAGACCCTGGTGCACATAGTGCCACCACAGCTGGAGAATCTGATTTGATTGTGCTAGAGGGAAATAGGGAAAAGGGCAGGGCGGGGGGGGGGGGGATTAATATTGAGACCATTCGAATTCGTTTAATCTTATTTGTGGTTGTCTGGGATGTGATTTGTGAGAACATTGAACCAGGAAAACCCATGTAGTGTTCCTTCTCTCAATGCCCCTGAGTACGGCTGGAATAAATCTATTTTGTGAAAAAACACTTCCATACAGGCTCATTCCAAACAGTGATATAACATTCACTGACTGATTGCATGCGCACCTTACTTTCATCGAAAGGGTATTCCTTGAATACGGACATTTGGAAGTGTTCTTTTGAATAAAGCATCGACGAATATATTATATTTGAAGGATCTTGAAAACATCCATCTCTATGTGACCTATGCCAATGTTGATGATTGGCACTGCAAGCAATTGGTGTTAACTGGATCCTTCTTCCATTTTCTTTTTTCTCTTTCCAACCAATCAATACGCTCCCAGAAGTACTGTATGCATTGACAGCTGCTGTTCTGTGGTGATGAAGAGGTTTCCCTGGCAACCCAAATTGTCTTCAACCACAAGACAGAGATGGAAGTCCTTGTATTGTTGAGGTCTCACCAGTGCTGGTTGGTATTCAGCACTGGAGAAAGAAAGAGAATACCATCTAACCATAAGTTTGATTTTATGGAGATATAGAGTCCTCATTGGTGACACGTCAGTGACCATCAAGGTAAATCCAGGTAAAGTCCAGCAAGGCGTTGCATGACTTTAAATATTTCACCCTAGTTAAAGGGTAAGGAAATAAACATTAAAAATGATTTGGACATTTGAAAGGATATGGACAAAACACAGCACTTTCTGCTTCAATAAAGCTCTAGCATAACAGCCTATCTAAACAATAGAAAACAATGAATCATATCACGGCTCTTGACGGACACTTGAAGCCCAGTAACAAACAGATAGGCCTTAGCCTGCTTCCCCATGTACACTAAACTCCCTTATTTCCTTCTCCTGCTGCCCTTAATAAAGCAGTATTAATGACGTGCCAGAAGAACTGGCCACTAGCGCCCAGCTCGCCTCATCAACACAAGCCCTGGGAGGCCGTTCCCAATAAATAGTGCGGTAAACACACAATTAGAGGCGCACATATCGCCTCCCTTTATTACATCTCGCCAATTAACAGTCAGGGGCAACCTCCTCGTTTGTATCACTCTCCGCCTGTAATCAGCAATTTAGTAATCGCTGATACGCAGAGGACTCCCAAGTAATAACTGCAAGAAAGGAGAGTGGGAAGGGGGGCGTCCGGGCGGGGGAAACGGACCGTTCTCTGCCCTCATTCCAGTTGTCGGAGCTCTCTTCTTCAATCCCGCCAGTATCTGGAAACTCCTCTCGTTATATATATTTCGATAATCTGTTAAATTTAGATGACCGATTTGCTGTAGGCCTACCTTTTAGTGTGCTCTGATGGGACGAGTTTGACAAATATCATTAAGACCACTGTGCTTTAGAAAAATATAAACTCTGTGTCCGTCATAAAATAAGATAATGAGAAAATCGACAAGGTAACTTCATACACAGAAATGATTTATGTACCACATGCCGTACCTCACTAGCCTATGGACTGCGCGTGCTTGTACGTCACGTTGTGTGGGACTGCCATCTGGTGTCTGTGTACAGCAGAGAACTATTTCACACAGTTCATACAACTGAAGGCAGACTGACATTAGCTGTTATGATTTTTGTTCTGAAGGGAGCAATAAGTATGATAGGTTGTGTCAGTTGTATGAAGCAGAGAGAAAGAGAAACATTTTGAGAGTTAGGGAGTGTTGGTCTGTGCCAACAAAGTTGACAATATCAACCTGTCAACCTAAATGCCTGGGGTCTGCTTTCAAATACTGTACTAGCCAAATTCAAGATAAAATAACATTACGGTCTATAGTTTTATTTTTTTAATGATTAGACAGGATTATGTTGGTAAATATTTTATGATATGGGGTTAAACGTCTAATGTCTTATTTTGAAAGCATGTTTCCGTTTGAAGATAGTCTAGTGTAATTCGGAGATTGGCCGCTAGAGGAACCGGCTAGCTGACAGTCCTGTGTTGATCACGTGATTTGTGTGACAGGGAGCAGCATGGCTGACATGCATGTGCAACCTCAAAACAAACTCCAGCATTTCTTCAGTTAGCTGAATATTCAATACACCGATATCGTGCGAGAGGCCGGGCCACCCGGCGCCCGATTACACCGCAAGATGGACGAGGAGAATAAGCTTCAATTTCCGTCCCTACCTGCGTCTAAGGAGGATTTACTTGTACGTGCTTAGTTAGCATGCTAGAAAGCTAGCTAGCTAAGTAGCTAAATATTTGGAAGATGGGTGTTGTAATCAAGTACGCTAATGTTAAATGGCACTAGCTAAGCAACAGAAGATTTTTTCCCCTTGTGTGTTACTGTACCTATCTTGCCAACTACTATCTCTTTATAGTTCCATGTTTTTTCTGCAATATTTTATAAGGTTGCCTAGCTAATCGTAGTAAGTGGTACAGATCTGTGTCGCTGTTCATATTGCTAGCCAATGTCTTAGCATGCCAGTAGCTATCCAAACTGGTCAATATATGGTATTTATTCCCCCTTGTCATTAATCATTCAGTCCCGATCCAGTTTGTACAGTTGCCAAGATCATACCGCTTGGCACGTCAGCAAGGTTGAATAGCCAAGCAGTGCAGCAAACTTCTACGCTAACCAACTTGGTTTCTATGTCCACAGGATTGGGCGTATCCGATGAGACGTGAAATGCAGGTACATGGTGCTAGCGTCTGATGTTGCAAAGTTGGTTTCTAGAGTTAACCTAGTTCAGTCTTATGGCTTGAGTAATTTTTATTAAATGTCACTTTATTGAACATATTGGACCAATGCTTATAACCGTTGTATTCATAGCGTGATGCAATTCTAGCACTTGACATACCTAAACCGACAAAGGAGAATAATGTATGACGTACAGTAATGGTTTATTGACTTCCACACTTCATAGGAAATCTTACCAAGCCTGTTTTTAGGTCCTTATTCTGCTGCCATGAAGAGCAAGGTAATTCGACCCGGACTGTTTTTTTGTTAGTTTGAGTCACATAAGACATAAGGTAGGTGTAAATTGTAACAGTGTAGGTGACAGTCAACACTCTTTTCTTCTGTAGTTGTCCACTCTTGAACGACAGGGCATAACTCACGTAGTGTGTGTCCGTCAAGATATTGAGGCCAATTTTATTAAGCCCAACTTCCAACATACCTTTAGGTAAGAGACAGACCAAGAATATATAGCAAATCTATTATGTACTTAAGTAATATTAATTAACGCTGCTCTTAACAGTTTCATGTTTATTTTATTAGATACCTCGTCTTAGATATTGCAGACAATCCTGTGGAAAACATTATAAGATTTTTCCCTATGGTGAGTTACATTGTTATATATTCATCAGTGACGCGCACACAGTGATCTCTCCTGCAAACACCATGGTTTATATTCATGTATTTTCTATTTCAACAGACTAAAGAATTTATTGATGGCTGTTTAGCTTCTGGAGGTAACATGTCTATCCTCCCTCTTCTCCTTGAAGATAAGATGTCTAGTTGGATGTGAACTATTGAAAATTAATGTTGTTGTTGGAAAATATATAACTAAAAATTAGATTTTATCCCTGTCTTTTACACTTAGGAAAGGTACTTGTTCATGGAAATGCAGGGATATCAAGAAGGTTTGTCACTTCCCACACAGCATACAATATTTAAACTGATCAATTTTCACACTATAACTGCTTTTCAAACTGGGTATATTATTTTTTAAATGTCCTTTCAGTGCTGCCTTAGTCATTGCCTACCTTATGGAGACTTTCGGGGTCAAATACAGGTAAGACCTGAAGTTTAGTTACATTGGTTCTGTGGTCCATCAATTTTTTATTTGACAATGTAATTACACCATCTGTGCTTTAATCAAACATCACTTACAGGCTTGATGTTTGAATACTGGTGTAAACTAGCTACCTAGCTTAGACTTAACAAGAGACATAAACCCAATGATCAACTGCGTAGGGTTGTATACATCTCCAGATTTATATTTAGATCCATGTTTACCCCCCTTCTCTCATCTCTTCTCCCACAGGGATGCTTTCAGCCACGTTCAGGAGAGGAGGTTTTGCATCAATCCTAACGTTGGGTTTGTGCATCAGTTACAGGTAGGCTACTGAGAAAGACCCATACTTTAACAGCCTCTGGCTTGGGACGATTATGAAGATTACAGTTTAGAAAAGAACCCCACAGGGCTTGAAGTGTTTGTTTAATGGCCAACTTATTTACCCTTCTGAATGAGCAAACCTCTGGATCTCACAGTCATGTGAAATTAATATAGTCTGTGTTACATTTCTGGAGTATTGTGGGAGTCAGATGGCTGAGCGGTGAGGGAGTCGGGCTAGTAATCTGAAGGTTGCCAGTTCGATTCCCAGCCTTGCCAAATCACGTTGTGTCCTTGGGCAAGGCACTTCACCCTACTTGCCTCAGGGGGGGAATGTCCCTGTACTTACTGCAAGTCGCTCTGGATAAGAGCGTCTGCTAAATGACTAAATGTAAATGTATTCATTTCAGTGGCTTCTGTTTCCAGGAATATGAAGCGATCTACCTGGCTAAGCTGACCATCAAGATGATGTCACCGATACAGCGCGGCAGGTCTTTCCCCCTGCAGGCTGGTATGCCAGGTAAAGGCTCCATTCAAGTTTATGACTTTATTTAAGATTTTTGGGCAAAACCAAAACTGAAGTGTATCCACATAACTGTTCCAATGCAGGCACAATACAATATGGATTGCTGTGTACTTAAAGTAGTTTTTTGGAGCTTTCTGCTGTGTCGTATCTTTATTTCTTTTTTTTTCTTTGACAGGGAGCAGGAAGAGAACACTAGAGGAGGACGAGGACTTTGGAGTTATGCAGGTTACTGCTGCACACAATGGATAAGCTTTCCAGACAGACTAGCTGTGTGCCGCAGTGCACTCTTTTTTTTTTTTTTTTTTTACATTTGGGATTCAAAAAAATGTAAATATTTGAACTTTTGTAGTGGGCTGGGTAGCGGGGGGGGGGGGGGGGGGGGATTGGGGTCTCAAGACCCCAGAACTGAAGGGGGGTTGGAGAAGGTACATTTGATAGGTGCTTTTGTGTATAACGTTCTTTTTTTTGTGTCTTTTTTTTTTTTGGAGCTGTATGCACTGAAGTTTTTTGCAGTTTTATAATATTTAAAGCATTTACGCATTAAGCATCAAAGCATTTACAGCGGGACAGTATTGCAATGATGCACTTTTGATACTTGAATTACTACTACTTTTTGCCAGAAGGGGGCAGTAGGCGTAAGGGAAAGTACAGTTAGTCACTTCCCTATAATGTTGTGACCCGAAGAGGTCAAAGCCTTAGCTAGGAGGTGGGAGTGTTGAATAAAGTCCAGGCTCCCACTGGGATAGTATTATGGGATAGTATTATATCAATGATGGGGGATAAACAGATTGACACACAGCCCCATTGCTCAATAAAAGAGATGGCTAATAATTGAAATGTGCTTTTTAAGGTTGTTTTCTTTTGACCATTCCAAGTCTGTCTCTGATTTATTTCTGACAAACTGAATAGTAGCGTAGGGGTTTAGCTATATAGTTTGGCATATATAGATATATAGTGTTAGCTATATAGTTATATAGAACTTACCCACTTTCATTGTTATACACATTGTCCAAACCCCATTAATCAATGAGTAGTTGGATTGAACATTTACAACTTTATTTGTTTTAACCATTCTGTTTTTTTGTTCCTCTTAATAAGAAAATACAAATGTCCCCAAATTTCCAAGAATAGTGACCAATAATCAAAGCTAAATAAATAATCATTATTTTATGAATGTATTATCTGCTCCGAGATCCAACATTTACATGGTTATTCTTCTGACCAAAATGCCAAAAATGAAATAATGAAAAATCTCAATAAAGATGTTATAGCCATTCTTCTAGATATTAAATGGTAAAATAATAAAGCCTAGACCAATAAATACCGCATTTTCCAGCGTTGCCAAAGTAACCCTCCCACAGTGTCCCAATCAGCCTCTGGATCAGTCTTGAGGAATTCAAAACATTATTTCCCAATAAAGAGAAACCTTCCCCTAAATAAATACATATATAGAATATTAAGAACAAAATTCTGATTCTGAATTAAGTCTAACTTATGCGAATAAACAAAAACCTTTAGGATGAATAAAAAAAATAATAAAAAAAATTCTCCCATGCATTCCTTAGAATGTGCTTCTCAACACCTCAAGCGACAATTGCATGTGATTGCACACTCCATAGTCCTAATGTTCTGGACAACATCGACACTTGTTCCAGGTGCTAGTCGTTCCCATGGTGGAAGATCTCCCAGGTGAGGTAGCATTGGTCCCAGAGGGAGAGGATGGCATCGCTGAGTGGACAGGGGGTCTCGGGTCGAATCCCACAGGGGGGGACCGGGTCTGGACCTCAGTCATGGAACCGACACTGCATGTAGGTCTCATTCGAGGCAGAGTAGCCAAACTTTTGGTAAAAAGCCACATTGTTGGGAGCACATTCCAGGGTTATTTTGTAACATTCCAACTTCTTGCTGAGAAGAGTCAGAGTCGACACCAACCTACAGTTGGTCAGAGAAGGGAACAGCTATGAAGTTAAAACCCCAAAAATTATAATACTTTGTATGTTTTAGTCATTAACTCATCTTTAGATTGTGTCTTTGTGTGTAAAGCTGCAGCACATTAGGACCACTCACAGTTTCCCCAGCTGTTTTCCCCTGCAGACGTCACTCACCACCACCTCTTCCACCCTTCCTCTCTGTGAAACACAGTTACAAACGTCAAACATTCTCGGAGGAATTCAAGGATTTACCATCTGCATACGATAATCCCAATCACATTTTGTCATTTAGCAGACACTCTTATCCAGAGCCAATAAGTATGACATTATAACTATCCTATCATATTATTAAATGCACTATTTATTCAAGATTTGCCTTGTATAAATGTTGTGTCTTCCCAGGGTAGACAGCGTTCAGATGTTTGCGTTCTTTATGGCCACACCTGGCCATAAAGTCTAAGTCAAGATACATTTATGGCCTACTGCTTCATTTTCACAGTTTGATTCTGGACATATATCTCAGGACAACGGCTGTTAACCCGGGTGGGATATAGAAGCCTGCCTCAGGTTGACTGCAGCTTTAATCTCATGGGCTTCTGTGGAAAGACTTTGCAACAGGCCCCCTTTGTGTCTTGAGTGTGTTCATTATTCGTCTATGGTGTTTCTCTCCTGTCAGCTGATTAATAACATAGAAATCTAGAACTTAGACTGGTCACAATGTTACTGGAGTCTGTGTGACTCAGGTCTAGTTGATTTCTGTTGTTCTATAGTTCTTACTTTGGCACACGAATGGATGAATTTGTGCTCCGTGATTAACGTAGCCGTGGCGACAATCTGCCGCAGACTGGTGTCCTCCACCACGACGACATAGTAGTCCCCAGTTTTCTTCATGTGCTCAAAGTTCTCTAAAAGACAAAACACACTGAATGTGTCAGTGTGTAATCAAGTTATTCAGGTCTATTAAACCAGATATTTAGCAAACAACGGTTACTTTCTGCAGTCTTTGAAAAAGTAATATACCGTATATAGTATCACATAATGCAATAACGACCATATAATATAATCCCAAATAGCATTAAGCACCGACTAGCTTCCGTTGCCTTGAGAGGACAGAAGTAGGGCCAGGACTTACTGATGAACTGCTCGGGTGTGACATCTCCCACCTGGGTGAGCTGGGACAGAACCTTACAGAATCCTACAGAATGTAACAAACACAAGGTCGGCCATCAGTGGAGGAATGCCGTCCAGCCCAGGCTCAAGGTGACAGAGCACATTCAGACGAATTCCCTTCAGGTAATTATGACAGAATGATGATAATAGAAATCCTTTGTAAAAGCCCTGATCTGCCAGTGCCGATGGGTAGGCTAAGGGGAACAACGGTGTAGATGTGCACATATGGAGCAGATTTATTTCAACAAAGTATCTCTCTGGGTAGACAGGGAGTATAGCGTTCAAATGTGGTCCTTCTACAAGTGGCATGCGAGTCAGTTTACCTTTGTTGATGTCGGCTGTGCAGAGGGGCCGGAGATGCAGCCCCTCCCCAGGCTTGGAGGGGGAGATGGGGGGAGAGAAGGAGACCGTGTTGCTGCTCCAGTCCAGCTCCTGGAGCAGGGACGGGTCAAAGAGAGGCTTCTCATCCAGCAGCATCTCTCACACTCTGTGGATCAAACACACGCAAGATATCTTTATACTGGCTTATATTTACATTTAGCAGACAAGTTATGGAATCTGGTCCAATGTTTGCTTTTTGTTTAGAGCGAGGAGTCGACACAGTCACTTGTGTTCAGGACAAATCAACGTTGAACTTCCTCCTGTTTAGGACATGTAACCGGAGACGGACCAAGCCCACAATTGACACCTGTACAGCGGGTTCTCACCTAGAACAGGGCTGCTCTAACCTCCACTTCTTGGCCCAACACGGTCAGTGGGATTAATAAGGTGTCTCCCTATTTTACGAGATAAAATATAAAGAACTGGCTATCACTAACCGACAGTGTGTTGCTTGTACTGACACGGACGTTTCCACGCATGGGCCACTAACGTTACACTATCCCACAATTCCCTGTAAATGTTTTCCAGCTCGCTGTCAACAATATTGTACAGTATGAGCAAGCAAATGTACTACTACTAACATTTGCTAATATTATTCATCCTCCCCTAGTATTTTCGTTACGACATACAGCTAGGCTCCATAGCTCATTTCAGCAACCATGTAAACTTGTTGAAGACTGCTAACGTTAGCTAGCTAAAAACAGCACGGGATAAATAATAAGTCGCTTCCAAGTCTAGGTACATAGTTACCTACTGCAGTCGATATGTGTTAGCTAGCCTAGTTATTCGTTACAGTACATATCGGTAAGGAAAGTTAGGGTTATCGTTTATAATGTTAGCTCTAACTAGTCTAGTTATACAACCAAAACTCGCAACAGACACATTGCTAGCTGTCCAGACACCCTGCATTGTACGAATTTAGCTCATTTTTGCTAGCTGGCAAGCATTGTACTTACGGTGACATCAATAAAAGGACACGTGAACGATATTCCTCCGAATCAAATTAATGAGCTCTTGAGTTTCTCACTAGTTTTACATCGTTGATCGTAACATCATAAATGTTCCTCCTCTTCCTTCTCTCTGACAGCACTCCAGTATGACGTGGCAGAAGGGCTGGGGTGAGAAGGCGCGGTTCATTGACGTCGGCAAATCCAAAGTCTACTATGTTAGTGGGAACTATGGTAACTTACTATATAATTAAGGCAATATCCCCCCCAATATGTATTATGATTACGGCCTTGACTTACTATATAATTAAAGCAATTGTCATTTACACTTACAGTGAGAGTAAGAATATAAGAATTAAATAAGAACCTGTGGTTAGATTACGTTGGCGGTTGGTTGTTAAGAATTCATACATACATATGATTCAGGACGAAATAAAGGCATGAACAATTGGAAAAGTTTGTGGTTTAAAAAATCTTCTGGATGATGTGTTCACTAATGGTCTGGTCTGGCTAGAGAATGTAACTTTGCCAGTGTTTACATCATAACTCAATAGGCAACAATCTGGAGTTCATTATACTGTACTGCTTATGTTTTTTCCAGCAAACTTTTCTTGAGCACAGAGAGGAGAGGGAGACTCCCTAAATGACTGATCACTGAAGAATGAGAAAATAAAATAAACAAAAAGTTAAAGAAACTGAGAGGGAACACTTAATTCCCACAATCAGGGATACTTTTCAAAAATCTTTTTTCAACCTTTCAAAACTTTTTTTTCAAATCTTTTTCCCAAAAAGGTTTTCTACCTTTTGATACTTTTCTTTTGAAACTTCTTTTGGAAAATAATCTTTCAACTTATCAAAACTTTTTTTAGAAACTTTTAGAAATACCTTCTTTCACTGCTTCTGAATACCTCTATGGTTTGGCCTGGGGCCTAACAGAGAATCTGACCAAAATGGCGGCGCTGCCTAATTGCAGTTCAGACAATTTCCTGTACATTTAAGAGCAAGTGCACTGATTCTAAAGTGTAATCCTGTAGGTTTTTTTTGTAAAACAATAAGCAGAATGTTAAACAGGTATGTCTTTATCATCCTGAGTCTTAATTTACACAGAGCCGGTTACAGCTACCACCTGCTGGCCAAGTATATAAAAATCCTCTAAACGCCATGGTGATCACTAGTCTATATCCTCTGTGTGTGTGTGTGTGTGTGTGTGTGTGTGTGTGTGTGTGTGTGTGTGTGTGTGTGTGTGTGCGTGCGCGCGCGTGCGTGCGTGCGAGAGAGAGAGAGAGAGAGAGAGAGAGAGAGAGAGAGAGAGAGAGAGAGAGAGAGAGAGAGAGAGAGAGAGAAGGAAGACTGGTGCTAATAAACGAGACAGTACATCTGCTCCTATAGGACGCAGCAACAACTTCCTGAGCCAGCTCCACCTTTGTAGACCTTGTCCACCCTACACCTGGAACCGTCAAGGGACTAGCCTCTCTCAAGGCATCCAAATCAAATTATTTCCTAAACAAATCACCGCAGCAACAAAGTGGAAGCACTTCAATCTAAAGGGTTCACTTTGTGAACTGTGTCACCAGTGAGCATGCCTGCTGTGCTCTGTAAGACTAGCTGTGTAGGTGCTGTGCTCTGTAAGACTAGCTGTGTCACCAGTGAGCATGCCTGCTGTGCTCTGTAAGACTAGCTGTGTCACCAGTGAGCATGCCTGCTGTGCTCTGTAAGACTAGCTGTGTCACCAGTGAGCATGCCTGCTGTGCTCTGTAAGACTAGCTGTGTCACCAGTGAGCATGCCTGCTGTGCTCTGTAAGACTAGCTGTGTCGGCCCTACACGGGTCACCACATTACTGGAATTTCTCTTTTCTGCTATTGATTTTTTTTTTTTAAAGAGGGAGTTGGGGGTGGGGGTGGGGGTGGGGGGGGGGGCTCTGAACGTTTACATGAATAAAAAGGACATACAAGCCGTTTCTAACGATTTTGCCCTCCGTGCATTAGAGGTCAGGGGAAGGCAGCAGGATATGCACAGGGAGATAAGTCACCATGGGGGAATCAGAGATAGAAAAGCTGTCAGTCGTTCCCAGTCTGTCCAGCTGGTATTGACTGCTTGTTGCTCTGGATGCAGGTGCAGGCAGGGTTGCCGGTAGACACCACACATTGAGGATTTGCTTCTTTTTTTTAACGTATCTGATACTAGTGATTCTCAAAAGGAAATATATCCCTGTTAGATGTTGAACTGCTATTTTATAGGTTCCGTGTAAGCCTGTGTGATGCTTGTTGCGCTTGCATGTTTTGGCAAACTCAAATAATCATAATAATAAAGATATTCCCATCTTCGACGACCACAACAACAGCCTATAAGCACGATATGCTTTAATGAGGAGAAGTATAAAAAAAAAAATCCAGGAAAATAAAAGCACAAGTGTGAGCAAAACACTACTGTAATCGTGTTGTTCCCTGACCCATCACACTGTTACCAGGGTGACAGTGACCCATGGTCCAATGACAGCCATGGGTCTGGTTCTAGTTACTGTTGACAAACAGCCTCAGCAGCCTCTAATGTGTTGCCCGGCAACATGGCTGAGAGGTGAGGCGTGCAGCAGCAGGGTATTGACTGGAGCTTGCGGGAAACAGGACTGGCTGTAGGCATAAATAAATATCCCCTTCAGAAAGATGATACGCTAGTTCACATGACTCCAGCATGGATGGGGCTGGCGGGTGGAGATATACAGGAGCAGTCTGTCTGTGTCTCCCATTAATGATGAGTCTGGGATGGGCTCGCATGGATAGGGCAACCTGCAGCTCTCTTAGCTTCAAATGAAGATATATACTTTCTATACTCCTTGGTAAAAAAAAAAAAAATTTGTAGCAATAAATCTGTGCACATAATTAAAAAAATAACCAGTCTAGAAAACATGTCAGAGGACAGGACACTACCTTCACCAGACTGCATGTTCAGAACACGAGGCCAGTTTGAAGTTTGAAGTTGGATATCCGCTGAGTTGCATGGAGATCCTTTCTCAGAACAAAGGAAATAGCCACACCTCATATGTGTTTTTCACATTTAGTCATTTAGCAGACGCTCTTATCCAGAGCGACTTACAGTAAGTACAGGGACATTCCCCCCCGAGGCAAGTAGGGTGAAGTGCCTTGCCCAAGGACACGTCATTTGGCACAGCCGGGAATCGAACTGGCGACCTTATGATTACTGGCTCGATTCCCTAACAGCTCAGCCACCTGACTCAATTTTCAGATTTTATTCATATATTTAGGGAAGTTAAGTCCAGTAGGGTTAATGGAGCAATTTAACTGAGGAGGAAATCAACTTTTTACTGCTTCAAATTGTATTTTTTATGTCCTCTGAAGTTTTACACACAGTGTCTGACTAACATAACATACCAACGTACACATCATAACCTTTAACAGCATGGCATCTTGTCAGTCTAACTATCACTCGATGCTGTCCAGATCACCCTGGTTGTCATGGCAGTGGCTGGAGCAGAACAGCCCACTGATACAGATCAGAGCAGAGAGAGGGGGGGAGAGAGAGAGCGAGAGCGAGAGAGAGAGAGAGAGAGAGAGAGAGAGAGAGAGAGAGAGAGAGAACATCTGAGATCAATGGAGCCAGAGACTTCCCTGCTGATTCGATTTACCTGCCCCAGTAATTCACAAGGCCACACACACACACACACACCATCCCAGTCTGCCCCCCTCTCACTCCCCTAACATTATGAATGACTGGAGTGTGATAAGATCGGCCACATACTGGGTTAGTGTGTGTGTTTGGGGTGTGTGTGTGTGTGTGTTTACTCATATTCAAATGAGCACACTCCAACCCCCCCTTACTATACAGAATAGTTATGGTCAAGTGCAGGGTTGTGTTAAAACCTTGAACGGTGACGGTGGAAACTAAAATAATCGTTCAGGTTGTACATGTTTTACAGCTTCCACTAACCCTTCCCATTTATCAGCAATCACATAAATTATTCATGCAGCACGATGTTAGTTCTACTGTTCATCAGATCGATGGCTCTATAATATTTGGCACACATGGGGGCCCTCGGATCCCTGCGCTGCCATGATGGACTGTACCAGCTTAATAGGCATACTGGGTTTCCAGAAGCTTCCAGAAGCATTCTGGGTGTAGCTACTTGAGACATGCTGCACTAGACTTTAGTCAGGAGCTGGCACAGTGCAGACGTTACAGAACAGACAACATGAAACTTTTAAAACCAAAACGTGAAAGACTCAAGTCGTAGAATATTGTGCATTCAGGAATCGGTGTAAAGCAATTCCTAGGCAAAACCCCCACATCCGGTTTCTTACAAACGGTCTTTCGACCTTTTACTATGTTCCCTTTGTCCTCTCTAAGGTCTCAACTTGACGGAAGTTGTGGTGAGTTGCAGAGAATCACCGAAGACGTACTTCATTTAGAATGTGTGGTTAGTGTTCACTGTTCACGAACACCTCTGCTAGCGCCTCGCGCACACCTGTTTCCATTTGACGGGGTCGATAAGAAGGAGACAGTCGAATCTTTCTCTAAATGGATTGGAAGGTTAAAAGTTAAAAGGCAGATGTGACAGTGTGGTGAGGGATGTGGTTTATTAAAGACTACAGTACCTGAAAAATAACAATATTTAACAGAAGGAGTTGCAACTCTGAATCAGAATCAGAATGGGATTTATTCGCCATGAAAGTTTGCACAGACAAGGAATTTGCTTTGGCAGGAAGGTGCATGCAATAAACATATAGGGACCTAAAATTTTAATATGTGGACTATCTATACTAAGGGTACATAAACTAGCAGTACTAAGTGGAATTAGAATTAAATAAAATATACAATAAAATAAAATCTGTGAGAGAGATCCCTTGTTCTCTCTGTGAACCTACGGAGGCCCCACTGTCAAATTGCTTGGTTGACAATCTTGCTGAATTTTGGCTTCATAATATGCCTATCCCCCCTCCCCCCCCCTCCCCCCTTACTCACACACACACAATTAGCATTGGCCGATAAAGCGGAAGTGTGCACACCAACCTTGTTGTGTAATGGTATAATGGTATAATGGTATAATGATAATGAATAATGTATCTTGCAATCAATTTAACAAGCACCTGTTCTGAGGCATGAACTCATGAGCAACATGACATCACTTGTTTAATGTCCGCATTGGAACTACCTCCGGATATTTGATCCTGTAGGTTTTGAAGATGAACAATGCAACAATGTAATGTTTTAACTCAGGTTGACATGAAGATCGCCGGAAGCAGACGAATCTATCGGAAGACTCTCATTGATTATTCAATCAATAAATAAAGCGCTCAATGCAATCTAAAAGCATGGCCGTTT
Organism: Thaleichthys pacificus; assembly: GCA_023658055.1. Lineage (NCBI taxonomy): Eukaryota > Metazoa > Chordata > Actinopteri > Osmeriformes > Osmeridae > Thaleichthys > Thaleichthys pacificus. The sequence continues at coordinate 1,822,044 of CM042873.1, forward strand.
CCTCTCTAACAAGGTTAATTTGATAAACAGACAGAGGCCATTATTGTCGCCTAATTATGTCGAGCAGCAAATACGTCTAATTCCGTGGTACATAAATCAATGTATTCAAGATCAAATGTTTTCCCATTTTAGCTCGTTAATAATAAAATAATAGCCAACAGTATATATACATATGCTGCTAAAGTTTAGGGGTCCTAGGCTACTGAACAAAAAAAAGTCTGAATCAGTTGCGAGTCTTTTGAATTTCTTTAAGTGTACAGTCCGCTGCACCAACCATTAAGTAAAGGATGTCTCACTCCATCACATCCAGCCTTGACAGAAGAGGAAACGGCCCAACTCCCCAGAGGATTGTCTATAAAGAGAGCGGAACTTCACCACACGGGTAGAAGGTTTCTAGTCAGAGGACTGAATGGCTATCGCGTTCATTTCCTGCGCAAATGGAGAGATTTTAGGATTTGGCACCGACGAACATGGGAATAATGCCCTTTTAACCTGATTTTGAAAGGTAAGATTGACTCTGGATAAGTGCATTCAACTAATATAAAAGTGAAATGGGTAGTTGGATTCGAAATAGAAATTACCGGATCAAATTGAGTTTTTAGCGAAATTTGTGTTACGCTTAGTAAGACCGTTCTTGGCAACAGTTAACTTTTCATTGCCTCGGTTACGTTTTCGTAAATAATGTTAAGGGAGCGGCCGGGCATAACTTCTATAGCTTTGAAAGGTTGGCCATCTGCGTCAGGGACAGATGTTCTAGCATTATGCCATGAACAAAACACTTGTCTATGAACTGCCTTTGTTCCAAGTCTCACCTTTGTTTAAACGTGTCAACGCCAGAGCTTTGGGGCATAACATGGCAAACAGTTCTCCAAACATACATCCAATGCTCTCTTTGGGGAATTCATCAATTCTGTATTTTATTAGCAAACTATGTATCAATATTGAGAGTGTGTGTTTGCAAAGTGATCCCGAAGTGAGACAACTCACAGTGATTTCTATATTTGTCCTAACCTCACAGTAGGTGGGTTTCCCTGGAACTTTCAGAGGTCTGACTGCAGTCCACAATAGGTGGCAAGTGGATTTCTGACCTCACCCTAAAATGTAGTATTAAAGCTGTTTCTGTGATTGTTTAAACGTGTAGTTTTGGCTGCTATTACTGTGGTAATAAGATTCGAAACAGTATATGATATTGCCTGTCTCTGTTTTTCGACGCCGCAGGGATACGAGTTGGCTGCCATGTCGGAGAAGAAGTCCAGGAGCTCGGACGCCCGTCCCAAATGTGGCGTCCGCAGCTGGAGCGCAGACAGCCTCGTGTGGCGCGGCAAGAAGCGTTCCAGGAGTTCCCGAAACGAGGCCGGCCTCCGAGGGCTGGAGGCGGATGGGGCGGAGGAGCAGGGGGGCCGTTCGTCTTCCTGCCCCCGGCGACGCAGAGAGAGGAAGTGCAGTTGCACCGTGTCGGGCGAAGCGGACATGGATGCGACTTGCCGGAAAGCCTTGAACCGGCGCTCCCTCAGGCAGAAGTTCCAGGATGCCGTGGGCCAGTGTTTCCCTTCCCGCTCCCATCATCACCACCACCACCACCCGGCCTCTGGGGTCTCACGGCCTCCCTTTTCCGTGCTCCTCTGGTCCAAACGTAAGATCCACGTCTCGGAGCTCATGCAGGACAAGTGCCCCTTCTCTCCCAAGTCCGAACTAGCTCACTGCTGGCACCTGATCAAGAAGCATGCCCCCCACTCCGGTTCCGCCGTGAGCATGGAGGCTCCACACAAACCCCCCGTCCCGCCCTGCTCCTCCCCGCCTCCCACGCCCCTGTCCTGGGAAGACATATGCTCCCCGGGGCCTGGGGGTGCCTGTCTGGAGGACTGGGACCCCTCCTTCCCACACGGGGCGGCACAGGGGGGCTGCCACACGGACTACATCCTGGTCCCCGACCTGCTCCAGATCAACAACAGCCCCTGCTACTGGGGGGTTTTGAACCGCTTCGAGGCGGAGGAGCTTCTGGAGGATCAGCCGGAGGGGACCTTCCTGCTACGGGACTCGGCCCAGGACGAGTTCCTGTTCTCCGTCAGCTTCCGTCGCTACAGCCGCTCCCTTCACGCCCGCATCGAGCAGGACGGCAAACGCTTCAGCTTCGACGGTCGAGACCCCTGCATGTACCGAGACCCCTGCGTCACCGGTCTGCTGAAGCACTACAGCGACCCGGCAACCTGCCTCTTCTTTGAGCCTCTGCTCTCCCGGCCCCTGCCCAGGACCTTCCCCTTCTCCCTGCAGCACCTGTGCCGGGCGGTCATCTGCAGCTGCACCACCTACCGGGGCATGGACAGCCTGCTTCTGCCTCTGCAGCTCAGACACTACCTCCAGCAGTACCACTACAAGTGCAGCGGAGCCTGTGGAGTGTAGACCGCTGGGTCTCTCTCTCTCTCTCTCTCTCTCTCTCTCTCTCTCTCTCTCTCTCTCTCTCTCTCTCTCGCCTGTTGAAAGAAAGACTATCTCTCCGTCTTGTGAGAGTTTGACAGTGAAGAGGTCGGCGAACGTAAAGGAAGGGATGGCTTGTCTACAGAGGGTCACTGAGTCACTCCTCCATATTCTTGCCAGTTCCTGGTTCATTTTTGGCCTTTGACTCATGACTCTCTTGACAACTTACCACCTCTTATAAACTCTGTTTTGACCGGGGGGCTATTTCACTGAATAACAAACAGAACTGTGGAGGAGTTTAGTATACTAGCGGCAACTATACTACATGTTAACTCAATAAAATAAACCCAGTTGAGTCAGTTACACCACACATGCCAGAAATGTTATTGACGTGCCTGTTTTGACGTGACGAGAGGGTGAGGGGAACAAGATACAAGGTAAAATGAAAAAAATATAATGTTGTTACAACTGGAACAGTTGGTGTCACATATGCGTTGAGGTGGTGTTCGGATGATTTTTGAGTAATATTTACATCCTAAATCGCCATTGGCTCTTTAAACACTTTCCTACAAATGAGATGATCATGTACTCAAACAAACTTTAGGGAAACGTATTTTAATACGCTGACACACTGAAATTTACATAATTGAGTGTCTTTTCACGTGAACACGTTTAGTTGTGTTTGAGGCCCTGAAGTGAGTCATGAGATGCATGGTCTTTTTTCATGGACTGATGGACTGTTTAGTCCATCAGATGCATTCATATCTTTGACCACAAGATGGCGCTTCAAATGCACTGATGAGACACGTTAAGGTTGCAGGTCGCCACGATTCTCCCATATGTGTTTTCATTTCTCAGTATTAATTTCTTGGTGGCTACACACATAGGGAAGTATGGTCAGTATAACAATACCTTTCTTCGCTTGTCGCCGGGACAACTGTTGTCCCGGCGACAGTTTTCTAATGATACTCCAGATCTAACGTGGCTGTAACATGCAAAACAACATTGTTTTCTAGGAATTTTGAAATATCTCAAAGCATTGGTTATTTGCTGTCACTATGATACTTCTGTGGGTACTGTAGCCTATACGTGAACAATAAATGCTTGCCATTGCCATACATTTAGAGGATGACAGTTTGCTTTATTGAACATTTATGGAAAACATGTTATCCTAAGACAGGCAAATTGGCACAGTGGTTGTTTCAGCTCAAGTGATGCGTACACTAATCTTCCACTTCCCAGGGTCTGTTAGACAAGTTAATGGTATGGAAATATTTCCTTTTGAAGTGTCTAAGAACTATTCACATGCCTCTCTGCAAAGGGCACCTCTAAATGTCAATGCGTTACACAGAAAAGGACATTTTATGTCTTCAATCTGCATGACAAAATTAACATTTTCTAATCAGTCATCTATCCTTTCCTAATGTCTTCAAAGTGACTGGCCATCTAGAAGGTTTGAAAAAGCTGATCAAAGTGTAGTGCACATTTTGACATCCTGTACTTATTGTAGCACTATTAAGTCTGTGCTAGTAGGAAAAAGGCCATCTCAATGGAAATAGGCAGTAGGCCAGGAGCCATCCTTATTGATCTGCTACCAGCCACAGAAATGAAATATGCATGATGTCTCAAATGATTCAGTTATGATTGTAGTCAGAGCCTATCCAGAAGCTTGTAAAAGCTATCTTATTACATTGGCATGGATAATTCAGACGTACACAGTATTCAGACTGGTTGCGTGTTTTGAGGCTGGGCACTGAGGCAGAATGTATTTGATTTTACAATTATTATTTTTGACCGGTATGAATACAATCACATAGCAATCACATGAACAATGTCGAATCCACTTTAACTTCTGCACTCTTATCTATTTTATCTCTTTCTGTCTGTCTCAGACGCTCTCTCTCTCTCTCTCTCTCTCTCTCTCATACACACACACATACACACACACACACACACTATCTAGGACTATTGGATTTCACTGTAATTTTTAGACACCGCTGCAGCAGCTATTTCCTGTTGCGTTTATTACATTATCCAGAGATTCGCCTTTCAGACTACTACCAGTGTCTGTCACTATTGACGGAGACTTTGGTAGGCCTGCCAGGTTCACATACCATATCATATCAGAATCTGTTTGTAATAAAAAATCTACCAAAGAAGATATCCAATGAATGGAGGAACGGAAAAGCGCTATATTGTATTTGTGGACGTCAGACTTTGGCGTTTCACTAGGAGAAGTCATGGGGAGTGGCCAATCTCGCTTGACAACGACGTCGACGTCAGCTGACGTTGCTGGCGGGAACTCTCAACTTCTATTCCTTGTTTTCTTCCGCGCGGGACTTTGCCACTATTCACTCAAGAGGGATATTTCACAGTAAGTTACATTTAGCCACCAACAAGGATCCATTGACTGCGTTAAAATCTGCATTAACATGCCCGAAAGAAGTGCAGAACATGCGCTCGAACACAACTTGTTCTTTTCAAGCGCTAACTAGTATCTTTGTGTCATTCAACAATCCTTAGTGCTCTTGTTATGTTCTAGAAAGCGTGCCTCTTTCTACAATATAACGTTATATCACTCCATAATTGTCCGGCACGATAAAATCACATAGTTTGTAAAAACAAAGTATTACACGTTGTATATCAATACCCTTTCTATCTGGCAGTTGCTTTGTTGGAAATGCCTTGTGAAAGAAAGCCGATGCGTTATGGCCATTCCGAGGGACACACTGATGTTTGCTTTGACGACAGTGGAAAGTAAGTATCGTAAAAGCTGTTTAAAACATCTGATGTAACAATAGTTAATTTGTCTTTTGCTTTCATGTTGTGTATCTTAAAATGACATGTATCGATACAGCTCTTTTACATTGCACTTGACTTAAAAAAATGTTTTAGCAAGGTGGGCCAGAGGGGCAAGCTGGGGCCAGAGGGGCCAATTACATTAAACATGATTGCTGTCATATAGTTTTCTTCACAACATTGCAGGCATTAACAGGCAAAAGACCATGTTTATAATTATTCAGACTCTACATTTAGGGGTCCAAGCTTGTTGTCACAGGGGAGCTGCCCTCCCCCCCTGCCCTGCCCCCCCCTGCCCTGCCCTGCCCCCCCCCCCGCTGAGACCCCCCCTCTCCGCTCTCTCTCTCCAGGTTCCTCGTGACGTGTGGGAGCGATGGAGACGTGAGGATCTGGGAGAGCCTGGAGGACGACGATCCCAAGTCCATCAGCGTGGGGGAGAAGGCCTACTCCCTAGCACTGAAGGTGCTCCTGCATAAGCACCGCCACTCAATCCACACGCTTCCTTTTTTTAAAGATATATTTTTCTGCTTTTTCATGCTGTAATGGATAGACACAGCTCGAGGGAGACAGGGAGGGAGATAGAAAGAGAGGAGAAGGTCGGTTGGAACCCAAGCCGTAGCAGGAATGCCTTCACCCTCTCCTGCTGCTTTCATGTCTCCTACACCACCACATGCCTCAGTTACAGTACCGATGTGCTGTTATGGTTGTCTGAGTTTACATTTAGTCATTTAGCAGACGCTCTTATCCAGAGCGACTTACAGTAAGTACAGGGACATTCCCCCCGAGGCAAGTAGGGTGAAGTGCCTTGCCCAAGGACACAACATCATTTTTCACTGCCGGGGAATTGAACCAGCAACCTTCTGATTACTAGCCCGATTCCCTAACCGCTCAGCCACCTGACTCCCAGGTGTCGTCACTGCCTCCATGCCTTCTGTTCCCTTCCACAGAGGGGTAAGCTGGTGACCGCAGCCTCCAACAACACGGTCCAGATCCACACCTTCCCCGATGGCGACCCCGATGGGATTCTGACCCGGTTCACCACCCACGCCACTCACGTCTGCTTCAACGCCAGCGGATCCAGAGTGGCTGCGGGCTCCAGGTACAGAGGCAGAACGCCACCCCAGCAGAACCACTTCTGAATATCCCCCAGGAAGGTTCCTGGTAAAAAAGAGTCAGGGAGGGAGGGAGGGAGGGAGGGAGGGAGGGAGGCAGGCAGGCAGGCAGGCAGGCAGGCAGGCAGGGAGGGAGGGAGGGAGGAGGGAGGCAGGGAGGGAGGGAGGGAGGCAGGGAGGGAGGGAGGCAGGGAGGGAGGCAGGGAGGCAGCGATTCTGATGAGAAACACAATGACGTCTATTGAGCATTGTGATTTGAGTTAGTAGTGATAGAAGAGAAGAGATTTATGGATGTTTGTTTGCCTGTTTGACATGACGAAAATGGATTTCCTACATGCTCATGGTAATCCCGATCAGTAGATCAGCTATTGGACAGGCCGTTTTTTTAATCAACACCCTAGATCGAGGCTCAGATCATTCGGTTTCATGTTGAGACAAGTCGTTTTTAGTGGTTGCAACAATTGTGCCTCCACTATAGAGTGGAATGATCACTGTACACAGTGTGTACAGAAAACAAATCTTTCCATTTGTTATTAGCCTTGGCTGGAGCTAGATATCGGTGTGCTGTAAGTATTGATTTACACTAACCAGGTATATGACTAAAATGAATGCCCAGGCCATGTCACCAGATTGATAGAGCTATGCCCAGGCTGCTAATAGGCGCTGAAGTATTGATCGGTGGAAAACACAAGCAGCCTGGGCTTGTTAAGGATTATTTGAAAGCTGTTCCGCTGATAGATTTCGGAAATGTTGGCAATTATGATTCACGGATTCATTAGTGGAAATTCCCCTCAAAATTGGACTGGCTCACCCCACCCACGTACCGTCTCTCCCTCACTGACTGACTCCCTCTCCTGTTGGTGTCTCTCCCTCACTGACTGACTCCCTCTCCTGTTTGTGTCTCTCCCTCACTGACTGACTCCCTCTCCTGTTTGTGTCTCTCCCTCACTGACTGACTCCCTCTCCTGTGTCTGTGTCTCTCCCTCACTGACTGACTCCCTCTCCTGTTTGTGTCTCTCCCTCACTGACTGACTCCCTCTCCTGTGTCTGTGTCTCTCCCTCACTGACTGACTCCCTCTCCTGTGTCTGTGTCTCTCCCTCACTGACTGACTCCCTCTCCTGTGTCTGTGTCTCTCCCTCACTGACTGACTCCCTCGCCTGTGTTTGTGTGTCTCAGTGACTTCATGGTGAAGGTGGTGGAGGTGGCTGACAGCAGCCAGCAGAAAACTTTCCGGGGTCATGATGCACCTGTGCTGAGTGTGACCTTTGACCCCAAGGATGAGTTCCTGGTAGGAATCCTCGATTTTTAATTTTCATGGTCACAAATCCTGTGTCTGTTCTGAATAATGTTGTTTGGTTAAAATAAAAAAATTTAAAGATATTCTTTGTCTGTGCCGATGATGACATTCACCGTAGTAGCTCCTCGTTAAGACAAATTGACAATTTTTTTTATCTTTCTCTCTTTCTCCCGTCTCTCTCTCTCTCCCTCCCCCTCTGTCTCTCCCTCCCCCTCTCTCTCTCTCCCTCCCCCTCTGTCTCTCCCTCCCCCTCTCTCCCTGTCTCGTTCCCCCAGGCCTCAGCCAGTTGTGATGGGTCTGTGGTCGTGTGGAACATTGAGGAGCAGGTACCGAACCACATGACATCATCATCATCATTGTTATTATTCTCAACTGCTTGGTCCTACATGAAGTACATGGATCCATTCGTGGACTAGATCTGTTTGTTATTCCGTTGCAGTTCTAACAGGAACTGTACTATGTGCCAATTCAGACTCAGATCACCAGCTGGCCTTTGCTCCAGAAGTCCAATGACGTCAGCAATGCCAAGTCCTTGTGTCGACTGGCCTGGCAGCCCGGATCAGCCAAGGTACAACAGCTCCAGCTCTGCTTAACCAGCGCTTCTCTAATGTATATGTTATATCTGTAGACTTATGAAGATCAAGTCAAGTGACTTGGTACGTTACACAACGATACAAAACCACCTTCCTCCAGGACCAGGGTGCCACACACATGAACACAGACACACACCAGACCACACGTGTTTCTGAACTACACACAACAGTTTCAGACCTACGCGTTTCTCCATGAAGCGCAGGTGCAACTGTATACAAGTTTTCGAGAATGTGTTTGTGTGTTTTTTTAGTTTCTGGCCGTTCCCGTGGAAACCAAAGTGCTGCTATACGAGAGGGACACCTGGTCTCATGTGAACACCCTCACCGATGACCTCATCACACAGGTGAGGTCAAGGTCAACCTGGGCATTGAGAAACCTTTAGGACAGTGACGCATGCTTTGGGAGTCATGTTTGCTCTTAACAACGTTTATTCAGTTACCTTTACGGGCCTAATGTAGGTTGTTCTTGCAGCTGGTTTTTCCAGTAATTGTTTGGAAACTGTGAGGTGTTTGTCGGCTTACGAGTGTTGGTATACGCTCTTGCCTGTAAGTAATCCATCACATGGAAAGGCTGGTTTGTTTTCTGTCAACCAACCATTTAAAATTCCTGTGTAAAGCAAGCAAAGCTTGCCACGTAAACGGGTCAGGCTGTTTATTCCACCTTAAGTCTTACTCAATCTCTCTCTCTCTCTCTCTCTCTCTCTCTCTCTCTCTCTCTCTCTCTCTCTCTCTCTCTCTCTCTCTCTCTGTCTCTCTCTGTCTCTCTCTCTCTGTGTCTCTCTGTCTCTCTCTCTCTGTGTCTCTCTGTCACTCTCTCTCTCTGTCTCTCACTGTCTCTCTCTCTTTCTCTGTCTCTCTCTGTCTCTCACTGTCTCTGTCTCTCTGTCTCTCTCATTCTTCAGCCAATCAACGTGGTTGCCTGGTCGCAGTGTGGGAAGTTCCTGGCAGCTGGCAGTGTCGGAGGCTTGCTGACGGTGTGGGACGTGGAGACCAAGCTGTGTTTGGAGAGGTACCAGGCAACCGCCATTCAACATCCACCCAACATCCACCCCGGAAACCTGCTGTGTGCCTGGCAGCGTCGTAGCCATGCTAGCATGCTAACACATCCTGCTGATGTGGTTCCTTACAGGCAGAAGCATGAGAAGGGCTACACCGTGTGTGGGTTGGCCTGGCATCCCTCCGGTAACCAGCTAGCGTACACGGATACGGAGGGTTGCCTGGGCATGCTGGATGGTCTCTCCCCCTCTACCGCTGGCACCACGAAAGCCACGGTAACCGCCTGCCTACTATGGGATGTCTCTGACAGTGGTATCAGTGCTGTTGGAGCAATCATGAGTGAAACCGTTCCACATTTCTAGTCTGGTTGTCTGATTTAGACAAACGTGTTGTGAAGACGCTACCCGCTTTGACTTCCCTCCAGCAGGCGGCGCCCAGCGAGGCCAAGGAGTACGACGACCTGTTTGACGACGATGATGACGACAGAGTCCTGGACGAAGGCGCCAGCGACACGCGCTCTCCATCCAAGAACGCTCGCGTGGCGGGGGGCGGCGAGGACGAGGATGACGACCTCATGCCCGCCACGGGGCGCGTGCGGAACCGCGCTGCGTTCCTGGAGGACGACAACTCTCGAGGTGAGGGGGCGAGGGGGGCGGGACTTATCCTCCTCCTCCTAGCTCACGTTCTTCATTTAGTCCTTGAGGAAGCTGATGCAAAGGCTGACATGGCTGGAGGTTGAGGATCATTTCAGGAAGAGAGTGAGGTAGGTCAGGTTGTTGGAGGCGTTCATGATCAGTGTAGAAGCTGCACAAACCTAGATGGATAGGATCAGTTGGGGTGTAAGAGTGTGTTGCTCTAAGCATATGAAAAGACCAGGCTAAAAACACCTCATGCTAACGTGGTTCAAAGTTCTCCAGACAGACGGAGAGGCAGCCGAAAGAAGAATAAATCGGAGATGGTCTTTTTTTAAATTGAAAACTCTCCGCTCTCAGTCAACGTCTCTTCCCTTCACTCTGTTGTAAACATTTACATTTAGTCATTTAGCAGACGCTCTTATCCAGAGTGACTTACAGTAAGTACAGGGACATTCTCCCCGAGGCAAGTAGGGTGAATTGCCTTGCCCAAGGAGACAACGTCATTTTTGCACGGCCAGGAATCGAACCGGCAACCTTCTGATTACTAGCCCGATTCCCTAACCGCTCAGCCACCTGACCCCCCCCCCAGCCTCCAGTTGAAGTCCCTTCCCCAACACGTGTCTCTGTCCCAGACGCTGGCTCTCTGAAGCTGGATGTGGATGCGTTTGCGGAGGATGATGACGCTGGGAGCACCACAGCGCCCCTCTCAGCCCAGGCCGCGCCCCCCAGGCCGCTGTACCACGGGCCCATGCCCACCCCGCCCCAGAAGGCCTTCCAGCCTGGCTCCACCCCTGCACACCTCATGCACCGCTTCATGGTAACACACACACACACACACACACAACCCCACTGAAACATAGTTTCCCAGAGATTACGATTTGTCTAGGACCAAAATATCTGTAGTCGTTCATTTATTCTGGGCGAAGGCCCTCACTGTTTTGGTGCAATAATCCTTTATTACTGTGTGACAAAGTCAAAGTGAAAAGGCATGCACTTTAACAACATGCACACAGCAGTTTTAAAGTAACCAACAAACTAGTCCCCCCCCATCGCTCACTCCTCATGCCGTGTCAGATGTGGAACTCGGTGGGGATCGTGCGCGGCTACAACGACGACCAGGACAACGCCATTGACGTGGAGTTCCACGACACGTCCGTCCACCACGCCATCCACCTGACCAACTCCCTGGGCCACAGCGTGGTGGACCTGTCCCAGGAGGCCGTGCTGCTGGCCTGCCCCGGCACTGAGGAGCTGGCCAGGTACGGCTCTCCTCCTCCTCTCTCTCTCTCTCTCGCTCTCTCTCCTCCTCTCTCTCCTCTCTCTGTCTCTCTGTCTCTCTCCTCCTCTCTCTCCTCTCTCTGTCTCTCTGTCTCTCTCCTCCTCTCTCTCCTCTCCTCTCTCTGTCTCTCTGTCTCTCTCTCGCTCTCTGTGTCGCCGCTCTCTCACTGGAGCAATACAGCAGCGCCAGGAGGAATTCTGGGTAACGGGGTTTTAAGGATCTGAGGGAACAGATTGAGGCATGTGTTTAGTAATGGTTGGAGTACTGGAGTTCTGATTGATGAGGTGTCGTTGACGCTGGTGGTGTTCCTAGTCGCAGGCAGGGGGAGCAGAGTTCTAGCCGCCCTCTGTCTTCTCTTCTGTCTTTTACTTCATCCTTTTTTATACCTTTTCCCCAATCTCTTGTTCTCTCCCTTTCTCTCCCCCCCTCTCTCTCCCTTTCTCTCCCCCCCTCTCTCTCCCTTTCTCTCCCCCCCCCTCTCTCCCTTTCTCTCCCTCCCTTTCTCTCCCCCCCTCTCTCCCCCCCTCTCTCTCACTACAGTAAGCTCCAGTGCCTGCACTTTGCGTCGTGGGACACCAACAAAGAGTGGCTCGTGGACCTTCCCCCGGGGGAGGACGTGCGTGCCGTGTGCCTGGGCCAGGGCTGGGCGGCAGCAGCCACCAGCGCTCTGCTCCTGCGCCTCTTCTCCATCGGGGGCGTCCAGAGGGAGCTGCTCAGCCTGCCGGGCCCAGTGGTCTGCATGGCGGCCCACGGGGAGCAGCTGCTGCTAGCATACCACAGAGGTGGGGGACCCCGGTGCCCGCACACACACACACACACACACTCACGGCTCTTCCTGTGTCTAAGGCTGTAACTGTGTGTGTGTGTGTGTGTGTTGTCAGGTACCGGCTTCGACGGAGAGCAGGCTCTGGGGGTGCAGCTGCTTCAGTTGGGCGTCAGGAAGAGACAGGTCATACACGGAGAGCCGCTCCCCCTCTCTAGGAGGTCTCACCTGTCCTGGCTCGGCTTCACCGCTGAGGGTGAGTCAGCGCACACACACACACACGCACACACACACAGGAGACACTGGCTTCCCATACACGGACTGGGGTGGGAACCCCAGATTCCCATCCTCCTGTGCTGGGAGAGTCATGGTGCCAGACTAGGCTTGGTCCCGCTCAGGTTTACAAGCGTGTGGTCCAGGGTGTGGAGGCTGATCAGGCTGTGTTGTGGTCGGTCCTCCAGGAACGCCGTGTTACACTGACTCTGAGGGCGTGGTACGCCTACTCAACCGGTCCCTGGGGAACACCTGGGTCCCCGTGTGCAACACCAGGGACAGCTGCAAGGGCAAGTCGGACCACTACTGGGTGGTGGGCGTGCACGAACACCCCCAGCAGCTCCGGTGAGCCACCCCACCCCTCCCCCACGCTCCCTCCCCCACGCTCCCTCCCACTCCCTCCCACTTCCTCCCACTCTCCCCCACCCCTCCCTCACACTCTCCCCCACGCTCCCTCCTACTCTCCCCCACCCCTCCCTCCCACTCCCTCCCACTCCCTCCCACTCTCCCCCACCCCTCCCTCCCACTCTCCCCCACCCCTCCCTCCCACTCTCCCCAACCCTCCCTCCTACTCTCTCCAGCATCCCCCCTGAACAGGATGTTGACTGTTCTGAACAGGATGTTGACTGTTCTGAACAGGATGTTGACTGTTCTGAAGAGGATGTTGACTGTTCTGAACAGGATGTTGACTGTTGCTGCCCCGCCCCCAGGTGTATCCCTTGTAAGGGATCCAGGTTCCCTCCCACTCTCCCCCGGCCGGCTGTGGCCGTCCTGCCCTTCAAGCTGCCCCTGTGTCAGACCGCCACAGAGAAGGGGCTGATGGAGGTACGGCCACTCACCCCAAAAATATACACACACACACACGTTAAGATTCACACAAATACACTTCAGGTAGCAGAGGTGGACTACAAACCACTGTTCTTGTCTGTCTCGCTACCCTCCTCTCCTCCTCCCTCGCTCCTCCTTCTCTCCTCCTCCTCCTCCTCTCCTCACTCCTCCCTCGCTCCTCCTTCTCTCCTCCTCACTCCTCCCTCCCTCGCTACCCTCCTCTCCTCACTCCTCCCTCGCTCCTCCTCCCTCACTCCTCTCCTCCTCCTCCTCTCCTCCAGGAGCAGTACTGGCGCTCGGCGCTCCTACACAACCATTATGACTTCCTGTCGTCCAGTGGCTACGAGGTAGACGAGGAGGGCCAGAGCCAGTCCCAGAAGGAACAGCAGGAACTCCTCATGAAGATGTTTGCTGTGAGTCCTCCTCTTCCTCCTCCTCTTTTCAGTCTCAGACCTTGTATGAACTGTGTGTGTCTGTGTGTGTGTCCCAGCTGTCCTGTAAGCTGGACCGTGAGGTCCGCTGCGTGGAGCTGGCTGAGCTCATGACCCAGAGCGTGGTGACGCTCGCCATCCGCTACGCCTCGCGTTCCCGCCGCATGGCTCTGGCCCAGCGCCTCAGCGAGCTCGCCCTGGAGAAGGCCAATCAGCTGCAGGGGGAGGAGCCAGAGGAAGAAGAGGAGGAGCAGTACAGCAGCGCCAGGAGGAATTCTGGGTAACGGGGTTTTAAAGCTCCACCAAGTCATCTTTAGAGGGAACAGATTGAGGCATGTGTTTAGTAATGGTTGGAGTACTGGAGTTCTGATTGATGAGGTGTCGTTGACGCTGGTGGTGTTCCTAGTCGCAGGCAGGGGGAGCAGAGTTCTAGCCGCCACCACGGCACCAGAGAAACCCAGGAGGAAGAGGAGGAGGAGGAGGAGAGTCAGGATCGACAGATGGACACAGAGGAGGCTGCAGAGAACAGGAGGCAGGGTAGGTTCATCCACTCACTTCTCTCATCACTTTTCTTACTTTCTCTCCTTCTCCTTTGTCTCTCGCGTCTGCGTTTTTCTCTTTCATGTTGAGGAAATGAGCAGGTTGTTTATTTGGGGATTCTGTGTAGAGACGTCTACTTTCGAAAGACTTAAGGGTGTGTGTTGTGTCCTTGTAGGTCTGAATCCGTTCGCCAAAGGAGCGACTTTGTCCCCCGAGAAACCCAGTGTGAATCCTGGTCAGTAGCCACAGCTGTGGTGTTCATCCCAGTACCTCCGGTCCCACTGTCCTGCCTGCTTTAAATGGGGCGCTATCAAGCTCTGCTGAAGCCTGAAAATGACCATTCATTCGAATCAGATGTGTTGGAGCAGAGAAACATCTAGAACAAGCTGGACAGTGGGACCCGAGGACCTGGGTTGAAGATCTGCGTCCTGTACCCTCTGCCAAGGAGAAGTCCTTGTGTTTTGTGTGAAAGCCACGCAGTGGTCTGGTGTCTGACTGGACCACATGACTGATGTTGATTTGGTCTCTCTTACAGTGAGCAAGGAAGGTCGAGTCAATCCCTTCAAGGTGAGTCCCTCTGCGACCTGATCAGCTGATGGCTTCAGATGCTGATCTGACCTTTGACACCTAGTCACCCCCTTCCCGAGCCCAATGGGTCCCATGTGACCGTTTATCCTTACGTCTGATTGGTGGGTAACCACGCTCTCCTCTAGGTGTCGGGGACGGGCAAGTCCCCGGGGTCGTCGGGTCAGCCCAGGGTCGCCAGTGTCCTGGACAGCATGAGCTCATCCAGCAGGAAGCCCTCTCCTCTCCTGGGCTCTGGAGGGAAGCAGGGCAGGACCACTGTCCTCAAACCTCTGGCACCCAGAGCCAAGACCAAGGTGCGAGCCTGGACCAGGGAACTGCTTCTCCATCATACACAGACTCGTTTTCCAACATGTGTTCAATGGAGCCGCGATAGAAGTTACTGATGCTATCTAGAAAACAGGAGTGCATGCTTAAACATGGCTGTTTCCCTCTAGACCCAGTCGACACTGCTACATATGACAGCCCCCAAAGCAGCCAATAAGAAGTCGTTGGAGGAGAGGGAGCCGGCTGTGGATAGGCTGAGAAAGCCAGAAGCCCCGCCTCCGGCCTCCCCAGAAGAGAATGTGGAGAACAACAAGTAAGAGGCTCCACGTTGGCTGTGTCAATGTGTCCATGTATGATGTGGCTATATATGTAACGTGTGTGTGTGTGTGTGTGTGTGTGTGTCAGGCCGAAGACAGGCTTCCAGCTGTGGCTGGAGGAGAGCAGGAAGAGCATCCTGGCAGAGCATCCTGACCTGGAGGAGACCGGGGTCATCAAGGAGGCCATGGGCCGCTTCAGGACCCTGTCTGCTGGCGACCGCACGGTACCAACCGCGCGCGCGTGTGTGTGTGTGTGTGTCCTTGTTCTGAGGAAGAGTGGATGACACTTCACACAGCTCCTAAAGGTGGGGGGGGGGGGGCGGGGGGGGGGGACTCTAGATGCCTGTTGCTTGGGAACCGTGCCTGAGGATATTAGGCAGGTAGGGCACAAAGCATTGATCTTATGGTAATGTTGCTAAAGTGGTTGTGTGTGAGTATGAGAGGGGAGCATTAAGGGATGAATATACCGCAGGTTAGCAGAGGTGTGTGTGTGTGTAGTGTTTGAGAGGGGAGGGACGCGTGATTTCTATGGGGTGGGGAGGGGTTTAGGGGTTGTGTGTGTGTGGGCAGGAGAGGAGGTGGTAAGTGGGGCTCAGACACTGGCCTCTGCACCCTCCCTCCCTCTCCCTCCCCCCCTCTCTCCCTCACTCTCTCCCTCCCTCTCTCTTTCCCTCACTCCCTCCCTCACTCTCTCCCTCCCCCCCTCTCTCCCTCCCTCTCTCTTTCCCTCACTCTCTCCCTCCCTCCCCCCCTCTCTCCCTCCCTCTTTCCCTCCCTCACTCACTCTCTCCCTCCCCCCCTCTCTCCCTCCCTCACTCCCCCCCTCTTTCCCTCACTCCCTCCCTCACTCTCTCCCTCCCCCCCTCTCTCTCTCCCTCCCTCCCTCACTCCCTCCCTCACTCTCTCCCTCCCCCCCTCTCTCCCTCCCTCACTCTCTCCCTCCCTCTCTCCCCTGCTTGTGAGTCATCCCTGCTTCATTACGACCAGAGCTTTTGTTTCTGCTTGTAAAACACAAGGTGGGAAGACTGGGGGCTTCAACGAACGCAGCCTGTCAATAGTGATTATACAAAACAGGATGCAATTTAAACCTTGTGTGTGTGTGTGTGGCAGGCAAAGATGAGATTGGATTCTGTGTGTGTGTGTGTCTGTGTGCGCGTGTGTGTGTGTATATAAAAAAAAATACAAACAGTATTTATTGGTTTTGTGTCTGTCTAAAAACTGAACATATATAATGTTTTTTCCTTGTAGTCCTGGACAGAGAGAGCCAAAGGCCAGTGTGGAGAAGCTGTAGAGCAGAAGAAAAGGAAAAGAGAAGAGGAGGAGAGACGGGCAGAGGGGAGCACGCAGAACGAGGAGGAGGAGGGCAGCGCTAAGAAGAAAAAGTCCTCAGATCCTTCAGCCAAGCTGTCGGCGTTCGCTTTCAACAAAAACTAGCACCAGCTCTCCCTTAAGCTCTGAATTTTTCAGTCGTTTCTTTTCCAGAAAGGCAAATATCGCTTGTGTTTTATAAACAGAAAAGTTATGAATGAATGTATTTGCTTTTATTGAGTGTTTTATCAGGGCCTGTCTGGTTAGCATGCATGAGCTGATGTGCCAGTGAATCCTTTCTCTTTCAGTCTGCTGAAGGGACTGGACGAATCTCACCGATTTCTATCAAAGCAAAATATTCAAGGCACTTGTAATTAGCAATGTTGAAGCCGCCAAGAACGGTATGTGGTAATTCTCAGACATCCCAACTGTTTTAATAAGGATGTGCAATGCATACAAAACATTGAAAACATATTTTATAGATTTTTTTTTTTTTCTGATTTTGAAAGTGTTTCAAATGTATTTTTCTGTCATACCTGTTATAATAAATAAACTTCATATGAACATGTTGAGTCTCTGGCTGCTGGCCTGGAAGTATTTTAGCATTTATAATAATTGACTCAGATTTTTCATTCAAGGACCAGACTTTTTCACATTAGTTAATGTTATTGCCGTTAAAGCAGCATTAAGGCTCATACACAGGTTTTGTATAAATAAATTATAATTTTATAATTTTGAATCAGGTGAGGTTAAAGAAGTGGGGTAACGTGACATGTGCCAAATCGTTGTTTGCATCCGCCTAGAGAGCATGACGCACTGAACACGAATGACCAATGGCAGCTCTGGGAGGTTATTCCCCGATTATAAATGTTGGACCTGCCTGTCGGAGATGTGTGCTTCTAGGATTTTAAAGCTGACAGTTCAGACGAGAACACGAAAATAACTGCGATTAAATACACTTTTCATCGAAAATTGACCTCCGTTCTGAACTATGGAACGCACAAAACAGAGTCCGTTAAATCAAAATAAAAAGCAAACTGACAGTTCTAACGAGACTATCAACGGACACATTGAAGGGTTGTTGAAAAATTCGAGCCGGACTCCGGTTCCTCCGGGGATGAGCGGTGAATCCAGTTCACGCACATCTTCGGTCATGGAGAGTTGGAGAGAAGAGCGCACCCGAAGTATTGAAGACAACGAGATGAACTTGCCGAGTTTGGCGGCCGCATACACCACCATTCTCAGGGGACTCGGGGAAGACCCGCAGAGACAGGGACTTCTCAAAACTCCATGGAGAGCGGCCACAGCTATGCAGTTTTTCACCAAAGGCTACCAGGAGAAAATCATTGGTGAGTTATTTTCTATTCGTGGGGGGTGATATTCTATTCGGAGAAATGCCTGAGATCCACAGGTGATAATCTAGGATTACATATAGTTACATATTTATATTTGCATCACAATAAAATGAAAATAAATCCCATAGACGTTGAGTGTAGCCTAACAAATATGTAAAATGGTATTTATCTTATTTGTAGTTATGTTGTCCGTTAAATCGGGTAGACGGTAATGTGATATTCTAACAGTGAAACGCATCACGTTTTTCAGGGAGATTTCAACATTTATGAACTAACTGTTTTCCTTCTTTAATAGCGATCTTACACTCCTTAAGCACAAACATATGTGGTGGAGCTGCTTTCAAGACGAGCATGCCTAGAAAGAGTAATGCATTCAATCTCTGTCTGCTTGATCTGTTCTAACCCAGTACGGTTTTATACTCTAGCATACAGTGACTGCATCAGTTACTTGCAGTCCCTTGGTTCTGCATATGACTTAGATGAAAGCAGACCAGAACTAGTCGTGACCTTAATGATCCAGACGCCTCCATGGTCAGGAGTCCATTCGGGTCCGGGGGTGACATGCATGTGGGGCCAGTTCTCCACGCTCCAGCCTGGTTCTGTGTTGGGTGCTGTTCCTCACACTGCCTCACAGAAAAACAACCCTGCACTCTACGTCGCCCCCTCCTTCCTCCCTCGCTTCCCCACCTCTCCCTCCTCCCTCGCTCTCTCCCTCCTCCCTCGTTCTCTCCCCCACCTCTCCTCCCTCGCTACCCCACCTCTCCCTCCTCCCCTCCTCCCTTCCTCCCCTCCCTCGCTCTTTCCCTCCTCCTCTCCTCCCTCCCTCCCTCCTCCCCTCCTCCCTCCTCCTCTTCCCTCCTCCTCTCCCCCCTCGCTCCCCTACCTCTCCCTCGCTCTCTCCCTCCTCCTCTCCCTCCTCCCCTCCCCCGATGGTCCATCTGGAGTTGGTTTCAAGGTGGGGGTGCTCCTGTAATGGAATGTGATTTTGTGCTTTCCGTGGTCGTGTTCTATCTGACTGAAACAGTCGGCATCCGATACAACAACAATCCCAGACTAGGATCCTGGTTTACCTACTGGACATTTGTACCTTCTCACCAGTCAGACACTCTCATAATAACATATCCATTTAGTAGCTGCTTTTAACCAGAGCGTCATACTGTGCAGGGGGATTTGAACCTGCGACCTCTTGATCTGCTGTCGAAAGCTCTAACCACTGAGATGTACCTTCTGCTGAAACGCGAACTGTGTAACCTGCACTAGTGTTCAGCTGTCCTCTCCTGTTTGTTGATTGGTTATCGTTTGCACCACCCCCTTTTCTTTGCAAAACCATTGGAAGGAAAAGCCAAACTGTAAGACTTATTTGCCTGTGAATGTTTTTTACTTCTCATCACTAATTATACATTTGATTCATGTCTGTTTGTATCCCTGGTCAGGTAACAGGTTTAGGTTTACATGAAATGATTAGTGAGACGTGTGTGCATGCTTGCAGCAGGGTCTGGTGTGCATGTGCACTTTGTAGAGTGACTCACCAATGAGGACCCCGGGCAGACAGTGCAGGAAGTAACTGTGGATGATGCAGTAGCAACTGGCAGGAGGTTCGCTTCCACACACACACACACACACACACACACAACACACACACACACACACACACATACAGACACACACACACACACACACACATACAGACACAACACACACATACATACAGACACACACACACACATACACACACACATACAGACACACAGCAACACACACACACATACAGAAACACACACACACACACACACAGACACACACACACACATACAGACACACACACACACACACACACACACATACAGACACACACACACACACACACAGAACTCTGGCCACTCGTCTAATAAGATGTTGTATCCTCACATGTGGTGTTTTATTTTCACTCCACCTCCCAGTGGGTGCTAATGCTACTGTCATCACGTGAGGCCCCCCACCCCCCTCCCGCCCCCCTCCCGCCCCCCTCCCTCAGACCTCCAAGTGGTCATTAGGGTTGATGCCCCTGGGGGGGGGGGGGGGGGGGCAGAGCAGAGGCCACAGTACCACTGCATCTTTTGTAGTCTAACATTCAATTTGTGAGGTAACCATAGTGATGTGTGTGTGTTAGCGAGAAAGAGAGAGAGAGACTTGAGGAAAAGCTGATTTGATTGTGTGTGTGTGTTAGTGTGTGTATTTATGGGTTAGTGTGTGTGTGTGTGTATGTGTGTGTGTATTTATAGGTTAGTGTGTGTGTGTGTGTTCTGTGCTGAACAGATGCTGCCTTCAGGTTGGTGACATAAACTAGGGTGATGCTCCATCCATCAGCGATGCATGGCTGGAAACAGAGACAGACACACACAGACACACACAGACACACACAGACACACACAGACACACACAGACACACACAGACACACACAGACACACACAGACACACACACACCACTGGCCAAAGCACATTAGCAAACAGCTGTAGTGGAAATGCAAACATCAACGCTGTTCCTTTAAGTACTGGTGGAGAGGTGCATGCAAAAAGGAAACAACTTTTTTTTTTTAAAGAAGAAGAGATTTTCATCTTGAGAAAAACAAATTAGAAACTGATAAAAGAACCACAATATGAATTCACAGAATTTGGAGTGAAAGGTTGTGAGAACCTGATCATCTGCTTGTGAAATCTTTCCTGGGTTCAGCTCACTGCAACCTGGAAGGCTTATCTTGTTGGTATAGTAAATTACCTCATTGCCGTAAAGATCTAATTGTCAGTACACACAGACACACACTCAGAAGACACAAGTTGGACAGATCACAATTGCACCCAGAAGCAACAAGTTGGACCGTACGGCGCGTTACCACGGTAACGCCCCCATCACCCCACCCTACAGATAGGCAGTCAGGAAATTAAAAAGGCCGTCAAACAAAAAGGCGGCGCACTGCCACAAACCGATAAAGCGGGATTTATTTGAGCAATGATATGAGTTCTGAGCAACAGTTTTTTATTTAATTTATTTTTATAAATAACAACAGGAAGAGGGTATGGGCCCAAATATAATTACTGTGTTTGGGAGAGAGAGAGAGAGAGAGAGAGAGAGAGAGAGAGAGAGAGAGAGAGAGAGAGAGAAAGGGAGAGGCGAATCAAGCAGGATGGAGAGAGTGATTATGGTTGTGCCTGTAGGTCTGTTCTGCTGTCTGTAGCCCACGCCACCTCAGCTCTGTTCTGCTGTCTGTAGCCCACGCCACCTCAGGTCTGTTCCTCTGTCTGTAGCCCACGCCACCTCAGGTCTGTTCCTGCTGTCTGTAGCCCACGCCACCTCAGCCCTGTTCCTCTGTCTGTAGCCCCACGCCACCTCAGGTCTGTTCTGCTGTCTGTAGCCCACGCCACCTCAGGTCTGTTCTGCTGTCTGTAGCCCACGCCACCTCAGGTCTGTTCTGCTGTCTGTAGCCCACGCCACCTCAGGTCTGTTCCTCTGTCTGTAGCCCACGCCACCTCAGGTCTGTTCTGCTGTCTGTAGCCCACGCCACCTCAGGTCTGTTCCTCTGTCTGTAGCCCACGCCACCTCAGGTCTGTTCTGCTGTCTGTAGCCCACGCCACCTCAGGTCTGTTCCTCTGTCTGTAGCCCACGCCACCTCAGGTCTGTTCCTCTGTCTGTAGCCCACGCCACCTCAGCCCTGTTCCTCTGTCTGTAGCCCACGCCACCTCAGGTCTGTTCCTCTGTCTGTAGCCCACGCCACCTCAGGTCTGTTCCTCTGTCTGTAGCCCACGCCACCTCAGGTCTGTTCCTCTGTCTGTAGCCCACGCCACCTCAGGTCTGTTCCTCTGTCTGTAGCCCACGCCACCTCAGGTCTGTTCCTCTGTCTGTAGCCCACGCCACCTCAGGTCTGTTCCTCTGTCTGTAGCCCACGCCACCTCAGCCCTGTTCCTCTGTCTGTAGCCCACGCCACCTCAGCTCTGTTCTGCTGTCTGTAGCCCACGCCACCTCAGCCCTGTTCTGCTGTCTGTAGCCCACGCCACCTCAGGTCTGTTCTGCTGTCTGTAGCCCACGCCACCTCAGCCCTGTTCCTCTGTCTGTAGCCCACGCCACCTCAGGTCTGTTCTGCTGTCTGTAGCCCACGCCACCTCAGGTCTGTTCTGCTGTCTGTAGCCCAGCTACAGACAGCTCTCCTCTCATCCATTCATCCATCTCTGCCTCTCTCTTTCCCTGTCTCTCTTTCTCAGACGTTTTGAACGACGCCATATTCGACGAGGACCACGATGAGATGGTGATAGTCAAGGACATCGACATGTTCTCCATGTGTGAGCATCACCTGGTGCCCATCTTTGGAAGGGTAGGACTCTTCCTCTCTCACACACACACACACACACACACACCTCCTCGGTCACTGGTCACTTGAGACTTGACAGATCCACGATGCCCCGGGGAAGATAAAAGCCTTGTCAGATCTCTAATTGAGCACGACTGTGATTAAACATCTGTGGATTAGCAGAAGAAGCCGTCGAGATAAACTCAAATCACATTTGTTTTGAGTTCCCAGATATACAGTCACCACTATTCATACCCCGGTTTGACATTTAGGGCTGTACCTAGTCCAATCACCCATCCTCACCCACATCTCCATCCTCCCCCCATCCCTCCATCTCTCCCTCCTCACCCCATCCCTCCATCCTCCCCCCATCCCTCCATCTCCCCCTCCTCACCCCATCCCTCCATCCTCCCCCCATCCCTCCATCTTCTGCCCACAGGTGTTTGCCATTTAAGACAAAAGAGCCTTGACAATCCCTTTCACCGACAAAATGGGCAGTGATGATAGAAACAATGTTGATCACAAGCTACCAAAACTCCCCCACTCTCCCACGCGAGCACACACACACATGTGGACAGAGTGTGTGTGTGTGTGTGTGTGGCACAAGCTCCTTGTTGTCGTCACAAGCGTGTCCTCTTATCCCCTCTCTCATCTCTCGCCCTTCCTCCCCCTTCCTCCCCCTCACTCACTCACACACACAAACACAACATAATGACTCACCCATATCTCCTAACCACCGGTGTCAGGAAAGCACCCCCTCCCCCCTCCCCCCTCAGTGTTTCCCCCCTCCAGCACGCCTGACCGCCGTCCAGACAGTCGGGGGGACAGTTTTTAATAATGCTTTTAGTGTCCGTCATTCATACACAACTGAACCGGTTCATCGGCTGGTATTCTCTCACTATGAAGGCCATTGTTTGGCTTCGGAGTGGCGTCTAAATGACACTTGTTACAGGTGAAAGCAGACAACAACTCGCATCCTCTAAAGACGAGGAAATGCACACCATCGCTGGTGACGTGCTGTCTAACCCCTAAAAGATCTTTTTATCTGCCCGAGAGTCACGAGCTCAGATGTTTATCTACCTCTCCAGAGCTGCTAGAAGGGAACTGGGACCGGAGACATGAGAGTTCAACAGCAGTCATTTCATATGACATTATCACAACAGAGCACAAACAGAGAGAGAGAGAGAGAGAGGGGAGAGAGAGATGGGGACAGACAGACAGAAGGACAGAGACAGAGAGAAATATAGATTGAGAGGAAGGAGGCGAGGAGAGATCCTCGCACGCATGTTGCCGCTGCCCTTTCTCTTGGCCTGTCATCAAATTGCTGCTGACATTTGAGTGGAGAAGGAAAGGGGTGGAGGGAGGGAGGAGGGGGGAGGTTTGGCCCTCCAGTCATTCACAGTAGCAGCTCACCAGCTGCTCAGCCTCTCCTCTCCTCCTCTCTTCCCCTCTCCTCCTCTCCTCTCCTCCCCTACCTCTCATGTGCTGCCTATCCACCATCCATCCATCCATCCTGCCCGCCTTCCCTGCGCTCCTCCCCTTCCATGGCCCCCAGATCATGTCTTTTTTTGGTCTTCCAAATGTATGACTCATCTCTCTCTCTCTCTCTCTCCTCTTCACCTGTCATGGTATAAAGCACGATTTGACCAGCTTTTCCACAGACTGATGCAGACGTTTGGGTGGCATGATCCACCCGAGATCATGATCCACCCGAGATCATGATCCACCCGAGATCATGATCCACCCGAGATCATGCTCCACCCGAGATCATGATCCACCCGAGATCATGATCCACCCGAGATCATGATCCACCCGAGATCATGATCCACCCGAGATCATGATCCACCCGAGATCATGATCCACCCGAGATCATGCTCCACCTGAGCTCATGCCACCATCACAGGCGTGGGAGTGCGTTACAGCAGGATGTGCTCAGCAGGACTGTGGTTATCTCCGCCCGCGGGCTCCCTCTCCTGCGTTATTCCTCATCAACACGTGACAGGGTTGAGTAAAGTTGTGTCTCCTTTGCAGGTCCACATCGGTTACCTCCCCAACAAGAGAGTTCTGGGACTCAGCAAACTGGCCAGGTACGACGACACCAGGGTTCACCTGCACCTCTCTGTTCCACAGTCTGTTCCTGTACCCCAGCGTCCCTCAGACAGGACTGGGGGTTCACACAGGGTCTCCCAGACAACATGCATCCTCCACTGATACCTATTTTAAATGGTTTGATATAGTGTTAACACGTTCGTATGGGTGTTCCTTGAAGCCATGCTGAATGGACAGCTTATTGAAGGCCGTGTAAGCTGATTAGCAGGTGTGTGTGTAAGTGACAGCCAGTCAAGTCTGAATACCTGACCTTAATACTTACAGATTAGTCCTTTCACTTAACCAACGCAACCATCTGGAGCTACAACAGAATCATAGTCACTCGCCAAACACACCACTCCCCAAAGACCAACAGCACCTCACCCACACACCCACACACCCACACACCCACACAGCCACACACCCACACACCCAGACACCCACACACCCACACAGCCACACACCCACACAGCCACACACCCACACAGCCACCCACACACACACACACAGCCACACACCCACACAGCCACACCACACACCCACACAGCCACACACCCAGACACCCACACAGCCACACACCCACACACCCACACAGCCACACACCCACACAGCCCACACACCCACACACCCACACACCCACCCACCCAGACACCCACACCACCCACACAGCCCACACACCCACACAGCCACCCACACAGCACACACAGCCACCCACACACAGCACACAGCCACCACACACACACACAGCCACCCACCACACAGCCACACAGCCACACAGCCACACACCCACACAGCACACCCACACAGCCCACACAGCCACAGAATCTCATTTGGGTGATTGACAGCGTGCATTCTTACAGAAAATCATTTTCCATCCCCGTTGTCAGAAGGCTCCTCAAGCTGACTGCGGCTGGATGAAATCCAGAACGTTCCACACACAAAGTAGCGCCCCTCCCTTCTGAACGGCCTTTCTGTCTGATGATAGTACGGCAGCAGCAGCTTTCTTCCTGGGACTAGAAGCGTCCTTTCAGCTAAACCTGCTCTTATCTCTTGGGTTGGGTGGCATTTGGTGCAGCGATAGGTGAGGTCAGGTGCTCGGAGAGTGGGCAAGCTGGGGGGGGGGGGGGGGGTCAAAGGTGAAGGCATCGCAGAGTGTCACGCCAGGGCGACCTTGCGTTCCTGTGGACTCAGGGAGAAGGTTATTTACAAAATATCTGTGATGAAAGAGACCTGGTGCGCGCACACACGCGTGCACACACACACACAGCACACGCATGCACACACACACACACACACACACACAGCCTTGCTCTTTGTGTTCTTGCATCTCTGTGAGAATTTCAAGTTAAATCCCTCTGTGTCCCTCTTAAAGCCTTTCTCTGCCACACTCCAAAGCTGCGCTCCTTTCCTGATTTAAATGAGCTGCCCCCCTCCCCTCCTGCCCCCCTCCCCTCCTGCCCCTCCCCCTCATGCCCAACTTCCCCTCCCTTCCCCCCTCCCTCCTGCCCCCCTCCCCTCCTGCCCCCCTCCCCTCTTGCCCCCTCCCTCCTGCCCCCTTCCCCTCCTGCCCCCCTCCCCTCCTGCCCCCCCTCCCCTCCTGCCCCCCTCCTCTTGTCTCCGCAGGATCGTGGAGATCTACAGTCGCAGGCTGCAAGGTACGGACAGGTGTACGGACAGGTGTCTGTGGTGGTGTCTGTGATTGTGTCTGTGATTGTGTCTGTGATTGTGTCTGTGGTGGTGTCTGTGATTGTGTCTGTGGTGGCGTCTGTGGTGGTGTCTGTGATTGTGTCTGTGATTGTGTCTGTGGTGGTGTCTGTAATGCTGTCTGTGATTGTGTCTGTGGTGGTGTCTGTGATGGTGTCTGTGGTGGTGTCTGTGTCTGTGTGTTTGCTCTCGGTCGTCGAGTGTGTCAGTCAACCTGACTCCTCTCCCCACCGTGTTTGTCTTTCTGTTTCTTTCAGTTCAAGAGCGGTTGACCAAACAAATTGCCGTGGCGATCACTGAAGCTCTGCAGCCCGCTGGGGTCGGGGTTGTTATTGAGGCAACGTAAGTCCACCACTGCCCCCCCCCTCACACACACACACGTACACACTCCCGGACCTGATAGGTCTCTCAAATATATCTGGTCTAACATCCACTGCTCAACGCAGTGCTGAGGTCAGAGTACTGAGCAGAGTGTTGGGATCCATCCTGACAGATGAGCCTGTGGTGAACGTGTTACTGCATCACCTCTACACCTATCTGACGAGGAAGCCAAGGCTTTGACTCTCTCTTTCTCTCTTCCCCTCCTCCTCTCTCCCTCCTCTCCTCCCCCTCTCTCCCTCCTCTCCTCCTCCTCCTCCCCCTCCTCCTCTCTCCCTCCTCTCCTCCCCCCTCCTCCTCCTCCCTCTCCTCCTCCTCTCCTCCCCCTCCTCCTCTCCCCCTCCTCCTCCTCACCCTCCTCATCCTCTCTTCCCCCTCCCCCTCCTCCCCCTCCTCCTCTCTTCCCCCTCCTCCTCTCCTCCCCCTCCTCCCCTCCTCCTCTCCAGTCACATGTGCATGGTGATGAGAGGGGTGCAGAAGATGAACAGCAAGACTGTGACCAGCACCATGTTGGGGGTGTTCAGGGAGGATCCCAAGACACGGGACGAGTTTCTCACCCTCATCCGGAGCTGAAGACGACCCCTCACCTCACACATGGCTGGCCGATCCACCCCCCCCACCTCACCCCCCCCCGCCCCCCTCCCTGGAACCTGCTAGGAGCCTTGCTCCACAGGCAGCCGTTGGCTGTGTGTGTGTGTGTGTGTGTGAGAAGAGAGACCGTGTGCATGGGTATGTGCCACTCCTCGATATCCTCTGCTTGAAATGACCCACTGTCGCTGTTACGATGGCGTAAAGTCAGTACTGCCGACTGTGCAGACCTGCCTGTCTGTCAGGTGATACAGTCCCAAAGAAAACCCCCCTGAATAGGCCCCAGGGTTTCTGTGATTAAGATCCAACTTTTCTGTTTCAAGGATCTGACCCCAACACCCATCTCCGATCCCGTCAACCACATTTAAGGATATATTTTTGTTATGAATCGAAGCAATCACTTAAGCTTTCAAAGCCATTATAGTAAATAGCAGACTATCAGCTCATAGATATTTCATCAAGTATGAGCTGACCTGTTGTTGGTCACATTCAGTCTCTCTCCCCTAGCCCCTTATCGCCCAGTCCATTCTGTGTCCTGGTCATGGTATTCTGGGGTGTCTTTGATCGAAGGACATTCTGGGTTGTACTCTGAGTAAGGATACTTAGGATTGTAGCAAACAATCGTTCATTTAGTCCAAAGCTAAATTCACACTTGAATCCTTACGTCCCTAAGCCCTACACAAACAGGACACGGAGCTGTTTGAGGTGGTCGTCCCTCCCTTTTCCAAGATGGCCCCTATCTGTAACGTATGCTTGTAACTGAAGTCTAGATGTTGGTGAACCTGTAGGTGGTTTAGAATCTGTAGCTTATTGTATTTTTTTTCTTGAAATGTCCTTTTGGATTTTGGCATACCCACTCGCAGCCTTACTGTTAAGTGTAAACTAAAGAAAATAACCTCTACATTCTGAAAGACGAGGCGGAATTAAACGAGGATCATGTAAAGTCAAACCCGTTTCCTCGGTGAAGGACGGGTAGATTCCTGTGAGCTCTCACCTCATGCTGAGGAGCCTGTACGTTCGGATGTTGTTCTACATTATGTCTAAAATGTGTTCCTATATCTTTTTAAATGTCTAACACATGCAGGCGATCTATTTTAATTGACAGTACAGTATTGCTACATATCTGTCGTCGGTATAGTATTTGCATTGTCGGTCTTCAGTGTGTGAATCTGTTGTTTTTCATATAATTTTCTGGTCATGAGTTTTAGCAAACATAACATGAGACATGCACATTATAAAATATTTTGTGCTGTTGTGATATATATATATATTATGTGCAAACGTGATTACACTTTTACGTATTGATCATATAACAGAACGAATCATGGGAGGTTTCCTGCCTGCAACACTAGAGTGTGTGTGTGTGTGTGTGTGTGTGTACAGCACATTGACGAACAGATGGGGAAAAGATGATCTATGTAGTCAGATGTCCAGCTCTTTGCATTGTTCCTGTGGCCTTCTCAAGAAGGACCTAGCTCCTTCATGTACTCTCATGACTTCACACTATGTCCTGTGCTCATTTGAAATACTTTTTATCAAATGGAAATAAATATATCTGTGAGAAGTATAATCTCTGCCGCTATGTATCCAGAGAGTGAATTATACAAAGATAATCGGAAGGGGTCAGCAGAAACAAAACATACTCATTTAGCGTCTGCTAAATGACTAAATGTACTACTTGCATTTAGTAGTGTCATAAGGGCAATTAGTAGATAGATTGCTGGAACCCACTGTGGCTCAGTGGTGTAAGTGTTTGTACTATCAAGTCTAGTGTCAAACATGGTACCCCTGGTTCAAATCTTGCTCAAACCAATTGATAGTTCATTTAACTGATATCAGTGAAGTAATATATATTTTATCTATGGGGATTGTATGTGCAGGGGAGTGGGGGTTTATGGGTTGAATGACTCAGCTTATTTTTTTTTCTGTGTTATGAAACAGTATTCCACCCCCCGGTCACGACTCCCGCAGTCTGATTGGTTAAATGTATAAACCGACAGCCAATAGGAAGGTCTGCAGCCAGGGAGGGACCAACCGAACGGCGAACATGCAGCTTTGATTAGAAAGCGAGAGGAGAGCGAGAAAAAAAAGAGAGTTTGTTTTACAAGTTATTCTTTAATACTTTTTTTTTCTTTTTTCTGTCTTGTCACAAAGACGTCGAGACGTCGAGCGTTTGAACACAAACAAAACATTCTCTCCACTCTTTCCGGAACACGCATGCACTCATACACAGAGCTTTGAAATTCTCCCAATCTGATCACAAAGCCATCTGTTCTCCCGTTGAAAGGCACAAACACGCACACATTTACACAGAGGTCTCCAGAAGCTTCATAGATGTGTCTCTAAACACCTCAGTGTCTAGACTCCAGTCCTGACCTGCAAGCATGTACAGGTAGCATGTACAGGTAGCATGTACAGGTAGGCTGAAACCGAGGCAAAGTCTGATGTTGTTGTTCACCTTGCAGAAGTGTGTGTGTGTGTGTGTGTGTGTGTGGAGGGGCATTCTCCCCTCATCTAACCAAGCTCTGAAATGAACAGTGGACCTCGGTCTCTGCCAACCTGTGTGACTCGACGTTTGGCAAGGAAGCCCTTTAATCACTTGATATGTGTTGGTCTATACGCACATACAAACTCTCTCTCACACACACACACACAGTGAAAAACAAACAAGGTACTGTAACAGCAGTCGGTGAATAGAACATGTCACAGCATTCTGGTAGTGTACTTGTGAGAAGACACCTTGAAAAGGAAAAACAAAACATGTACATTCTCTCTCTCTCTCTCTCTACACACAACAGTCTGCTTCTCTGTCTCTGTCTCTCACACACACACACACACACACGTACAGACAATAACATCTGTTTGTTGTACAGACCAGTATATTTCATAACTTCATATTAGCATTGAAAAGTACCAACAGAATAAAGACACAAGATACGATGACATCACAAGGCCAGCCAGAAGACGTGATGTTTGTTTTAGCCTGCCGCACAATCCCATCAAGACAAGTTCATAAATGTTGTCAGAGGGCTTGTTAGCAGTTTGGATAATTCCACCATTTTGACCACTGATTCAGCTGTTACTGGTTGCATCATGTAATATTATTACAGTTTTAAAGTCCATATAAAATCATTTACATTTGGGGTAAATGTCTTCAGTACAAAAAAGGCACTGCCATTTGTTATTCTAAATATGACGTCCCAGCCTCCTGCATGCATTTCTAAAATATAAATTACCTTTTTTTTCTTTTTCTGTTTTTTCCTTCCTTTTTTTGTTTGCTTTTTGTTTTTATTCTTAAACATACAATAATCTTTTTCAAATATATATGTAAGCCTGCAGTCAATACAGGACATCGGCTCTGATAAAGTAAAACAAAAGACAAATTAAGAGCACAGTTAAGCGGTAGAACTTTGTTACAGTAAGGATACTTTTTAAATTTGCCAACTTATTATTTTTTTTATATAATAATAATTATTTCGCCCCAAAATAATGATGTGTATAATTGACTAATGTGCAGAGTATGAAAAAAACAAACAAACACAAAAACACTTAATTAAATAATGTTTCATTTGTTGAATATCAGAGTGTCATCTAACTGTTCAAACTGCAGTGTGCATAGCCATACTCCTGACCAACAAGTACATGCCCACTGAGTAATTATAAAAAAATAAATCACATGGTTCATATCGCCTAGGCAGTTAGTGTATGTGGCTGGTCTACATCGCCGTGACGATGCTGTGTGGCATCATGCACAGGATTCTAAACTGCCTTTTACGTCAGTTCCTTGGCTTTGGGTCAAGCCCATTCTGAACACACTGCTTCGGTGTTTTCCACCAACACACATAAAAAAACGACATCCTCCATGTCCTCTCGATCGCTCGCAGGGTTGCCAAGGCCTGTCCTCTCCTGTGCGTCCAGCCTGAACTTTGTGATCAGAGGCGTAACAAGGCGTTTCGACAACTTTGCATGAATTCCAGGAAAGACAGACTGCTCCCCCTCCTGGCCGCTCTCAGCCATGCACGTTAGCGAGGCAAGTAGAAACCCAACACACCGTCATTCCCCAAAAGACACACAGCTCCTTACTCCCCATCAAATAGAAGATTATAGATCAGAGTAAAACAAAATAACTATGTTAATATTTGAGATGTACTTATGGTCACCAGCCATAGCAACGTTAATACAGATGGTTCTTTAAATAATACACCTATATGAATAAAACAACACCTCTGCAACAGTTATAGAAAAAAGAATAAATAATCATTTGAATCCACTAATAGTATTGATTCATATGGCTGTGACAAGTGGCTCTTATGACTACCTAGATGGGCAGATTGGCTGCTTTGTATTAGGACTGTGAGTGACATCACAGTGTACTGTAGCCTTTGCCCTAAGCCAGAATACGCTCCAGGCAAATCTCCCTTCCCCTCGTGACGTCCCTGCATGTGGCCTGCGTGTACAGGGACACGCTAGAGCAGCGATGCAGGGCGGGGGGGCAAATCCTCACTACTGCAGCGGCACACAAACACAGAACTGTGACACTCGTCTCCACAAAAAATGCTTTGGTTATACAGCATTCAAACACACAGGCACTAGCAGGCAGTGTGTGTGTGTGTGGGTGTGTGTGTGTGTGTGGGGGGGGGGGTTGTGTTAAGTGTGTGTGTGTATGTGTACTGTGTCAAGAGAGAAGGAAGGTTCTGGATTCTAAAGGAGCCAGTCATCGATTTGGCCAGTTTATCTGCCATCGGTGACAGGTGAGCAGTTTAACACACCACACCATCGAGTCACACCACCTCTTAGTCTCCGGTGAGAGAAGGAAAGTGGTTGTTTCTGCAGAGGTGGAACACGTGTATTTGGCATTGATTTGGTTCCACTAAATGAAGGTCCACCTAGCGTCCCTTTTATGACCTTCTCACCCGCATCTCCTCCACCCTCACCTCCTCCACCCTCACCTCCTCTCACCTCCTCCACCCTCACCTCCTCCACCCTCACCTCCTCCACCCTCACCATCTCCACCCTCACCATCTCCACCCTCACCATCTCCACCCTCACCATCTCCACCCTCACCATCTCCACCCTCCTGGAAGTCGGGTTCTATTGCACATTTAAGGTTTATGACTGCTGCATGTGCTGTCGTTGTTAGAGTCAAAGGCCCTTTAACAAGTGCAGAAAAAGTATTCTAAGAATGGCAAGAAAGAAATTAATGAAATTCCAACGATAACTATGGATATGCCTCACATTTTGAATCGCTCAAAATCTATTCCAAACAGGCTAACAATAGGAAATATTTCCAGGCACAAAATGTGCGACCTTGTCTATGCACAGAGGTCAAGGGTCAAGGGTTTTAACGCACACACACAATGCAGTGACTGCACATGACAAAGCCGTACGTTTCGCTAAACAGCTTATTTCGACAAACAAATCCTATAAAGTATTGATCCAGAAACAATAAACAGGATAAATATTAAGACGGGGGCGAACCAAACTTTCAAAGTACAACTGCCAAATTCTACTGATGAATACAGTAATGACTGTCGTCCAAGTGTGACCACCAGGTGGAGGTAACTTCTCAGAAGAGGGAAACCTCTGGGAGTACTGAAGCCCTTCATGGATTTGCATCTCCTCAAGGAAAAGACAAACCTCCACAGCGACGTAGCCGACTAAAACAACCTCTTTCTCCCACGCACGTCTAAATAGTTTGGTACGTCACACCCTGCCTCACAACCCTACACGTCTGAGACCCCTGTCTACCTAGCAAGATGAAAAAGGAATAACATGCAGTTGAAGCATCTACCCTGGATTACACACACAACGATATCCATACACACACCTGCAACGATTCAAGAGCTAATGAATGTGTTCCTCGTGATCCTCACACTGGCTTTTCGAGCCAGCATCAGAGCTACCAGTTCGAACGATGAGAACCTGTAACTGTCTAGAACACATCTAGTCCAACCTCCACCCTTCTACCCCACATGCCAAACCTCCACCCTTCTACCCCACATGCCAAACCTCCACCCAGTCCCGGTTCAAACAAATGCCAATCATGTACTCTCAATGCATAGCATTTCCAGGTACACAGGCTATTATAGATTCAATAACTATATAATTGTTATATATATTTATATGTACAAAATACTAAATGTTGACCTGTGATGAATCCCACTGCCCCAGGTTTTTGTTTACACGACCTACCCAACAACTACCCCAGCTCCTCCAGACAGCTCGTCTTCCTCAAATCGAAGTTCCTGCCTCTGATTTGAGGTGGGACTGGCCCTGTTCAGACATCCTCTTCTCCCTCCTCACAGACCTCCGTATTCCTAAACGTTCCTTTTTCTTTCCTGTAACACCTCCTCTCGCTTCTCTCTTTTCCTTTCGACCACATGCTCTTCTTCCCTCTTCTTGTCTCAGTCCTGCACAGCTCGGCTGCAAGCAACATACAGAACCAAACTATCGGATTACATGTAAACTATCATGGTGGCTACTAGCCTGTGGGCGCCGTTACGAAACTATGGTAGTGTGCCACAAAAACCCCGCCAAAACAAAACAAAGAACGGGTACATTAATTCCTGAAAATCATAAACGTTTCAGTACCCTTGATAGTAGCATCTTCAGTAAACAATACATATGGTATATAAATGCTTTAGTCACCCAACAGAGAGGAAACGGCTCTCCCAAGTCCACAGTACTCCCTCACTAACACTCAGAGCAGTGGAGGGAAACATTCACTTTGTTTGTTAGCGGGGGCGGGGGTGTCTTCCATGGTGTGAGTGGTGATGAGGCGGGCTGGGAGCTCTGGGCTGAGCCTGGGAGCTCTGGCCTGGGATGAGCCTGGGAGCTCGGGCGGCTCTAAGGCTGAGGAGCAAGGCGGAGGTTAGCCAGGGACCTGAGTACCATTTCTCCCCCGATCCCACAGGGGGCGCTGCTCAGACGAGGCTGGGGTTGGGTCTGTGGTTCGGGTGCATCGTGGGGCCGTCCTCTACCCTCACCCAGACGCCGGGGGGAATTGTGAGTGTGCTGAAGGGGCGGGGTTTACCTAGGTTCAGCTCCTGATTGGACAGGAAGAAGTGGAGCTTTTGTTAGCCGTATACGGATTGGTTCTGTGTGTTGTTTGGACACCGCCCACCCTTTTGTGACCTCATCCTATTGGCTGTGGGGCGCTTGACGGAGAAGTGAAGGTTGGGGGGTCGTGACCTCGAGGTGACCTTTCGGTTCCGGCCGCCTGGACCAGCTCTGCATCGCCTGGTCTCCCTCAGGTCCTCCTCTCAGATCGTGGATGTCCGGTCGACTCCGTCTGAAAAGGGAGGAACGACACAGATAGGCAGGGGGCAAATGTTACTTTTTTTTTATCCACCGGACTAATGGCTAGTGAATGTTCAAATTTGACAAGCCCCTCAATATGTTTCCATAGTTATTTTGAGGCTGGCGAGAGTAGAAACTCGACTTAAATCTGCTGGTGGATGGTGTTCATTTTGTGCCCTGCAGATGGGTGAACATCCACATCATATCTGCTAGATGAATCCATTGTTACATGCTGATAGTAAAGCCCTTAAGTTTAGAATAAGTGAATTTTCCTGCGACAAAAAGGTAGATTCAAGTACAGTATATAAATACAGAGTCTGGCTGTAGATTCAAATTCAGACAGTGAGGAGGGGTAGGATGTATGTGTGTGTGGCTGTGCGTGGTGTGTGTGGCTGTGTGTGTGTGTGTGGCTGTGCGTGGTGTGTGTGTGTGTGTGTCTGTGCGTGGTGTGTGTGTGTCTGTGCGTGGTGTGTGTGTGTCTGTGCGTGGTGTGTGTGTGGCTGTGTGTGTGTGTGTGTGGTTGTGCGTGTTCGCCTGGAGCGGGTGGGTCCAGTACAGGCAGAAAAGGCTACTGGTTTAGACTGGCATTCCTAAGCTCACAGCACTTTTACTCTGCCCTGCTGCCCACCTCTGCTTCTATCCGCTACACGCACACGCACACACACACACACACAGACACACACAAAGCAGCGCTTGTCCACGGCTCTGCGCGGAGCACTGAGGGCCACTGTCTCTTCCTCGGCACTGCGAGGGTGGAAAAAACCCTGCCCCCTGTATTCAGAGCTCAACTCCACTTCACATGGGAATGGTTACTGCGTTTATCCAACCCCCACCCTGCCTCCCTCCCTGCCTCCCACCCTCCCCCCCCCCACCCTGCCTCCCTCCCTGCCTCCACCCTCCCCCCCCCACCCTGCCTCCCTCCCTGCCTCCCACCCTCCCCCCCCCACCCTGCCTCCCTCCCTGCCTCCCACCCTCCCCCCCCCACCCTGCCTCCCTCCCTGCCTCCCACCCCCCCCCCCCCCACCCTGCCTCCCTCCCTGCCTCCCACCCTCCCCCCCCCACCCTGCCTCCCTCCCACCCTCCCCCCCCCCCACCCTCCCCCCCCCACCCTGCCTCCCTCCCTCCCCACCCTCCCTCCCCCCACCCTCCCTCCCCTCCCTCCCTCCCTCCCACCCCACCCCCTCCCTCCCCCCCCCTCCACGGGTGGAGTCATTGTGCAGTCACACCCAGGCAAGAACAGACTCATTGTACAATACTGTACGGATTCATTCTGCTGCCGTCGACGAGTTACTATGCCTCTGTGTCACCACGATGGTGATGTTAGCTGTGCCGTATCACCACGATGGTGACGTTAGCTGTGCCGTATCACCATGATGGTGATGTTAGCTGTGCCGTATCACCATGATGGTGATGTTAGCTGTGCCGTATCACCATGATGGTGATGTTAGCTGTGCCGTAATAAGGGGAGTCAGGTGGCTGAGCGGTTAGGGAATCGGGCTAGTAATCTGAAGGTTGCCGGTTCGGATGCCGGTTCGATTCCAGGCCGTGCGAAAAATGACGTTGTGTCCTTGGGCCAGGCACTTCACCCTACTTGCCTCGGGGGGGAATGTCCCTGTACTTACTGTAAGTCGCTCTGGATAAGGAGCGTCTGCTAAATGACTAAATGTAAATGTATACAGCAGCTGGCCAGGCCAGCACCACTACTCTATGTGTGGGTGACACACACTTCCTCCTCACAGGTCGTTGGTCTGTTCTTACAGTTGGGGGACTTTTTCAAGAACACAGGAGGTCTGGTTCGAGTGTGTGTACGGCACATCAACTGTGTGTGTGGTGTAGGTGTGTAGGTGTGTGTGTGTGTGTGTGGGATTTATCCGTGTGCATCTGTGTATGTGTGTGGGTGTTTGAATGTGTGTATTTGTATGTGGGTGTGTGTGTGTACCTCTCTCACCTCCAAGGGCGTGTTCAGTCATACTCAGACACAGAGACTCGAGGCGGTTGTTGATGTCTGGTTCTGTCACCGGCACCTGGAGATCTGAAACAACAGCACAACAAGTTACACCACACGGCATGCGAGGCTCACGCCACGGAACTTCACACCCTCACGGCGTTACGTCAGACGTTGTTTATACCACAACAGCCTAGCGGGCGTTCCAACGAGGTCACTAGGGCCTGCGCCCAATCACAGGGCTTTAATCCTGCACGTGAGCTCTTCAGGTCATGTGACGTGGGAGCTTGTCTTGGCAGCAGATCACAGATCAGCATACGAGATGACAATTACCTTCCTTCGGCATACTCCCGTCCTTGATCTAATCACATTACACCGCCAATTAACCCTCTTAAAGGCTGCCAGATTAGACGCCCTAGCCGTCCTTGCTAATTGTGTTACTCACAGTCGGGTATTTGGCACGTTTGTTGTGAGTTATTGAGGGCAGTTGAGGGAGGGGGGGGGGGGGGGGGGTGGAAGGGGGGCAAGTGCTCAAAGTCACCAGTTCAGCCAGCTGAAGGGCACACACACACACACGCACCACCCATTTTAACCAACAAAACGATTGCCTGGGGCACCCAGGTGCTTCTAGGCTAGGGAGCTAAGCTAACCCCTTCCAACTTTCCAGCCTCGTGTCCAACCAGCCTCCTCGTCCTCCGCTGAGTCACAGCCAGGGTCTGGAGGTCGCTTGTGGGGAGAGAGAAGCTGAGTTAGGCCCTCGCTGGCTGGACCTCCAGTCCACCAGCTATTTATAAACTTCCCTCCCCAATTCCACACACAGACACAGACACACCACACACACATCTCTCTTCATCCGTGCATTCTCCCTCGTATGCCTGACGTCAGTTTGAACTGCTCATTGATCCGCCTCATGTTGGGGGGAGAGAGAGATTGGGCAGAAGGTGGTTCAGGAGTAAAAAGGAGAAAGAAAGAAGGAAAGAGGACGAGGTCTCGCTGCTCCAGCTCCACAGTCTGGCTCAGCTCCAAGTCCTGTGGGCCCAGAGTGCATGTGCAGGCTGTATGACTCTGCAGAGTCGTGGGGGGGGGGGGGAGAGGAGGTGGGGGGGGGGCAGGAGAAGTGTGCCAGGGCACCCCGACACACTGCACAAAGAGGCTCATTGTAACATACCGACTCCTCTCCCTCTCTCTCCCCCTCTCTACCCCCCGTCTCTCTCTCTCCTCTCTCGCCCTCCCTCTCGCCCCTCTCTCCCTCTCTCCCTCTCCCTCTCTCTCTCTCTCTCTCTCTCTCCTCTGCACACAGCCACATTCCCTCATCCCCCCTCTCTGACTCCCCTCCTTTCTGTCCATTCTGAAAGAAGGAGAGATGTGGTGGTCTGAAGGTTTCGCCGCTGACACACTGATGCCCAGTGTGCCCAGCAGACAATGCCAGGGCAGGGGCCTGACTGACAGACCTCAGCCCCTCTGTACCCCGCAGGAGCCATGACGCCTCACACACACACATGACAAATGGCATTTGAGTGCTGTGTGTGAGTGAATGTGTGTGTGTGTGTGCTGGGGGGAGGGTGGTATCTTACCTGACTGCTGGAACATGACCATGGTGTGTGGGGTGGTGTGTGAGTGTGTGTGTGTGTGTGTGTGAGAGAGTGTGTATCTTACCTGACTGCTGGAACATGACCATGGTGTGTGGGGTGGTGTGGACAGGCAGGGAGCGAGTCCTCTGTACTGAACTGTGAGTTCTGCTGGGCATGCTGTTGCTGCCCCCAGGGTTAGCGAACCACAGGCCCTGCAGAGACACACACACACAGACACACACAGTTACACACGACACAAGCCCTGCAGAGACACACACACACACCCAGGCCCTGCAGAGACACACACACACAGACACACACAGTTACACACGCACAGGCCCTGCAGACACACACACACACACCAGGCCCTGCAGAGACACACACACACAGACACACACAGTTACACACGCACAGGCCCTGCAGACACACACACACACACCCAGGCCACTGAGAACAGCTACCTGGGAGGAGCCAGAGTCAGAGTCAGAGAGTCAGTCAGCTGGGGAGGAACACCCAGTGATTGCTTTGCCTTGCAAAACGTCAAGTACAGGCCTTTTCAAGCCAGACACATACATGTCGAACCTGCTTGTTAAAAATATAACCAACCCCCCCTCCCCCTCCCCTCCCCCCACCAGTCTTAAACCTACAGACACCTTTGAACCAAAATACCTCCTCTGTGTAGCCTGCCTTTAATACCTTCTACCTCCGCTCCCCCTCTCTCTCTACCTCTATCTCTCTGTCTCTACCTCTCTCTATCCCTCTCTCTTTCTCTCCCCCTCTCGTGGGCCCTCCAATACTGAGCGCCAGAGAAAACAGGAAATGCCTGTGCACTGTTCTCACTGCCTCTGACTAGCTCCCTCTCTCTCTCTCTCCCTCTCTCTCTCTCCCTTCTCTCTCTCTCTCTCCCTCTCCCTCTCTCTCCGTCACCCTCTTTCTCTCTCTCCCTCTTTCACTCTCCCTTTCTGACCGGCCTGCCTCGTTCTCGTTCCTCCCTTTTCTCCCTCGTCCCTTTCTGCCGCCCCTCCCCCCTCCCCCCTCCCCCCCTCACCACAGCCACCTCTCCCCAAAAACTATGACTCACACTTATTTTCCTTTCCCTTTCTCTCTCTCCCTCTCTCACTCTTCCTTTCTCCCTCTCTCCCTCTCACTCTCCCTCTCTCCCTTACTCTCCCTCTCTCCCTCTCTCCCTTACTCTCCCTCTCTCTCCCTCTCTCTCTCCCTCTCTCTCCCTCACTCTCCCTCACTCTCCTCACTCTCCCTCACTCTCCCTCCCTCTCCATCTCTCACTCTCTCCCTCTCCTCTCTCCCACTCCCACTCTCCCATCTCCCACTCTCCCTCTCTCACTCACTCTCCCTCTCTCTCTCCCTCCCTCACTCTCCCACTCTCCCTTTCTCTGTTCTCATCCCCACATCCAGACCAGCCCGAGCCGCCCCAGAGAGGAGGGGAAGCCAGCGGACAGGAATTTCCTCCCATTGTCAGGATGTCTGGAGAGAGAGTTGGAGGCAGAGCCTGTGAGCGCTAGAGCCAGGTTATGACTGTAGCAGCAGACTCTCCAGACCTGGGCCCCCAGCCCAGCCACAGGCCCCAGGGCCAGCCCCAAACCCAGGCCCAGGCCCAGACCCAGGCCTAGCCCAGGCCTAGCCCAGGCCTAGCCCACCAGCCCCCCAGTCCAACCAGAAATGATCTAGCGCCTCAGGAATGTGGGCGACCTGGCCACAAGTTCCTTTCAAATCTCATCCACCCCACATGCAGCTCTTTACAGCCTCGGCAGGGGAGATAAACGTCTCATGTTTCTTCAGGCCAGTGGTCTGGTCCTTTGAACAGACTCACATCTCTGCTTCATGGCCTCTGGTACCTCTGTTCTAACAAGTACACCAACACAACCCAACGCTCTCAAGCACGACTCGGTAGCACACATGCATGGCGAAGCTTTTCAACCGTAGCCAAACCCCCCCCCCCCCCCCCCCCCATCCCCAGTCACCCCCCAGACACAGACCTGAGCCCCGACCCTGGACTCCAGCCAGTGACGGGGGTGACCTGACGGAGGTGTGACCCACCTGTCGGCCCTGCTTGAGGCCCGTGGGGGTGGGGGTGGTGCAGGCGCTGCGCGGCGTGGGTCCCAGCAGGCCGGCAGTGCCCAGCAGCCCCAGCCTGGCCCCGGGCAAGCTCCGCGACGGCATCTGGAACTGCCGGATACTCCTCCGGGTGGACAACACCCCCCCCACACAGCCGGCGGTGGGGAGGGAGTTAGACTGGCTGAAACCACGACTGCTGAAGGGAGGGACACGCACACACACACATACACACACACACGCACGTACACACACACGCGCACACACACACGCGCACACACACACACACACACAGAAGTAAAGGGTTAAACATTATCTTGCGATAACGACCTGTTTGGTGAAAACAATAAAACAGCAGATCAAAATAGTGTGTGTGGTGTGTGTGTGGTAGGTACGTGTGTCTGTGTGCTGTGTGTGTGTGCGTACGTGTGTGCGTACGTACTTGTGTCTGTGTGCTGTGTGTGTGTGTGCGTACGTGTGTGCGTACGTACTTGTGTCTGTGTGCTGTGTGTGTGTGTGTGCGTACGTGTGTGTGCGCACGTGTGAGAGAGGTCTACCTACCTCCTCTGCTGTCTGTAACCAGCCATGTCAAGTAGTGTTTTCCTTGGAAACGAACGGAACAGCTTCTGCACCTGTTGTTTCCATGACAACAGTCTCTTCTTCTGGGTCTCGGTGAAAGCCTGGGAGAGCGGCGGGGGGAGGAGAGGAGAGCGGGAGTGGAGAGGGGGAGAGAAGAGGAGAGGGGGAGAGAAGAGGAGAGGGGGAGGAGAGAGGGAGGACAGATGGTGGAAGTATAGCAGGGATATAAACAGCGTGTGACAGCATTTTCAGTCAACATGTTGCTTTCTTTCACACATTGGAAATCACACAACCTATTATAAACACAGAAAACAGACTAGGTGAGTGTGTGTGTGTGTTTACCTCATGAATAAGGCACTTATCAATGAGCTGCAGGTAGGAGCTGATATTATCTTCATCTGGCCGGGAGACTAGGAGCTGTGTGCAAACTGGAGAGGGAGAGAGAGAGAGGAGGGAGAGAGAGAGAGAGAGAGAGAGAGAGAGAGAGAGAGAGAGAGAGAGAGAGACAGACAAAAAAGAGGAAGAGACAGAGCGAGAGAGAGACAGGGTTGGAAGGAGAAACAGTGGAGAGATTCAGAAGAAGCAGTTTCCTCCTAGCAGTGCGCTTTTCCAGAAAACAGAGAACCGTGCAAGGCTGAAACAAAAGCGCTGAATTAAAGAAAACGATCAAACGAGCAGGGAAAGCTACCTTTGCCCATGACCCGGGTGAACTGTCCAGGGATGTCTCCTTCCGGGATGTGGGTGGAGCCGGACTCTGACTCCCCCCCCCCCTCCCCCTCCCCCAGCCAGGTGCGAGCCGGGGGCGGCGCTCTTCCCCTCGGAGCCCAACAGGGGGCGCTGTGGCGAGGGCTCGTCGGTGACACACGCCTTGATGGGCGTCAGGATCATCTGGTGCAGCTCCTGGAGGGGAGCTCGCAGGTTCCCCCCCTCCAACACATCCTGGAGACAGAGAGAGAGAGGGAGGGGGGGGGGGAGGCAGAGGGAGGGGAGGCAGAGAGAGAGAGTGTTGGAAAGTGCTCATCCCTGCTCCTGCGTCTTGTCTTTGTGTCTCCTGTCTGCCCGCGACCTGTCTGTCCGTCTGTCTGCGGCCTGTCTGTCTGTGGCCTGCCTGTCTGTGTCTGCGGCCTGTCTGTCTGTGTCTGCGGCCTGTCTGTCTGTCTGCGGCCTGTCTGTCTGTCTGCGGCCTGTCTGTCTGTCTGTGTCTGCGGCCTGTCTGTCTGTGTCTGTGTCCTGTCTGTCTGCGACCTGTCTGTCTTTCTGCGGCCTGTCTGTATGCGTCCAGTCTCGTCTGTATTGAGCGGCCTTACATGAACAGCACATTAAACAACTTAAAATACCAAACAGGTGTCTCGTTTCCCAGCTTACAAATGCGGCAGTAACAAATTTTAGAATGAAGCCTCGCT
Source organism: Thaleichthys pacificus (assembly GCA_023658055.1). Lineage (NCBI taxonomy): Eukaryota > Metazoa > Chordata > Actinopteri > Osmeriformes > Osmeridae > Thaleichthys > Thaleichthys pacificus. The sequence continues at coordinate 1,863,786 of CM042873.1, forward strand.
GAAAAGGTTAGCCCTGAAATTAGCTGGCCCTAGGAGAACCTCTCTCACACACACACACACACACACACCTCCCTGCTGTGTCCTTGACTGCCATTGTCAGACACTGCTGCGGGCAATGCTGCAGTTGGGGTGGAGGTGGGGGGTTGGGGTTCACCCTACTTGCCTCGGGGAGAATGTCCCTGTACTTACTGTAAGTCGCTCTGGATAAGAGCGTCTGCTAAATGACTAAATGTAAATGGCCTGATCTTGGTTTAGGCCGGAGTCTAAAAAAGCTTTCCTGAGTCACTGTCTACATTAGACTCCTGACTGACACTGCTTCCATTCAGTGATCGACTCTGTTTCTCCATCTACACCAGGCAGGCTATAGAGGAGACGAGGAGACAAGGAGATGAGAGTAGGAGATGAGACTAGGAGACTAGGAGACGGTACTGACCTTCTCCAGACAGCGCAGCATATTCTGGCGTTCCCTCAGTTTCTGAATGCTGATGATGATCTTATGCCGCGCCCCTTTGGTAACGTTCTGTTGAGAGGGGGGGAAACATGACTCAGCCAATCAGAATCCCCTCTGTGGCTGAGAGGAGCTGACCAGTTACAAGCACACCAGGCAGCCATGTTTGTCATCTCAGCAACTTTGTCACAATGTTGGCGTGACACAGCTTGGCTCGACTTTGCCGCGAGAGACGGCGTTCCTGTGGAGGCCCCGCCCACTGACCTGAGGAGGCCCCGCCCACTGACCTGAGGAGGCCCCGCCCACTGACCTGTAGGAAGGCCCCACCCACTGACCTGTAGAAGCCCCACCCACTGACCTGCGACTCCAGCTGTTGCTCGGTCAGTGACATCATCTCGTCGTAGGTCATGGTGGAGAAGAGCGCGGCGTACTTGTGGAGACGGAGACTCTTCAGCCAGGCCGGCACATCTGTAGGGCGGGCGCACACACACACGCAGGCATACACACACACGCAGGCACACACACACACAGGAACACAGACACACAGGAACACAGACACACACACACACACAGGCAAACAGGATTATCAATCTTTGTGTGTGTCATGGGCACAGCTGGACTTAATCTGTTTATTGGCGTTGAAGTATGACCACACAGATGGGTAAATTCCTTGTTTGTACAACCACTGACTATCACATATCACCATGCCAACAGTTTCCTGGCGACAGAAACACACCCTACAAGATGATCTTATACACAACAGTATATTTTGCGAGATCTTAGCGGTTGAACACGTTGTCACTGCATATACTGCAAAAAAAATATTTACACGTGTTTTGCAAGGTGAGTCAACATTACAACTCCTGATTCCCGCCACATAACGGCTGGCTAACAACATTTCTCCTACATTACCTCAGAGGGAGAGCAGGGGCAGTAGGTAGTGGGGACATTGGCCGGGTTTCCCAGATTCGTTAAGAAGCTCTTAACGCCAAGAGCTTCTTAGGAGCGTTCTAAGAACACTCTAGAACGCTCTTAGAACGCTCCTAAGAAGCTCTCAGCGTTAAGAGCTTCTTAACGAATCTGGGAAACCCGGCCAATGTCTGTTGTTGTGTTTGGTTTCTCTAGTTTTGTACGGTATTTTTATGGTGTTTTTAATATATGCCATAACTTTTGTTTGTCTGTATGCTGGTCTTGCTGGAGAACCAGTTGCCCTTTGGGGACATAAATAAATGATGATGATGAGAACATGATACACCTTAATACTTTCACACCCTCGTTACCAAGCGGCCGAACAAGGTAGAGACGCAGCGAAAGAAACAGCAGAGCAGTGCGGAAACGTCCCTCTCTCTCTCTCTCTCTTTCTCTTCCCCTCTCACTGTGCATGTGGGACGCCCTCCCACTACAGAACGCTTAGCGGTGCTTAGTAATCACCCATGTTTGTGTACTAACGCTGAAGCTAGTGCTTAGCTGGTGATGTTCACAGCGGGGGAGTGCTGAGGACTGGATCTCAGAGTTCTCCACACGGTTAGCACCCTGGCAGAGTTTCACACCAGCAGCAGTCGTGGAGGTGAAGCAGCCAAGGGGAGGACAGCTCGGAGCCGTGTCAGCCCTCGTGTGTGTGTGTGTGTGTGTGTGTGTGTGTGTGTGTGTGTGTGTGTGCGCTCGGGGAGGTACAGTTCTCTGTTTTCATGTGAGCTTTTCTGTGATAGACGGGGCACCTGCTGAAACTGTACACACACACACACACACACATAACGTGAGGTAGATGGAAGACGAAGAAATAGGCCAGGAGGGGAATTTACTGTATGTAGGACCCATGCTATACACTCCTCAGTCCACAACAAACCAGCAAGACACATATTTAAGGAGATTTTCCAGATGTGGCAGCAACAGCTACTGTGAGAAAGCTGGGGTCATCTCCAGGGGGGCTGTGAGGGGGGGGGGGCAGGAAGGGTGCTGGGAACACCAGGGCTAGGTGGATCAGGGGTAGGTGGATCAGGGCTAGGTGGATCAGGGGTAGGTGGATCAGGGGTAGGTGGATCAGGGGTAGGTGGATCAGGGGTAGGTAGATCAGGGGTAGGTGGATCAGGGGTAGGTGGATCAGGGGTAGGTGGATCAGGGGTAGGTGGATCAGGGGTAGGTGGATCAGGGGTAGGTGGATCAGGGGTAGGTGGATCAGCACATATAGTATCTTTGGTTCCAGGACAGACAGTAGATCTGTAAACCCAACCTGACCAACACAACAAGATGCTTTCTCAAAACCATCCGATACGTTGGGCTAGCTCACGCTACAAACACACTCCAATGACGTGACACAACCAGGTGGACGGGGGTTGCAGATGAGGGATGGGCGTTGTGAACGACTACAGGATGACATAGCAATGATGTTTGGTGTGTTGATACAGGGAGGATGAAACACAACTCTGCAACCAAGCTGTCTCCTGTCTTCTCTTTCCTGCCTGTTAGTCTGCCTGCCTGTTAGCCTGCCTGCCTGTTAGCCTGCCTGCCTGTTAGCCTGCCTGCCTGCCTGTTAGTCTGCCTGCCTGTTAGCCTGCCTGCCTGTTAGCCTGCCTGCCTGTTAGTCTGCCTGCCTGTTAGTCTGCCTGCCTGCCTGTTAGCCTGCCTGCCTGTTAGTCTGCCTGCCTGTTAGCCTGCCTGCCTGTTAGTCTGCCTGCCTGTTAGTCTGCCTGCCTGTTAGCCTGCCTGCCTGTTAGCCTGCCTGCCTGTTAGTCTGCCTGCCTGTTAGTCTGCCTGCCTGTTAGCCTGCCTGCCTGTTAGTCTGCCTGCCTGTTAGTCTGCCTGCCTGTAAGTCTGCCTGCCTGTTAGTCTGCCTGCCTGTTAGTCCTGCCTGCCTGTTAGTCTGCCTGCCTGTTAGCCTGCCTGCCTGTTAGTCTGCCTGCCTGTTAGTCTGCCTGACTGTTAGCTTGCCTGCCTGTAAGTCTGCCTGCCTGTTAGTCTGCCTGTCTGTTAGTCTGCCTGCTCGTTAGCCCTCCTTCTCTCCCCGCTACCCTTCTCCTCCCTGGCCCGCCACCCTCTCCCTATCTCCCCCCCTCCCTGTCTCACCCCCTCTTCCAGCCTGTCTCCCCCCTAACCGTCTCCCTCCCTCCTCCTCCTCCTCCTCTCCCTGGCTAAGCTGACTCACCCCTCATGCCGCTCGCCTCCTGGTAGAAGGTGCTGCGGTGCAGGGCGGGGCAGCAGCCTCCTCCTCCGCCCTCCTCCAGGAGCTCGCTGCCGCCGCTGCCCGAGGACGCTACGCTGCTCTGGGGGGAGAGGGGCGCGTGGTATGGGGCCGGGCCCCGAGAGCCCCGCAGGTCCTCCTGGGACAGCCAGCCGTGGCCCAGGGGTTGGCAGGAGGGGCCACTCATCGGAGGTGTCAGGGACACGGAACGCTTCAGGGGACTGTGCTGTGCTCCGGCTGACTGGACTGCAAGACACAAGACAACAGGAGAGGGGGAGGGGGGGGGGGGGGAGTGCCCAGACTGTTAGAAAGGGGCTCGGCTAGACCTAACTCTTAAGACACACACACCCAATCACAACGGTGTAGACCGGCTCTCCATCCGTACGGAGAGGAGGCCGACAGCAGGTGGAGGGAGGATGGAAGATGGAGGATGGCTGGTTCCATTCACCTGTCCTAATGCTCGGAGACGGGGAAAGGTGGCAACGCTGGGCTATTGCAGCCGCAAGGGAGCTGGGGTAGGAGACCACTGCCCCCAGGCTGGGGGAAGGGAGCTGGGGTAGGAGACCACAGCCCCCAGGCTGGGGGAAGGGAGCTGGGGTAGGAGACCACAGCCCCCAGGCTGGGGGAAGGGAGCTGGGGTAGGAGACCACAGCCCCCAGGCTGGGGGAAGGGAGCTGGGGTAGGAGACCACAGCCTCCAGGCTGGGGGAAGGGAGCTGGGGTAGGAGACCACAGCCCCCAGGCTGGGGGAAGGAGACCCAGACAGTTAGAAAGGGGCTCTGCCGCTTCATTAACACCTGAATCCTGGGACGTGGACAGACAGGCTTGACGAAGACAGGCATGACCCTCCCCCGCCCCTCATCCTACTCCCCCTCCCAGCTCAACCACTCCGCAGGGGTGGGGGGGTGGGGGGTTGGGTTTCCGAGACGTGAATCCTGGGCGCACGCACAGTAGCCTGCCTCGTGTTCAGGTTCTGACCCACGTGAGTCCTGCTGCACTGTCTCTGTTGTTGGTGGAGCCCCCAGAGTCACCTTGCTCTCTCGGTGTCTCTCTGTGTCTCTCTGTGTCTCTCTGTGTCTCTCTGTGTCTCTCTGTCTCTCTCTGTCTCTCTCTATGTCTCTCTCTATGTCTCTCTCTATGTCTCTCTCTATGTCTATCTCTATGTCTCTCTCTCTGTCTCTCTCTGTCTCTCTCTGTCTCTCTCTGTCTCTCTCTATGTCTCTCTCTGTCTCTCTCTCTTTCTCTTCACCAAGGTGGAAAGCGCTGGACAGCTGAGCCGCCAGCTAGGTGAAAAACACGCTTTCCTCAGTTTTATTTGTGAAATGGAGAGAGGAAGAGGGAGGGAGCCAAAAGAGAGAGAGAGAGAGAGGTTTACACACTCCCCACACACTCCACCACCTACACAACAGGTTAGCCATTCTTCGGAACCCGCGGAACCTTCTCCGGGCATCACGGAATGTTCCAGAAGAGGCTGGATGGAACACGACGAGGACGGCAAAGGGCAAACAAAACAAAATAACAAGATGCACAGGAGAGGGCTTTATGTGCTAGCGCCCGCCAGCGGGGCCTGCCAGCCCCAGCTTCCCTCCTATATGTGGTACACTAACTACCCCAGCTTCCCTCCTATATGTGGTACACTAACTACCCCAGCTTCCCTCCTATATGTGGTACACTAACTACCCCAGCTTCCCTCCTATATGTGGTACACTAACTACCCCAGCTTCCCTCCTATATGTGGTACACTAACTACCCCAGCTTCCCTCCTATATGTGGTACACTAACTACCCCAGCTTCCCTCCTATATGTGGTACACTAACTACCCCAGCTTCCCTCCTATATGTGGTACACTAACTACCCCAGCTTCCCTCCTATATGTGGTACACTAACTACCCCAGCTTCCCTCCTATATGTGGTACACTAACTACCCCAGCTTCCCTCCTATATGTGGTACACTAACTACCCCAGCTATGTATAGGACTTCACTGGTCTGCTCTCTAAAATAGGAACCCAGCTAACATTACAAGTTCCAGTCCCTAAATATTAGCCATTTCCCCTAAATACAGACTGCCACAAAGGCTACCTTACATGGGGAGGAGATGGGGGTGGTGTGTGAGGCAGAGAAGGGTGAGGTGAGGGTGTGTGGGGAGGGGGAGGGGGGGAGGGAGGCGGCAGGAGGATGCTGTGAGGGGCTAACACAGTTGTGTTCACCTTTACCATGACGATAGGAGAAGTGGGAGGATGAGAGCAGATAGAGGGAGATTGAGGAACACACTTGGATGGATGGATGGATGGATGGATGACCCCATTAAAACTCAAAGTCAACAGAAACATAGATAACCGAGTTCTTACAATCCGTCTCAAACTAGATCAGGTCTCCAGGTTTATCCAACTTTGACAGCTCGTAAACAAAAGACGTTCACGAGCTCTGCTTTTCAGCCACCGCCTGCGAGGGTCACATGGGTGCTATCAGGGGACCACAGAGAATCACCTCCTCTCAAAACAGCCAATTTCTGGACACAGAGCTTTCGACAACAGGCCTTAAGACCCCTCATCTCTTTGTTAGCAGTTACCTGAGCATCTAAGTGAAGTTGAGCATGAGACTGGGTCATGTATGTGTGTTTAGGTTTGGTTAGGTCAGACTCAGAGCTGGTGTTTAAGAGCAGAGGGGCCGGTGACCTGGAGTGAGGCGTGTTGAGTTTGAGTTGTGAAACATCCCTTTGTGTGGAGCTGAAACTCGGAGCAGTCAAAAATAAAAGAGGATCTTGCGCAGCGCACAGCTTTAAATGTTCCCTTATTTATATCCTCAGCTGTCTTCTTCATCAGGAAAAAAAGACCCTTGCATTCTTCGCTGGAAATATCTCGCTCCGACCACAGATATGTCCAATCTGAATAGCTCTCGACAGGAGCACGGCCTCGCCCGCCTGTCCGGCGCACACACACACACACACACGCACACACACACGCACACACACACTTCCACACTGATGCAAGTTTACACCCTTTTATCAGGCAGTGTGATGGCAATGACTCCCAAAGGAGAAGGGGAGAGAGAGAGGGGGTGTGTAGGAAGGTAGAAGGCCTTGTTACTTGATGTTATCAATACTTCCACTCTTTCACTAAGCTATCTCTTTCACTGATCTATCAGAGGTGCTACGCGGACTGCTGTAGGAGCGAGGCAGCTCTGCCCCACGGCGAGGCAGCTCTGCCCCACGGCGAGGCAGCTCTGCCCCACGGCGAGGCAGCTCTGCCCCACGGCGAGGCAGCTCTGCCCCACGGCGAGGCAGCTCTGCGAGGCAGCTCTGGGTCGTTTGCTTGAGACCCATGCGGGTCGTCGTGGCTTTGGAGGAGGCCCGACGACACTTCCTGTAGAGCAGACATCTGAGCCTATCACAGCCAGGATCATCACACCCACCAGGAACCAACCACAGGCCTCGACCCAACAGCCTGAGACGCTCTCCTTCCTTCCCCTACTTCCACCCACCCGCCCCTCCCTTCAAACTTCACAGAGTTAATAATGCCTGTGTAGCATCTTTGGAGTTTTTGAGTTGAGTTTTTGCATATATTCCTTTATTTATCAAAACATCTCACTGTCAGATTCAGTTTTCCCAAAGCTAAATCCCTGGAACTAACAAGGAGAGGTAGCCGTCTAGTGCTGCTGGGACACGCCTTGGTGGGGGGAAAAAGCAAGGAGAGCAGAAAGGAAAAGAGAACTCACTGGTGTTTCCTCCCGTGCCCACAGTGTTGATGGTGGTGGGCACTGACGAGGACGGGTACAGCGCCAGGTGGCCGTTCTCACAGCCCTGCGGCCCCTGGGACAGCCAGCCCCCTCCCAGCCCGGAGTCCCGCGAGCCCTGCCAGCCGTTCAGCCGGTCGTCGGAGCCGTAGCGCTGGTGGTGCTGCAGGGGGTACAGGTGGGAGGAGGACGAGGTGTTGGTGGAGGAGGAGCCCGAGGAGGAGGAGGAGGACAGCGTGGAGGGAGGAGTCTGGTGGTGGTGGTGGAGGCCGTGAGGGGCGGGGGGCCTCTCCAGGGAGTCTCCCCGGGCGGCCGCTCTCTCCTCCAGGTGGTTGAGCCACAGTGCCAGGGCGGCGCGGTCGTCCAGGGAGGTGGCGGGGTGGATGAGGGCGTAGGACAGCAGCTGGCGCGACTCCTCCAGGTGGCGCCCGTGCTCGATGGTGTGCGCCAGGATGCGGGGCAGCAGGTGCATGTACTCGCCCTTGGCCTCCGTGTTGCCAGGTTTGAGGAGGGGCAGGTGGGTGAGGACCAGAGAGATGACACGCTCCTTGGGCTCGCCCGCCCACTGGCTGATCACCACTGGGATGGGAGAGAGAGAGAGAGAGACACAACAGGTAAGCCAACAGGTAACAGGTAAGAGAGAGAGAGAGAAGAGAGAAGAGAGAGAAAAAGAGAGAGAGAGAGACTGGGCTGAGGACCAAGGCAACAGATAACATCTGTAATGCAAAGCTGGATTCTACAGAGCGTATGATGACAGAGCTTGTGGTATTCCACCCTCTGACCAGCCTGACCATCCTGACATAAACACAACCATGAGGTCAGGACAGCCACCCTGTCCAGACGCTATCATGTCGCCCAAAACACGCTAAGAAAAAACGGATGAACAATCCAAAACACCACAAAACAAATCTGTTTCCATATACGGTACAAAGCCAAACACACTGGCTTCTTTCAGGAGATGATAGACTGTCAGACGATGTGGAACTTCGATTCAAGCCGTAGACCATACACCATTGTTCAGGAGTGTAAACACTGACATCTCATATGACACAGAGCTAGTCATTCATCACTTCCAGTGATTCAGCAAATACATCACGCCTGTTCTCCAAGTCCTCTCACAACTCAAACAATCTCCCCTATTCTAATTTCAACTTTTCTCATTATTTTGCCTCGTTCAGCACAGTGTGCGCGTAGATCTGAAGTGGAGAGCGAAATAAGCGGAAACAGCACTCTACAGCAGTGAGTGCCACTCAGAAGAAAAGCTCAGTATTGTAGTATTGTGGCCCTACAGTGTCTGTGGTTCAGGGGTCATGGCAAGGTCACCTCCGCGACTCATTAATAATCCAGAGGAAATCGACCAACTAACAAAACCACAGAAGAAGCCTCTGCTGTTTGCATGTTGTTTGAAACTGTCCAGTGCAATGAACTGTGGGAAAGATGACAGGTAGAATCTTTTTAACATTGTGAAAGATGAGATGGGAGGGGGGAGAGAGGAGAAGGGAGAGAGGAGAGGAGAGAGGGGGAGGAGAGAGGACACAGGAGAGGGGAGGAGAGGAGAGAGGGGGAGAGAGGAGAAGGGAGAGAGGAGAGGAGAGAGGGGGAGGACACAGGAGAGGGGAGGAGAGGAGAGAGGGGGAGGACACAGGAGAGGGGACTGTTGCCACCGCTGCTCTCTGGCCTCCTATGATTAGGTGTCCCCCTCAGAGAGACCTTTTTCTGGCTCTGCCATTTTTACTGAGCGCCCGTCACAAGGGCCCCAGACTGACGGCAGAGAGAGAGGGGGGCGAGTGACTAACCACAACCCCCTGAGGTGGTGACGCAATGCTTGGATTCAACGATCCTTTAAATGAGTGGGTGTGTTTGTGGGTGTGTGTGCGTGTATACTGTGTGTGTGTGTGTGTGTGCTGCTGGATGACTGTGGTATTGGGCTAGGGTCCAGTGGGTCTGGTAATCAAGTCCTGCCCCTCAGTAACACCCTGCAGACCTGCTCCACCTCTTCTCTCTCCATCCCTCCATCTTGTCGATATCTCTTCTCTCCACCCCTCTCTTTTCTCCCTCTCTCCTCTCTTTAAATCGGGCAGGGATCGTTCTGTCTGCGTAGCGGCAGTGGGCGGCTAACACAATGGTCTTCTCATCCCTGGGACCTCCACTTCCTCTGCCCTTCTGAACCCCCTCCCTCCTTCTTTCACTCCCCCTCTCCCCCTCCCCCTTCCTTCTCTCCCTCCCCTCCCTCCCCCTCCCCCCCTCCTTCTCTCCCTCCCTCCCTCCCCCCTCTCCCTCCCTCCCTCCCCCCTCCTCCCTCCTCCCTCTCCCTCCCTACCCCCCTCCCCCCCCTCCCCCCTCGCCCCTCCCTCCCTCCCCCTCCCTCCCTCTCTAAGTTTGCATACAGAATCCTCCGTCTTCCTTCCTCCTGTCACACTCTCCTCTCCGTGTCGTCATCTTTCGTTGCCAGCGACGCCTCACCCTCACCACGCCCTCGCCCACCCTGCTTTGTCATGAAGTCGTATCGACTCTGCTGACAAGTAAGAACCACATGCTGCTCCCTGTATGTGAGGATGGATAAACAGATGCTAGGATGCCACTGAAGCTTAGCAATGTGGCACCCACGGTGCCTCGAATACACAGAGGACGAGTGTCAACAAGAACAAGGTCCACTTCCTCTGACGAGAGAGAGAGAGAGGGGGGGGGGGGGGGGGCGGCAGAGACATGCAGACGAGGCCCTATCACAGAGGTCGCTAAGAAGGCCAGCCAGGGTCAAAGTTCACCGGCTGGGGAAACACTGCTGGCCGACATCACAGGAATGTGAGCGAGTGAGAGTTCTGAAGTCTGTGTCAGGCTCCTCCCCACCCCTCGCTGACCCCACGGGGTCAAATGCTAACCTCAACCAACTTGAGAAAAGGGAGGGAAAATGAGGGGAAACCGGGAAAGAGACAGCAGACAGTGGAGGGGGATGAGTAGGCTTTCCTCAGCGCCCCTCCCTGTGCCAGACCAACCCCTCCCTCCCTCTCTCTCTCTCTCCACCCTCTCTCTCTCTCTGTCTCTCTCTCTCTCTCTCTCTCTCCACCCTCTCTCTCTTTCCCTCTCTCTCTCTCTCTCTCTCTCTCCACCCAGTCCTAATACTCTTTCGACCCCCCCCCATCCAACTCCCTTGTTCTAATCCTCCCTCTCTCTAAAAAGACTGAGTCTTTAGGTCTCTAGCCCTTTCTAACCAACCCCCCCCCCCCCACACACACACACACACACTCTTGTTTTCCCTCCGCCCTCCGTCTGAATGCTGACTGGTGTTTATTGAGTCAGCTACAGGGCACAGACACGCCTGCCCTCCACCGCTGGCTGACAGACAGGAGAGGAAGAGCTCCGTACACAACACAGTCCACTTCTCTCACTCTCTGTCTCTCTCACTCTCTGTCTCTCTCATTCTCTGTGTCTCTTTCTCATTCTCTATCTCTCTCATTGTCTCTTTCTCTGTGTGTGAGAGGGGGAGAGAGAGAGAGAGAGAGAGAGAGAGAGAGAGAGAGAGAGGGAGAGAGAGAGAGAGCGGAGGTTGTGAGTCCTAACAAAGACACAGTCGTGGACAGAGACGTGTGTTCAGGGTTATGAAGAAGGGCTTGTGTTTAACACAAGAAGCAAAAGCGAGATGAAAGACAACGAGAGTGAGAGGGTCACTGTCAGGAATCAGTGAATCACTGCTGTATCACGTGGCAGAGAGACAGAGAGACACAGAGAGAGACAGAGAGACACAGAGAGAGAGAGACAGAGAGACACAGTGTTGATTAAACAGTCCAGTATTGGAGGTGAACGCCGCTGTATCCTGCCTCAGTCAGACACCTGTCCCGTCCTGAAAGACATGATCAGGCCCTCGGCACAATCCTGGGTCTAGTCCGTCCTGACCGACCACCCTCCCCCTCCCCCCACTTCTCCTTATAATCCTCTCATCCTTTTTTTGCCTAAAATAGCAGCTTTTACCCAACAGAGGAAAGCCCTGGGTCAGGAGGACAGTGACTCACACACACACACACACACACACACCAGCCGAAACAGTCTTACATCATTTACTATAAACACAGACCTGTTTTTATCTTGGTCCTTGTCTACCACTTCCTCTCTCTTCACATGTTCAGGTGTTCAGTATTTATTGAACTCATGTGGCAGGTATTACAATGTATTCGGTAAATATATATACACACACACACACAAAGGGCGTGTCCAGAGCAAGGCTCTGCAGACTGCCCAACAAACAGAAGAAAAATACCTATTTTGAATGACAGTAGTTGAAAATAAGGGATCACCCAGAGAGAGGAGGGGAGTGATGTCGACGTCCAGCCCAGGAGCAGCCCCCTCTCACCCCCCTGCTGGGCCTACAGGACGCCCCCCACCCTGGTTCAACTGGACAGGAATGCTGGCATTGCAACTCACAAGCGACAGTCTCAGAGAGAATGTGACTGTTCACAATTCTGACACACGCACACACACACCTCACAACAGACAAACGTACACACAGACATACTCCCATGTCTGTGTGTATAGAAACTGTTTGTCAGACACATGATTCTCCTTGTTCTATAAATAGGCTGGTCCACATCACACACTGGCCTAGCAGCACAGGCGACAGATAACAGCCTATTTATACCAGAGCAGGAGCGACCAGGCACATCAATCGAAAATCAGCCTGCCAACGAGCACGCACGCACGCACGCACGCACACACCAGTGCCACAGGTCTTTCATCGTTAGGGTTAGTATGAGAGAGTGTGTGCGTGTGTGTGCGTGTACATGTGTGTGTGTGTGTGTACATGTGTGTGTTACTATCCGCCCACCCCCATCCCTCTCCTCATGCCCCCCCCCCCACACACACACACACACTCTCCCCCTCCTGACAGGACAGGACAGCATTAGAAGCTGCATCTCCACCTCCTGACAGGACAGCATTAGAAGCTGCAGTGCTGTATTCATCCTGTTAGCAAAACAAACCTTCCTACCGTGTTCTACCCTGTCTTTTTATAGTTGTTGAGTCAACACACAGCCCAACACAGCGTGTTCCTTTACTCTCTTAGGACCAAAATGAGGGCTGGTGGTGTGTGTGTGTTTCTGTTTCTGCATGTTTCCATATGTTGGTGTGTTTTTTCTGTTAATGTGTGCCTGTGTGTGTGTGTGTCTGTGTGCGTAGGGGTGAGTTTCTGTGTGTCAGATTTGATGTCTCGTCTCTGTGTTCTTGTGTGTGTGTGTGTGTGTGTGAGTTGTGTCCTTCTGACCCACAACAATGAGAAGCAACAGGCACACAGACCACCACCAGCTATCTGAATGAAGAACACCAAGTGAGGTTTAATCAGCAGGACTGAAAAGGACTGAATAATCTGGGACAAAGCGGCCTAAAAAGGTGGCTGGCCAAGAGACCCCCTACTCCCGCTGAGAGAAAGAATAACCTTCCACTGAGCTCTGGACACACACACACACACATATACATTCTTAAACAGAGGGAAGATTTTCCAGGATAGGAAACTCAAAGACAGGGAAAACGTCCTGCTTGGAAAAAGGCAGTTTGGATCGAACTGAGGAAGTCGAGAGAGAGGGAAAAACTTTGAGGGACAGAAAGGAAAGAAAAGACAGGAGGAGGAGGAGGAGGAGGGGGGGGGGGGGGAGGAGGAGGAGAAGGGGGGGGGAGGAGGAGGAGGAGAAAGGAAAAGCTCTCCTCCCTGCGTCCTTCCTGAGTCTCCAGCTAAGCAGAGGGGAATGTGCTGGCATACCACAGGTCCAGCTGAAGAATGTACAGTTTCCTAGTTGGGCTGATCAGCTTGACCGCTGCATCACAAACACCCCTGGTTAGAAGCACATTCTGTTTGAGATCACCCCCCCCCCCCCCCCACCACCCCTCTTCTTGGCTTGGTGACATGGACCCTCGTCCACCCAGCCCCAGCCTCCAACCCAGCCTGCCCCAGCCCCAGCCTGCCCCAGCCTCCAACCCAGCCCCCAGCCTCCAGCCCCAGCCTCCAATCCAGCCCCTAGCCCCCAGCCCCAGCCCTAGGGCACTTCCTCACAGGACACACACATCTTCCAGTGTTTTCACATTTTGGTGTAATGTGGGGAGAGGGACAGCGAGGGTGAGAGAGGGAGGGTGAGAGGAGAAATAAAGCTGCGATCACTGTGTGTGTGTCTATGTGTGTGTGTGTGTGTGTGTGTGTGTGTGTGTGAGAGAGAGAGAGTGAGAGAGAGAAGGAGAATGAGAATGAGAGAGCGAATGAGAGAGAGAGAGCAGACACACACACACCACTGGGCGAGTGGCTGAGTGTGAAAGAAAAGCAGAGAGAAAGCTCTAGACAGACAGAGACTGTGTGTGTGTGTGTGTATTCATACTTCTGTGTGTGTGTGTGGGTGGTGCTGTGTGTGTGTGTGCGTGTGTGTCTGGATGAGCTCATGGCAGGCCTCCGGCAGCCCCTCCCTCCCCTAGTGGCAGCGGGGTTAGGGCTGGGTCCAGACAGGCAGAGCAAGCAGGCAGGCCCCCACAGGCCCCAGCCCAAGCCTGGGCCTCGCATACCGCACACATCTCCGATCCGGGTGAAAGGTGAGAAAGGAGGGGGGAGCGAGGAGGGGGAATGTTGACTGTACAATAGGCAGGTTAAAGAAGGAATGCTGCTGGTTCAAGAATCTGAGTGTGCTTAGGCTAAAAAGGAAGCACCTTCCAGAAAGGAAGAGAAGAGAAGGAAAGAGAGCATAAAAAAAGATACAAATTTAATGTAAAAAAGGCAAAACTGAGAGTGAGGTGAGTCATTCCAGAGAGAGGGTGAGGCAAAAATGACGATGGTGTCAAGATAAAAAGGGATGTAAATTAATGCCAGATTGTAACAGAGTGAGACTGATATAGAGTAGCTTTCTGTGAGAAAGAAAGAAGAAGGAAGAAGGGAGAGAAAAGGGCGGGAGTGTCCTGAAAGAGAGGAGCAGGGAGAGCTGGAGAAGGTTGGATCACAACACCTCCTTCAAGGGGAGAGAGGGAGAAACGGAAGGAGAAAGAGGGAGAGAAGGAGGGAAAGAGAGAGAGACAGAAACTAAAAAGGATAGAGCGACCGAGAATGAGAAAATACAGGCATCCTCTTCAGCGAAGCCCTGAGGCCAGACTCGTATAAGTCAGACGGGTATCAGTCAGACGGTTAGTATCAGTCAGACGGGGTCCGGGTATCAGTCAGACGGGTATCAGTCAGACGGGTGTCAGTCAGACGGGTATCAGTCAGACGGGTTCAGTCAGACGGTATCAGTCAGACGGGTCGTCAGAGGGATCAGTCAGACGGTATCAGTCAGACGGGTATCAGTCAACGGTGTCAGTCAGACGGGTATCAGTCAGACGGGTGTCAGTCAGACGGGTATCAGTCGACGGTGTCATCAGACGGGTATCAGTCAGATGGGTTCAGTCAGACGGGATCAGTCAGACGGGTATCAGTCAGACGGGTGATCAGTCAGAGGTATCAGTCAGACGGGGATCAGTCAGACGGGTATCAGTCAGACGGGTATCAGTCAAGTATCTCGACGGGTGTCAGTCAGACGGGTGTCAGTCAGACGGGTATCAGTCAGAATGGGTATCAGTCAGACGGGGGATCAGTCAGACGGGTATCAGTCAGAACGGGTGGCAGTCAGATGGGTATCAGTCAGACGGGGATCAGTCAGACGGGTATCAGTCAGACGGGGGTATCAGTCAGATGGTATCAGTCAGACGGGGATCAGTCAGACGGGGATCATCAGACGGGTATCAGTCAGAGATGGGTATCAGTCAGATGGGTATCAGTCAGACGGGTGTCAGTCAGATGGTATCAGTCAGAACGGGGGATCAGTCAGACGGGGATCAGTCAGACGGGTATCAGTCAGATTGGGTATCAGTCAGATGGGTATCAGTCAAGACGGGTGTCAGTCAGATGGGTATCATTCAGACGGGGATCAGTCAGACGGGGATCAGTCCAGACGGGTATCAGTCAGATGGGTATCAGTCAGACGGGTATCAGTCAGAACGGGTTGTCAGTCAGACGGGTGTCAGTCAGGACGGGTATCAGTCAGATGGGTATCAGTCAGACGGGGATCAGTCAGACGGGTATCAGTCAGACGGGTATCAGTCAGAACGGGTATCAGTCAGACGGTATCAGTCAGACGGGTATCAGTCAGACGGGTGTCAGTCAGACGGGTGTCAGTCAGACGGTGTCAGTCAGACGGTGTGTCAGTCATACGGTGTCAGTCGATGGGTATCAGTCAGATGGGTATCAGTCAGACGGGTGTCAGTCAGACGGGTATCAGTCAGACGGGTATCAGTCAGACGGGGTCAGTCAGACGGTTGGTTTCAGTCAGACCGGTGTCATCAGACGGGGATCAGTCAGACGGTATCAGTCAGACGGTGTCAGTCAGACGGGTGTCAGTCAGACGGGTATCAGTCAGACGGGTATCAGTCAGATGGGGTCAGTCAGACGGGTATCAGTCAGACGGGTATCAGTCAGACGGGGATCAGTCAGACGGGTATCAGTCAGACGGGTGTCAGTCAGACGGGTGTCAGTCAGACGGGTATCAGTCAGACGGGTATCAGTCAGACGGGTGTCAGTCAGACGGGTCATCGTTCAGTCAGACGGGGATCAGTCAGACAGGTATCAGTCAGACGGGTGATCAGTCAGACGGGTATCAGTCAGACAGGTATCAGTCAGACGCAGGAAGCAGCCATGTTAGACAATCATCCGGTGGTTTACACTAATACCTTACAACACAGGATCCTTCCTGTAGCCCTGCACACAGCCTTATATACACTGTATACACACTCAAACACGGAACGGGAGAATTAGTAGTGTGTTAAATCTAAGCATTGCGGTCATCTTCCTTTTAGGGAAAACACATGTGGACGGAAAGCGCCTGTGTGTTTTTGTGTGTGAGATGTGTGTTTGTGTGTGTGAGATGTGTGTTTTGTGTGTGTGAGATGTGTGTTTGTGTGTGTGTGATGTGTGTTTTGTGTGTGAGATGTGTGTTTGAAAGTTGTGCTTCCACTCAAATGTGTGTTGCGTGTGTTTTCCTCCTTGAGGTTCCATTATAATGATGACCTCTAATCCTGCGTTTGGAAATAGTCGTCGGGTGAGCAGCTAACTACTGAGCTCAGCTGGTCACACGGCAAAGTAGGAAACACCTGTTTCTGTCAGTAGCCCAAAGCCGGCAGCTAGGCACCGTGTCCTCTCTGGGGTGTGTGTTCTCCATTGTTCATTCACCGAGGATGAGCTACGCTTTTTCAGCATCCTCTCCACTACAGGAACAGGAAACGCATCACAGCAACGAAAAAAAAAAAAAAAAAAGAAGTCCTGTCCTGTCTCCAGCTATTATACCAGGGCCTGCTGACTACACTCAGCAGACACAACCTCGATCCAAAATGGAGGCTGTTGTTCTGGGTCTGGACAGTGAGCTACACAATTTAGGTTTGAGATGTTCTGCCTGAGGGTGTTTGGAACTTAAAGGAGTCAGAAAAAAGACCTCGTAATCTCTTCTAAACTGATCCTCAGTCTTGTTAGAAGGGAGAGATGTGTGTGTTTGGGGGGGGGGGCGGGCAAAGAAAGCCAGCGTGATTAGAAAAGTAAAGCATAGCTCCAGAACAAGTAGAGGAATCATGGTGTGTGCGTGGGGCGTGTGTGTGCATGTAGCCTGTGTGTGTGTGTGTGTGTGTGTGTGTGTGTGTGTGTGTGGGTGGTACGGGGGTGGGGGGAGAGGTAGTGTACCTGTGGTAGCTGCAGTGTGTGGGGTGTGTTGGTGAGGTTCAGTGTGGCAGTCGCAGCTATGCCGGAATGTGAGCTTGTGCTCTGCTGGACTGGAGGAGCCCTGAGCACTATTTAAGGACAAAGTAGGGGCCCATTCAGCCCGATTCTCCCAGACCACACCTACACACCCATCCCCTCCTCATTTGTACAAGAATTACAGTTATTTTCCTCTCTGAGAAAGCTTTCATACCTGCTGGAGAACCACAAGTAAACACACAACCAAGAAACTGAGAGCAATGGATTTCACTTCTGAGAGAAAGTGTGTGATAGAGGAAGGCACTTGTCAACTACAGTGAGGTCGTTTCAGCAAGCAGTAACACCACACACTGAACTAACCAGCTCCACTGCGTCTTTTGTGTGTGTGTGTGTGTGTGTGTGTGTGGCCTGTGGCCAATTGTGTGTGGTAGTGTGTGTGACAGGAAGTGCTTCCAGGATCCCCTCCCCCTGTGTGTGTGTGTGTGTGTGTGTGTGTGTGTGTGTCTGTGTCGCTAAGGGAAATGTCAAGATGGAGCATCATGTGACAACTGTAAGGACTATTGGTCCACTTCAAACCACAGGAATCTTCTGCAGCAACCTCCTGACTCTGTTCAACCCAATCCATAGACCTAATCTACCCTTTTACAGTTAAAGATCTTTTACTGCCCCCAAGGGAGAAACGGTCTTAAACATTGCGATGCTATACAGGCTGCATGCAGCACAGACACAAGTTAGAACTAGACTCAATTCAAGCATACGCCACATTAGACTAACTTAGATTTGTCGCACCAGACCAGACCAGACAGACTAGGCCAGACCAGTCTAGGCCATTCTAGGCCAGACCAGACCAGACTCCAAACACAGCTTCCTTCTGGATATGCTGAAGGACTGAGGTCCTTTCCACCCACCGGGGACTCAGTCTCCTGTAGCGCTGATGTCACGGCAACCGTTGCCATGGGCTTTTGACTGGGCCCCCTGATGTCATCCTGGCTGAGCCTGGCTCTGGAGCTGTCAGCCAATCAGCTGTCAGATGGTTGAGGGGGAGCCTTGTTGTGGATGTCACCTTCATTCAAGACCAGAGAAGTCATATAATTGGTGTGTGTGTGTGTGTGTGTGTTTGAGTGAAGTGTGTGGTGTGTGTGTTTGAGTGAGTGTGTGCATGTGTGTGTTGTGAGGAAGGGACTCACAATGCCCCCAGACATCCAGTCTCGCCCCCTGCTGTCCCCAGCCAACCCCAGGTTTCGCTGCGTGTTCCCTGGTCGTGATAGATCTGCAGTGCCTTCCCTGTCTGCACGACGGACCAGCCCTCCATACACAATGAACCACCCTGTACTGAGAAGTACCAGGCCTGGCCAGCTGCTTGTGAAGGGGGAGGGGAGGGGGGGAGGGAGGGGAGGGGAGGGGAAACATCAGTTCCCTCAGCTTGGTTCAGGACTAGCTTGGTCGGCCACCAGCCTCTTCACCTGTAACGTAAACCACTAAAGCCACGCACTGACAGAGAGCATGCGCTCACTAGGGGGTCCGGTCCCACCCTCCCGCCACCCCCCTCGACACACCCCCACCTCCACCCCCCTCACGCCCCCACCCCCCTCACGCCCCCCACCCCCCCTCACGTCACTAGAGAACGCACCCTCTAGGATCCCACTCACAAGCCGGTTCACTACGAATCGTCAAACAGTCCTTGATCCATCTTTCTTCTATTACTTCCTGTCCACTCTCGCTCACTCTCCCACAGAAATCGATACAAGCCAGTTAAAATGTCCTGGTTAGAAGTTATTGTGTTCCGTCAGTCTAGCCTCACACTGAAAGGGGAGGGGAGGGGGAGAGGGGGGAGGGAGGGAGAGGGGGGGAGGAGGAGAGGGGGAGGAGGGAGGGGAGAGATCGAGACTGGTGGAGGATAGGGACTGAATGTTGGCAGGTTCTCTCTCCTCCGCTCCCGAGATTTCTGAATTAGTTCACAGAACACGCAACACATCCAGAAATAAACGGCCTGGTCACGCGTGGGTGAGACGGAACACCCTGGAACATCCTAGAACATCAGAGGCCCAGCGGATGGACGGTGGAGGAGAAGAAGGTTTGCTGAACTAAGGCTGCGCATGTGTGTGTTTGCGTGTGGGCATACACCTGTATAAAACATGCCTACACCTAACACTAAGCGCCTAAATACCTGTCTGTGAACTACGACCCTGATAAGGAACCGGACATACGCAGGCTCCTCCCCCCCTTCTCTAACGTCCAATCACAACGTCCGACGATCTGAACTCGCTAAAGGGATTTTTCCTTTTTTAACAACAGAGTGATTTTCCTCGACTGGAAAGGCCTTCCTCCTCCGCCTGTGACGTCTCCCTCTCTCTCTCTCTCCGCACGCCTCGCCGTGCCCACATTCCTAGACAGTATCCCCACCAGAGTCCGGTCGTGACGTCAGCCAGGAATGCTGCTTTCCATCCCAGTTTTTCATCAGCGCAGCCCTAGTTAGGGCAGACATATCCACTGACTAACGAACAGCAGGGAACACACACACACACGAGTGGAAAGAGGTGGAGAAGGATGAGGCCCAGTCACATACGTGTGTGTGTGTGTGTGTGCCTGTGTGTGTGTGTGTGTGTGTGTGTGTGCGTGCGTGTGTGTGTGTGTGTGTGCCTGTGTGTGTGTGCCTGTGTGTGTGTGTGTGTGCCTGTGTGTGTGTGTGTGCCTGTGTGTGTGTGTGTGTGTGTGTGTGTGTGTGTGTGTGTGCGTGTGTGTGTGTGCGTGTGTGTGTGTGTGTTGGCGTCCTCATCATGATTAGGGTGAAGGTTGCCCCACCCCCCCCTCTCTCATTCAAAACCAGTCATCTCTCTGACATGATTTTCTCATACTTGGGTCTCGATTCACTGCAGGTTCTAAAGGGTATTCTCTCCAAACAACATGTCACATGAGAAAATAACTCCTCAAAACTTTTATGGAGATTGTCCTATATGAATGAATGAATGAATAAGTTACTTAATAATAACTTACATAAGCAACTTAGGAGTTAAAATTAGTTGAAACATCCGTGCTACAACCAGTCTTAAAATAGTATCATCAAATTACCAAACAGGGTCAAAATCACAAGTCTGAAAATATGATGCGTCTGAAATAAATGACACACAGTTGCGCGCACACACACTCACACAGCTGTGACAAGCAGAAAATAAGTTGCATCACTGAACAAGCAAGCCTCTACAGTCAGAGGAATAAGTAGGTCATTTTAGATTCCTTTCAGTTGTACAGCACTTTCCAAATAGCGTCTTTCCACTCCGCTCGAACTTCCAGCTGCAAATGAACCCTTTAGAGACCGCTGACTTTACCCCCATCTCAATATTACATTTCCAAACTTTCATGATTATTGCAACAACAAAAAAATCTAATAATAATTACTAAGCTAAAATAGTCCTAAATCAAAGTGATTCAGACTTGGTTTTGCCAATAGAACTCTGGATTTCAGCCAGACCACAATGACACACGAGGCAAAGTTCCAGAAACACTTAGTGACACTCAGATGGACGAGGGAGCCACCACACCACCCGTAAGCGCTGCACCGACGCTGGGAAGACGCCTGGGCGAGGCGGGGCGTCACGCTCAGCCGGCTGAGTCAACAGGAGCCACAAGCTCACACAGGTGGGCCTGGGAGGGAGGGAGGTGGGGAGGGGGGGAGGTGGGGAGGTTGGGAGGGAGGTTAGGAGGGAGGGAGGGAGGTTAGGAGGGAGGTTGGGAGGGAGGTTGGGAGGGAGGTTGGGAGGTTTGGAGGGAGGTTGGGAGGGAGGTTGGGAGGTTGGGAGGGAGGTTGGGAGGGAGGTTGGGAGGGAGGTAGGGAGGGTAGGGAGGTAGGGAGGTTGGGAGGGAGGGAGGTAGGGAGGGAGGTAGGGAGGGAGGTAGGGAGGGAGGTTGGGAGGGAGGGAGGTAGGGAGGTTGGGAAGGAGGTTAGGAGGGAGGTTGGGAGGGAGGTAGGGAGGTAGGGAGGTTGGGAGGTTGGGAGGTTGGGACTGCTGAGGCCCGTGTTGGGTTGCGTCTGAGGCCGTGTTTCCACGTGCGGAAACATCTCCTTCCGTCCTCCGTCTAGGTCCGGTGATCCTCTCACAAGACTGAAGGGTGATGGCGTGCTCAGATCTTGTCGTGTGAGGTGAAGGTTGAACACAGGAGGTCCAGCAGAACACACTCTGTTCAGCCCTCCAGCTCACAGGCTTCCACCGGGAGGAAAAGGACCTGGTTCTATCCAGTCATTTTCGATACCGTGACACAAACCGTGACTCCAAAAGTAAAAGTCGAAAACTGGTTTAAAAGTACAGTACGACAATCTCAGCACTTCCCCCTGCATAGTCATCCTCCAAAAGAGGGAGGAGCCATAACTGTGAGGTGCTAGTGAGCTGCGGCTGGTGTGTAAACGGCCCATGCCAAGCCCCCTTTGATCTGTGGTGATGTCCTACCCCGGGCAGGCAGAGGGCTGGTAACAGACCCCCTGTTCACAACTTCACATGCCGCCTCTTTGAAGTCTCAATCTTCGTATTGAACAATAACATGGAGTGTGCTGCACTAAAGCTGACCATGTAATCCAGAGAGAGAGAGAGAGAGAGAGAGAGAGAGAGAGAGGAAGAGAGTGTGTGTGTGTGTCTTATCACCAAAGCAAAATTCAAACAGTGCAGTGGGCAGTCGGATGTGTAGTTGTATCCAAGCACACGCTGTTGCTTTGCATCATCATGACACCCCACAGCCCCTATCATGCTCATCTTTTATGAGCCAGTTGCCAGGGTTTTTGTTTCCATGGCCACGCACCAGCCTGATGCAACAAACCCCACCACCACCAGTCAGCCTCGTCGACCGATTTAACCCCAGTCAACAGAGCCTGTAAGGACCATTAAACCAGACAAGCGCAGCCTAACATGATGGTGGGACTCTGCCAGTCAAACAACCTTTTTCTCACCTCTGAACTGCTCTCTCTGTTATTGGCGTGCACCCTTGTCTTTACTTGTACAGCTGCATTCTGTTCTATGACAAGATCGCTGACTCACACCTGGAGTTAGTACTCAGGAAGTAGGCTTTTCTCTGACCACAGGCCTATCTCACACTAAAGGCTTCAGTATTTGTGCAAGTGTGTTTGTGTGTGCGTGTTTCAGTACGGGCGTGTGTGTTTGTGTATGTGTGGGGTCGTGTATGTGTGTGTGTGTTTGTGTGTGTGGGGGGGGGGGGGGGTGTTTGTGTGTGCGTGTGGTTGTGTATGTGTGTGTGTGTGTGTGTGTGTGTGTGTGTGTCCACACTGATGCCGCCTCTCACATCAGCTGGATGGGTCTCCCTCCCCCATGCTCCCCCCGGCGACGTGGCCCCTCCCCCTTTCGGTGTGGCCCCTCCCCCATGCTCCCCCCGGCGACGTGGCCCCTCCCCCTTGCGGCGTGGCCCCTCCCCCATGCTCCCCCAGGCGGGATGGCCTTACCTGGGTTGTTGGCCTCCCCCTCCAGCACGTGCAGCTCTGTGCACTCGGCCAGGCTGTGTTCCAGACACAGCTGGAGGAAGCGTGCCTGCGTCTGGCTCACCCTCTTCAGCAGGGAGAGCAGAGCCACAGTCTGCTCGCACTCGTTCCACCCTTTAAACCAGCTGGCCAGGACACCCACCTGGTCACGAAACATCATGATCCGGGGGGCCAGGTGTGTGTGTGTGAGTGTGTCGGGGCGGCGAGACAGAGAGTGGGCTCCCCTCCCTCTCGGGTCGTCAACGGGGGGGGGGGGGGGATAGATGGCGGGTGAACTCAGAACTCGAGCTTGTTCTCTCCTGCAGCTGGTTCACTGGGGGCTGTCGGCGAGGGGGGCTGGGGTGCGGTCGGCGAGGGGGGCTGGGGTGCGGTCGGCGAGGGGGGCTGGGGTGCGGTCGGCGAGGGGGGCTGGGGGGCTGTCCGGTGGTCGTACTTGGGGCATGAGGCGTTTGATCCGCTCAGTTGAGGTGGCGTAGCATGGTCGGGGCTCGACTGTTGAGGGTGTGGCGGGAAGAGAGGGTGTTTCTGAGGTGTTTCTGTCTGCCAGGTGTTTCCCAGGACCCAACTGGACCAGAGGGACTTGGCTTGAATGAGATTCAGATTGACTTCAGCATGCGCTGTCACACCTGGTCTACCCACATGGACATCTTCCTCAGGGATCCCCCTTAGGCCTGCAACCAGAAAAACTGTTCAGAGGGATATATCTGACACACACACACACACACACACAGACACACACGTTTGCATACACACACACACACACAACAACAACAAAGTCACACGCAAAAAAAAAACAACCTTGTTGCTTCGATCATACTTTCTTTACTTCAGGATTCGTTAACTGATACACATGGGCATTGTAGGCTAATCACATTTAATGCCTACGGCAACAAATGTTCGGTGCTTTGCGTAGGCTACTTGACTTTAGGAGTCGCCTCGCTTTCGTCTCAGAGGGCTCGTGGCATTCACCGCCCTGACTAAAATAAACCATATCCACCCTTTCCTAAAAATACAATTGTTGGTACAAGTAACTAGCGCAACATCCCCGTATTTCCCAGGCGAACGACTGCAGTCTCTAGCTCGTCGCCGTGGCAGACAGTCGAGCCCAAATGATCATATCATGAATTTACTAAACGTGCCAAAAAACGATATCGATTTTACGTAAACCTTCGGGTCTACATTGACAACAATGTAGAAACGTTAGCGCAATCATTTACATAAGCAACGACGTGGGCCTAACCCATTTGTATCAAAATCTTACCTTTTAAGTCTATGTCAGCATTAACCGGTCTCTAAAACTGTCACTTCATCAACAGTGGGAATAATGGGCAGAAGCCTATGCGCGACGATGTTTGAATTTGGGATTGATGCAAAGGAAAGGCTTTCGAACGAGCATGAATAACTGAGCAGTCTGAACTGCAGTCTAAAAATTCATAAAATGTGACCAGAGCAAAGCTATGCAGCACGGTGAATACGTCTATTCTTTTAAAAGGCTACGGTTCCACTAAACTAAGACCTGTTTTAAGTTATATAGATTTAAGCACAAAAATACAATGGATTTTTCAACGATAGGCTTTAGCCCCTACACTCCTACAACCTACTATAACATTCGTATTACACATAGCATTCTATCACGCGTGAGATTAAATGTTATTTTAACCTGCCCAGCTATTGAGAAAACACTTCGGACAAAAGGAACGTCAAAATGCCGCAGAACCTTCGTAAAACTGGCAGAAGAAACGGTTGAATATTACTTACTGGGCACAGTTGCATCGGTAGGCTCTTTATTCGCAGGACAGGGCGCAACAATTAGTAAGATAGTGAGGAGCGGTGCCCCTTCACTCCGGATCTGTGTGTTTTGCCATCTTGACTAACTTTTCCGACTACAGTTACTCTTGTTGAACCAGAGGAGAGACTCGGCATTGCTTTCCACATGCTAATAATTAACACGGAGCATTACGTCAGGGGCTTGGCAGCAGACAAGGAAGCAAAAATAGAGAATGGAGTTAGGGACAGATCGCACAGCCTACTAGCAACGCAGGCGACTGACAGGGATTACTGTAGCGAATTGTTGGGGAAAAAAATGGTTTCCTCAGAAAACAGTACAAAATCAATACAACTAACAAGGCTGAAGTTGAGTTTAAAAGTAAACAGGAGGGGGATTAGGCTACATGGTATTTTATATGCTTCGGATCCCTAGCTTAGCCCAGTATTCAAGGGGAAAACGTTTCCTTGTGCAAACGCACAGCACCGTTGGGTTCAATCTGTTTGGCCAGGTTTGTCAGCAAATATAATATAACAACGTGTTCTATCAATGAAACCTCTGTGACGCCTTCCTCCCTTTCTTGAAGTTTTTCATAGTAATGTTGCTATGGCGGACCGCATTCCACCCAGTAGAGGACGCCGTTGTATAACCGTAGACCTAGGCTACCGCTCAATTCAAAGAGGACACTGAATTTCATACAGGGTTTGAACATGGGTGGAATGGGAACAGTATATGGGTTTGAATGGCTCATAATGAACTATTGTATACCCTAACGTTGTAGCTGCAAAACTTACAAGTATCCAACTGTGCGTGATCAAACATCGTAGAAACGTTTAGGGGTTAGCTAAAAAAAACTGAGGTTATTTTGAAAGGCATTTCCATTTCCATTGTAAACTTAGTAGCCAGGTTAATGCCAGGCAATATTAGTAGGCCTATAATAAATATTGTACACTTTCGTTGGTTAGCCCGCAAGATACAGAGTCTAGAAATTTAGGCCGACGCCCAATTTCGCCCATTCTCCAAATAATTCCTGGGCCATAATTTGACAACATAGGCCAGAAAATTGCCTCGGATTTAATGTTTTAAATATTGACGGAAGTTAGGAGGGGTTCCCCTCAAGTCTAGCCTTTGCTTCCACCTTGTGGTTTGGATATGTGGCATATGCTACGACATTTACACTGACTAGGCTATCTGGCATATTTTAAACCTAACTGACAACATACCATTGTCAGGGTCAGAGACATTTTATTTACTCCGTGTAAAATGCCTTAATGGCAGGACATTTTACTTTAAAACTTTAAACTGCAAAGCGGTCAGCTCAGGTCACGTTCTTCACGTAGACACAGTCAAGTAACGCAATAGGAAGCTGATGTCAATTCCTTATTTGGGACCGAGCCCTACATGATTCATTGTTCTGTTTTAATTTGTGTTTGTCCACCAAACAGTGTGTAACCGCAACGTAGCCTACATGCACTTTCAGAGAAGGATCTTGGTGGTTTATTTTCTCCAAAGACCGTTAAAACTCTTACGAAATGAAAAACGTAGTTTTCCTCGTTACTTTTTATTCGATTCTCAATCTCCGGTTGTCAAGCTCGAGCTCCTCTGCCTCCCAGAGGTGCTTCTGTCAGGTAAGCGCGTGAACGCCTACCCGCAAAATACCCCATAACGACGGTATGATCTAGCTCGTTTCTTTACAAAGACAACATTATATGATAATTATCCAGTTAACGCCAAGCTTACAAGATATCAAAACGGTTGGACTACTACTAAGAAGTACATGACAGACCCATAATCCCCGTGTTGTTACAGGTGACAGGTAGTTTGGATGACTGCACTTGTGATGTGGAGACAATTGATGCTTTTAACAACGAACATCTTTTCCCCAAACTTCAAAAGCTGCTCGAATCTGACTACTTCAGGTTCTATAAGGTTGGTCAGAACAACCTATTTGTGCTTGTGAATTTAGTGAATCAGTGGTGTTTTCAGTATTATTCTCAGGCCTTGTATCTGTATATATTAGGCGAACCTGAATAAGCCGTGTCCATTCTGGACGGATGACTCTCAGTGTGGACTTAGGGACTGTGCTGTGAAGCCCTGCAGTCCTGTGAGTATGGACTTTTTAAAAACGTCAACAACTATGTAATCATCTCATACCAGCTGAGAGGCAATTTTTTTTTTCTTTCTCACAGAATGAGGTACCTGAAGGAATCAAAACTCACAGCCACAACAAGGTAGGAAACAACATGAAACCACATTTGAAACCAAGCCAAGACCTATTTTTACATCATATTTTACTGTATGGGATGTACTGGAGTTCTTATACAGCCTGAAAAACCACAAGCTAATAATGATCTGACGTGTAACGGAAGCCTTCTTAGAGGCAGGGTAAGAATATCACAGGACAGTCTGTCAAAGCCACAGTCTCTTCTCTCCTCCCTGTCTGCGTGTGTGCAGTACACAGCCGAGGCCGACAACCATCTCCAAGACTGTGAGCACACCCTGCAGCTTGGTGCTGTCGATGGCTCTCTCAGGTCGGTCTCAAGAGACAGCCAGGTGCCCAGGAGGCTCCTGGGGATGTTTATTAACAGGAGAATGCAGTGACAGGCTTGCAGACAAAAGAACTGACCTTGTCACGTTATTTTTCTTCTTCTTCTGGGACGTAGTGAGAAGACCAGACGGGCCGTCCTGGAGTGGGGCAAGCACGATGACGAGGCAGAGCGCTTCTGCGTCGACGACGGTGAAACATTTGCATCTGAGGCGGATTTTATACACGGCTTTCGTTTGAGTTGCTTTTTCAAACGGCAATGCCAAATCAACTTTTTAAAAGCTAGAACTACAGAACAAACGTTTGAATATAGGAAAACATATCATGAATATGGAAATAAAGTGTGTGTGTGGGGGGGATGAATATGTAAATGTTGGGTAAAGGGGGAAAGTATCAGAGGCAAATTATGTTTCTGTCTGACTGAGCTCTTCCTCCTGGTTCCCAGATGAGGAGAGTCCGGACTCCCAGTACGTGGATCTGCTTCTGAACCCAGAGCGCTTCACGGGCTACAAAGGCCCAGAAGCTTGGCAGATCTGGAACAGCATCTACGAAGAGAACTGTTTCAAGTAGGAACCACTGTCACAGTCTGAACAACACCAGGCTTTTCCCATTTGGAACTCCCAAGTTTACCATTTTTTTTTCAAATGTTTTGCAGGTGCGTTTCTTTAACTGTAAGGTTTTTGTTAACCTGATTAAAACGTGTTTGTCTTTTCCTCCTAAGGCCGTATACTGTGAAGAGACCCCTGAATCCTTTAGCTTCATATAGTGGTAAAGGCAGCATCCTAATACAATATCGACCTTATTTATATGTGCAATGTTAACCCCAACTGATAAGTTTGCATCTTTCCACTTCCACAGGAAATGAAGGTTAGTGTTGCGTTTTCACTCTGACAAACTTAACGCATGCATCCCACCCCACAATGATGTACTTATTTCATTTGCTGAAATGAATTTAGCATGTCCCATAAAACGAATTATCTCATTTTCAGGGAAGACGTTTTACAGCTGGTTGGAAGGTAGGCTGTAAACTAAACCCCTCTTTGTTCAGTGTGTTGGTGTCCATGTGCAGGAGTCTGAACCCTGTGCCCTGCTCCCCTCCAGGTCAGTGTGTGGAGAAACGAGCCTTCTACCGCCTGGTGTCTGGTCTCCACGCCAGCATCAACACACACCTGAGCGCCAGGTATCTCATAGACGGTCAGTTCCTCCCTTTAACACACACACACACACACACAGGAGGCTATGCTGAGATTATGAAGTGTTCAAGTGTTTTCTTTCTAATCCCTCCCTAAGATAACTGGTTCCAGAGAAAGTGGGGTCATAATATCTCAGAGTTCCAGCAGCGCTTCGACGCAGAGCTGACCAATGGCGAGGGACCAAAGAGGTTGCGTAATCTCTACTTCCTGTACCTGATAGAGCTACGTGCCTTGGCCAAAGTCCTGCCTTTCTTCCAGCGCCCATACTTCCAGCTCTACACTGGCCAACCTGCACAGGACAGGCAACACAAAAGCCTGCTCCTAGAGCTCCTTCAAGTGGCCAAGTGAGTGTACTACAGGCTTTGAAACTGGGGAAACGGAACAGTCAACAGAGGGATTAAGAAAGATGTGGTAACGTGATGCTTACTGACTTCGGAGGTGTCTCAAAATCTTCCTTTGTGAGCCCAGCTAGTGTAATGAACATGGGGGATGATGTCACCTTCTAGCGATCCTTTCAGTGAGGGATCCCCTCGTCTCTGGAGGAGGGGATCCCTCACTGAATTGCTCCTCCCAAGGTTTCTTCCATTTTTTCTCCTGTTGAGTTTTTCCTTGTCTTCCTTGAGGGTTTAGGTTGGTTGAGGGGCAGTTCTATGGGCGTATGTGAAGCCCTCTGTGACATGCTTGCGTGTAAAAAGGGCTATACAAATAAATTGTATTTGAAGTATTATTGTCGCCATCTCTCTCCCAGGTCTTTCCCTCTGCACTTTGATGAAATGTCGCTGTTTACCGGAGACAAGGAGGAAGCAGCAAGGCTTAAGGTTTCTGTACCTCTTGTCTGCCACTGTGAGCGTCGGCCATTTTGGAAGCACAATCCAGCTCTGACACACTCTGGGTACATTTCACTTCCTCATCTCACTGGCCCTTCTGTTGCTGGTTTCAGGAGGACTTCAGGTCGACCTTCCGCAACATCTCCAGGATCATGGACTGTGTCGGCTGCTTCAAGTGTCGTCTTTGGGGCAAACTACAGGTACTTTAATACAGAAAGACACTATAGACACGCAGCGCACTCGCCAGGAATCCTTTTGACACCGCCAGTTTCCAACATCTCCCTCATACATCAAATAAAATCAAATGTATTTGTATAGCCCTTTTTACACGCAAGCATGTCACAGAGGGCTTCACATACGCCCATAGAACTGCCCCTCAACCAACCTAAACCCTCAAGGAAGACAAGGAAAAACTCCCAACAGGAGAAAAAATGGAAGAAACCTTGGGAGGAGCAATTCAGAGAGGGATCCCCTCCTCCAGAGACGGTTATACATGGCCATGGGTGATCAGGAATGTCTCTATTCTGAGTCATGTCAACATCGATAACTTTATAAATTAGTGTATATATATATATATATATATACAGTGTCAACCTTTAAAAAGTGTTTTTAATCAATATTGTTTCAACCTTTCCAAAAAATAAAAATAATTTTTTTTTTTTTAACTTTTCAAAACGTTTTAAATCAATATAGTTTCAACCTTTCAAAAAGTTTATTTTATATATTGTTTCAACCTTTCAAGACTCAAGGCCTGGGCACGGCCCTGAAGATTCTGTTCTCGGAGCGCCAGATCGAGGACCTCCCCAAGTCAGGAGGCGGCCTGCCCTCCTTCCAGCTGAGCCGCCAGGAGATAGTCTCCCTCTTCAACGCTATTGGACGGTAAGACATAACCCACACACCATCCACCTATGAAAGTCCATAGCAACCCGTCTCCATGGACCCTTACAGATCTGTATGAATGTAGATTAGAACTGCTCCGGAACATGCTGTACATTCAGTACCGGGAATTATTATTATATATATATTATATATTCATCTCTATGTATTTGTGTTCCAGCATCTCAACAAGCATTAGGGAGCTTGAGAACTTCCGGAATCTGCTAGCAGATGTCTGGTGAAGAGAGGGTTTAGAACCATTCCTCCACACTTCCTTGTAAAAACCACTGACCTGCACAAAGGGAAAGAACCTCCATTCTGCACTCCTACATTCCTCTTCTCTAACCAAGTCGAACCCTGTTCTACATGTGCTACTCATCGTTTCTCAATTATATATATATTATTTTTTTGTCAACACTGGAGTTATTGATTTAAAATGTGACCCTCTAACGGACTGAATGAACAATAAACATTGACTGACTGACACCATCTGTCTCTTATCATGGTAGCCTTGGTCAGAGTCAGGTGGCTGAGCGGTGAGGGAGTCGGGCTAGTAATCTGAAGGTCGCCAGTTCGATTCCCCGGCCGTGCCAAATGACGTTGTGTCCTTGGGCAAGGCACTTCACCCTGTACTGTAATGTCCCTGTACTTACTGTAAGTCGCTCTGGCTAAGAGCGTCTGCTAAATGACTAAATGTAATGTAATGTAGACCGTGAAGATACCTTACTTTGATCTGCAAGCAGGGTGTGTGTGACGTGTGTTGTCGAACTTTGTTTACACGTTCATTTACCAGTACACAAACATCATCAAGCATTAATGTCAAGCAAGCTGAGATCCTTTTCCCTGTGACGCACATGCGACAGGCCTGACAGTGAAGGTATTGATCAGGCCTAATCACCTTCATGTCAACGCCGGTGACTGGAAAGGAATAAGTCGATGACTGAAAATGTAAGGGGGGGTTCCAGAACACACGGGTGTGACTGAGAATACACAAGGGATGTTCCAGAACACACGGGTGTGACTGAGAATACACAAGGGATGTTCTAGAACACACGGGTGTGACTGAGAATACACAAGGGATGTTCTAGAACACACGGGTGTGACTGAGAATACACAAGGGATGTTCTAGAACACACGGGTGTGACTGAGAATACACAAGGGATGTTCTAGAACACACGGGTGTGACTGAGAATACACAAGGGATGTTCTAGAACACACGGGTGTGACTGAGAATACACAAGGGATGTTCTAGAACACACGGGTGTGACTGAGAATACACAAGGGATGTTCCAGAACACACGGGTCGTGACTGAGAATACACAAGGGATGTTCCAGAAACACACGGGTCGTGACAGCTAAGTCTGGTTAGACCACAGCCAACTCAACTGTAAGCTCAAGGGTTCCGCCAAGAAACCGAATGCAATTCAGGGTTGTCAGACAAGGATCGTCTCTGTGAGAAAAAACCCTGGCAGGACTTCTGGTATGCAGGCCGAACTGGTGAAAGACAGAAGGCAGTTGATACATCTGTCGATTTTAAGTGGTAAACATGGTTTTCTTAACCCACAGAGAGTTCACAGTGCTTTTACTTGTTCCCGTCTCTAACCCGCATCCTGATTCAGCTTTCCCTTGACTGATTTACGACTCCTGCCTTACACAATCTCACAGATGGATTTCAAACCCAGGTGGACCCATTTGAAGGTCAACAAGGCAGTATTTCAGCAATATAGCCACACAGCTGTCACAGGCTTTGCCAGTAACAATTTATGCTGTTAAGATCGAGTAAATAATTTAACGGTTTAGGATTATGAAATGACATGAATTTTTATGGGTTTTCACCATGCAGCAGCATGTACTATTGACAGCACAACCCTTCACCTCAAACCAACCAACAGATTATTTCCATCATATCCATACACAACGATAACCAGTTTGTTTAGTTTAAAACAGTGCAGTAAAACTTTATTTTTAACATGGTAGTGCTTGCATACATTTTTAGTGATCTATGAAAGATGGGTAAACTTGTTACATTCATTGGCCACAAACAGAAATTCCGAAACAATTATAGTTATTATAAACGCTACCATGGCCTTTGGCAGGACACAAAATAGCAAAGATAGCCATATAGATTTCACAGAAACAAAATAAAATCTGAATAAAAATACAATATTCTCAATTCATAAACTTGCACACAACCCATCCCCCTCCCCCCCAATCTGTACTGATGTTAAGTGTGAATGAGTATTAGCGTAGCAGAATGCTGCATGTTCTTGAAAATAAGGACAATGATATCTACATCTCAGTCAGATTGTTCCCATTGATTGTACAGTCACTGTTCGTAGCAACTAACACATTTAGCTTTAGTACCATGTCAGAAACCATAAGGAAATGCTCAATTTAAGAACCAGAGCAGGAGAAATAAAGGAAATGTTATAATCTGATGTTACAACAACGTAATCTGAAACCCTGTGAACCCAAATTATATAAAAAGCACAAATAAAAAAGACGTACCATAAAAAAAAGAAAACAGTTAAAAACAAGCTACTACCAGGCTACTTTGAACTTGCTCCTAGCTTTAACTGATGCCAGTGGAAACCAGGGTGACCTATTCAGAGAGATGCGTTATGTTTAGTACAACAGACCTTGCTGTCTGCCTAACAAAATAGGAAATAGTGTCTGTTTTACTTCTTACAATTCCGTCTGCAAGTCTTTGAACAAGCCCCCATTATTACAGTTTCTCCTCTCTGTGACCGATTGGAACACAACCAGGAACGGCTCCACAGCATCCAAGGTCAAAGTTCACTTCACAGACAGGACCCAGTGATGTCACAAGAGGCTGCCCAGTGATGTCACAAGAGGCTGCCCAGTGATGTCACAAGAGGCTGCCCAGTGATGTCACAAGAGGCTGCCCAGTGATGTCACAAGAGGCTACCCAGTGATGTCACAAGAGGCTACCCAGTGATGTCACAAGAGGCTGCCCAGTGATGTCACAAGAGGCTGCCCAGTGATGTCACAAGAAGCTGCCCCCCAAACACAAGCTACTAAAGGAATGGAACAGGATGAAAAGAGAGGATTGCAATTGCACACTGATTGTGTTTGTCGGATGATCGAATGTTGAACAGTGATTTCATACCAGACACTTTCTAATGAAAGTTAGACTACAAGAAAACATGAAAAAACTTAAAGTGAAACAGACAAGAGTTGGATTTAAAGGAGAGGCAACCACTAATTAGTCACAAGCCCAGTCCTATTCCATGGTGTATGTTGCACCAAACAGGAGTTTGTAAAAGACACTAAATACTTTCCAACAGTGATGTGTCAGAGAGAACACCTGTCCTGGGCGCCTTCACATACATAAAGGACAGAACATACCTGTATACACGCACACATGCTTCACACCTGGGTAGTGGCCACTAGCTCCAGGTGAAATAGCCTAAACTACTAAACCAGGAGTCATCTTAACTACATAAAACACAGAATTAGCTTCTGTTAGAATGGAAATACGTAGTAGTACGTAGTATAAAGCTTATTATTTCTTTTTGATATACAGTATACAGCATTTTGTGCAAAAAAGGTTTTCAATTAGGAAAAATCTAACAAACATGACACAATGGCACATGGTTGGGTGTTCTGGTAGGGCAAGTGTTGTGTCGTAAACTTCCACGACGTCAGTCAGCTAACAGAATGGTTGAGAGGAGAAGCGTAGAGAGGATGGCAAGCCTAGCTCTCTCTGAGGGAGTTAAACTAGATGAAAATAGGCCAGTGACACTTTGATCCACCACTTCACTGAGCCTCTTCCAACTCTATACATTCATCTCAGTGGGCGGGGGACATTCATCAGAAACACGTCACCATTCTCTCTCTCTCTCTCTCTCTCTCTCTCTGTCTCTGCTCCATCCAGGGCACCCACGCAGAGGCCCAGGAGCATGTGGTCCCACCCTGGGGAGATACTCTCTGGGAAAGCTGAAGGCTGGAGGTTTGCATCCAGTTCTTCATCCGTGCTCTTTGGCAATAGTGGCAGCCATCTTCTCCACGCAGTCTGAAGGTGGGTCAAGATTTAAAACGTAAAGGATGTCACTTTCTTTTTCGGGAAAAGCAACTGCATCGTCCCAAGTCTACCTTCTGTTGGGGGGGGGTTTCCACCTCAGGTATATAAGCCCATCTTCCAGAATCACCCACGTCACAAGACTACAGACTAATGGAGGGGCAGGTTTACTCTGAAGCCAGTGTCCTCTCGTCAGAGTAAGTAAGGGTCGCTTTTTAAGTGCAAAGGTGGCCTCCCGGCTCACAGAAGGGAGTCTATGTGCAGTGTGGGGGGGGGGGGGGAAGCGGGTCAACCCAAAGGGCAAACGTACGATGGAGATCCAGCGCAAGTCAAATCTGGTCCTTACCGGTAACGATCGTCGTATCAGACCTCGTTCAACGACATCAGGGGGAATCTGACGACACGTTCCACACCCCTCCCATGCAGATCAAAGTCTCCCGTGGTTTTTCTTGAAACTCCTGTGTCACCCCTCAGGTTAACACGTGCGTCCCCGCAGGGTGACTCACTCCTCCAGGAGGGGTGAGTCTCTCCATGTGGCCCCCAGAACCTCCCTCCCCCTTGTTTTGTTCCCCTCTGACCGCCTCACCCTCAAAAAAGGTTGTCGCCGCGGCAACCCGCAATCCGGGGCCGTGTGCGTAGGCGGCGGGGGTCGGTAAAGTGGCTCTGCGAGGCGGCGGCGCCGACGGGGGTTGCCGCGGTAACCGGAGCTTGTATCCAGAGAAGCCGAGAGGTCGGGATCGACTCTTGTTTCGTTTTGTCGTTTTATCTTCCGGGGTGGGGCGGGTCAGTCGGGTGGGGTGTGACGGGGGGGGGGGGGGGGGGTGAGGGGTGTTGGGTTAGATCTGAGGGGTGCAGTAGTGATTCTGAGGGGTGGAGTAGTAGTTGTGGTGGTTGGTCTGGATGTTGCCGTAGGCCAGCAGGAGAGGAGCGGTGGAGGCCTGGGGGCCACCCAGGAGGTGAGGAGCCCCCGTCAGGCTGCCGTTCCTCTGGATGGAGCCGTACCAGCTGGGGCCTAGCTGGGGCGTGGAGGACAGGACACTGCTGCAGGGGACAGGGGGAGGGACGGGGGGAGGGACGGGGGAGGGACGGGGGGAGGGACGGGGGGAGGGACGGGGGGAGGGACGGGGGGAGGGACGGGGGAGGGACGGGGGGAGGGACAGGGGAGGGACAGGGACGGGGGAGGGACAGGGGAGGGACGGGACGGGGGAGGGACAGGGGGAGGGACGGGGGGAGGGACAGGGGGGAGGGACGGGGGGAGGGACGGGGGGAGGGGCAGGGGAGGGACAGGGACGGGGGAGGGACGGGGGAGGGACGGGGGAGCGTTAGAGTGGACTCTGGGTTGGCCGTGTGTGTTTACATGGTGTTGTTGTAAGTCTGACTAATGTGTGTCGGCTGAGGCGTCGGTACACACCTGCCGCGATCCGCCCGGGTGACGGTGCTCCGGGAGAGGTCATCGTCGCTGTCGTACCTCCGCGGGTTGTCGAAGAAGTAGGCCCTGGAACTGAAGCTGTGGCTGTTGATCATTCCTCCTGGAGCCTGGTGAGGGAAACGCAAAACACAGCAGGTCTTTTCTCCAATCTGTCATCGCCCACACACCAGGCAAGCCCCCATCTGAATCCTGCTGACTGCTGTCCTCCCTGACCTCCTTGAGGTCATCTCTGATCTAACCCGATGGGATGGGTGAAAACATCTGCTTTGCTGCACAGCTGCGAGCAGGCGAGTGGTGTGAGATCGGTGGGAGATCAGCCAGGTCAGAGTTAGGTAGGGAGACAGGAATGCCGTTTTGCTTATGCTTTCGCTGTTTCATTGAGACTTCATTTGAAGTGGAGGACAGACAGGCAGCGAGGTCCTCACCAGGTTCTGGTTGGGCCTCTGGACCCTGAAGAATACCACCACGAGGCTGGTGGGAAGCAGCTCCCAGAAGAACAGGATGATGCCAAAGATGATGTACGCTTCTCCGCTAATTTTCTCCACATCTGCCTGAAGAGTGAACGGAAACACACACAAACACACACACACACACAAACATACTGCAATGAGAAATACACACCTATTTGCTTGTGTCCAAAAAAACATTTTTTACACGTTCACGCAAACACACCAATCCGATATTTGAAACAAACCATAGAAACGACAATTTGAATAAAACAAGCTGGCCATAATATCACAGGTTTAATCCAGTCCCACTGTCAGCTTGTCGAATCCTCAGTCAGACAGGAGATTTGCACACAGATACAATGGCGAGTGTGTACACAGATTAGAGCACGGATAAAGGCTTGTAGACAAGGACGTGAATACAAGTGAGAGGTACACAAACAAAGATAATCCCTGCAGAAATCACAGAATATATTCACATACCGACAGACTGGCACACACACACACACACACACACACACACACAGGGAGACAGGAAGCCAAAGATAACCACACACACACACAGCTCCAGACTGGCCCAGGGCGCCCCGGTGCTGTGCAGCCTGGGCCGTCTGTCTCTGGGGAGAGCCCCATCTAGGTCAGCAGCACCAAGCAGGCAGACAGACAGGCAGCAAGACAAACAGACAGAGAGACAGTAAGACAGGCAGCAAGACAGACATACAGACAGAGAGGCAGACAGACACAGACATACAGACAGGCAGCAAGACAGACAGACAGACAGGCAGCAAGACAGACAGAGAGGCAGACAGACACAGACATACAGACAGGCAAGACAAAAAGGCAGCAAGACAGACAGGCAGCAAGACAGACAGGCAGGCAGGCAGCAGGACAGGAAGACAGACAGGCCGAGAGACAGACATATAGCCAGGCAGTGTTGTCCCTGCCTGTTTGGTTATTTATAGACAAACAGAGACCTTTCCCCCACAGAGTCGAGATCCCACCAAATCCCATCAAATGGATTGTTTTTACAGAGAAGCAGATCTGCTGGAGCAGCTCTGGCATGACCTTCTGAGCTCAAGTCAAGGGCTATGTATGATTTAACACACACACACATCAACAAATCCCTGCTCTTGGAGTGAGTCATGGCAGATTTGCATCAAGCAAGCATTTCTTTGACAGGATCAGAAATGTAAAAAATGTGGGCAACACAAACACTCGCACATACAATCAAATCAACCCACTCAGACAACCATCCATGAAATATAAAACAACAGCAGACTAGTTTAGGATAATCACAGTAGCACACACACACACACACACACACACACACACACAGAGGTGTTTGCACACTGATCAGAGTAAAACAGATGATTAATAATGTTTTTCAACCCCTGAGTCAGTGTGTGTGTGTCTGTGCTGTAGGAGTGGGGGTGGTGTGTGTGTCTGTGTCTGTAGGAGTGGGGGTGGTGTGTGTGTCTGTGCTGTAGGAGTGTGGGGGGGGGGGGGGTGGGCTGCAAGGCTGCATTGTGAGCTGTGCTTATCTGGGACACCAGGGTTCACCAAAGGTTTAAATACTCTGACACTCGTAAAGATGGAGAGGGGGAGAAAGAGAGAGAGATAGATAGAGAGTCAGTTGCTGTGACCAAGCATGCCTGAGTGTGGCGTGGCGGCCTGGGGCCAGGGCCTACCTGGTCAGAGATGTTGTACCAGCCGTAGTTGAAGGGGCTGGGCCTGTCCTCTGGGGCCAGAGCCACCACCACCAGGTTGTAGCAGGCCCTGGAGGTGTAGAGCAGGATGACCGCTGCACCGATGGCTGTGGCCTGGCACACGGACGTTCCCTGGGGAGCGGAGGGAGGGAAAAGGAGTTGAATGTCATGGCATGTATTCATTTATGTATTCAAATGAAGTGACAGGGAGAAAGACACAGGTACGTTTCAGTGTGGCCAGTATGAACAGCCTGCTTGGCTGGTTTGTCACCGTGCATCTTAGATTTAAGTTCAGAATTCTAATCACCAGCTTTACACCAGATGGTCAAATACAGTTGCATATTCAGCAGACAATGATGTTAGCTTGTGCAACAACAGACACTGAACAGCGTCTCTTCAGAGAACCCAGGCTGCGTTCCGCCAACTGACCTTGGACTCCAGGTAGACGTTGGCAGAAGACATCTTGGCGATCTTGAAGATGCAGACGGCGAGAGAGACGGCACAGAGGACGAAGAGGCTGTCGTTAACCAGGACCCGCGCCAACACCGCCCGCCTCACCTCCACCTCGCCCCCCTCGCCCCCCGCGCCCCCCTGCACCAGCATGGCACAGGTCACGTTCACCACCAGGAAGAAGAGGCTGGCGGTGAGGAAGGCCAGGCGCATGGGCACTCTGGAGGAGAGAGAGACAGGAGGAGAGAGAGACAGGAGGAGAGACAGGAGGAGAGAGAGACAGGAGGAGAGAGAGACAGGAGGGGGAGGAAAAGAGGAGGAAAGCGAGAGAAGGACAGAACGAGAGTAGAGGGATGGATTTAAAAGGTGTAGATTGAGAGACAGATGGTGTTGGTAAGAGAGTGGAGAAGAGAACAGGAAGCAGACAGGCATGACACAGCTGCTTCTACTTCTATATTGGAATTGAATAACAAATCTGAATAATATCATAGACAAAAATAAATATTTTGTTGTACAGTTACCACTTAAAAACATATTGTTTAAACATGAAGTCTCTGGACTGATCCTACAAGCTTTAGTCTACTGGCTCTAACAGAGGGCTTTTCACCCCCCCCCCCCTCCCACTCTCCTCCCCCCTCCTCCCACTCTCCTCCCCCCCCTCCCCTTCTCCTTTCATCCCTAATACTCTCCTCCCCTTCTCTCTTCTCCCCAGAGCAGGAACCCTGTGTGTGTGTATATGTGTGTGTGTGTCTGTACAGTTTGTGTGATAGAGGGGTGAGACTGCAGAGGGATGGGGGAGGGGGAGGGGGAGGGGGAGGAAGGGGGGATTTGAGGTCTCAGCTTCACTCCTCGTCAGACATTAGCCGCCTGATCAAAGCACTGATTTGTCCAAATCCGGACCCCACCTTCCAGCCAACATCAAACAGGCCCCCTGGAGACCCTGGTCTCAGGCAGCGTTACATCTAATACTGTCTCCATCACACCCACTGCCTCAATCACACCCTTCACTGGGGCAACACTAATACTGCCTCCATCACACCCTTCACTGGGGCAACACT
This sequence comes from Thaleichthys pacificus, assembly GCA_023658055.1. Lineage (NCBI taxonomy): Eukaryota > Metazoa > Chordata > Actinopteri > Osmeriformes > Osmeridae > Thaleichthys > Thaleichthys pacificus. The sequence continues at coordinate 1,902,693 of CM042873.1, forward strand.
AAATACTGCCTCCATCACACCCTTCACTGGGGCAACACTAATACTGCCTCCATCACACCCTTCACTGGGGCAACACTAATACTGCCTCCATCACACCCTTCACTGGGGCAACACTAATACTGCCTCCATCACACCCTTCACTGGGGCAACACTAATACTGCCTCCATCACACCCTTCACTGGGGCAACACTAATACTGCCTCCATCACACCCTTCACTGGGGCCCTAATACATTAACGGAACCTACGTGCTTTTAACTGGATTTCGTAGGAAAGATTCTGAAATGATTTTCATAGTTGAGCTAAGTTTGTCCACGTCCCAAACACCCACATTGGTATTTCAGCCAGTTTCAAAAGTTGACCAACTGGGAAAGGCAACTCACTTGTATTTGTTGAGTTCTGGTGAATATTTTGCTTTGGCTTTAAACATGACCTGAGGAGAGAGAAGGGGGTGGGGGTGGGGGGGGGGGGAGAGAGATAAAAATATGATGATGATGCAGTTCTTCATCAACAGACTTGAACAGATGAGGACAGCTAGTATTCTGTAAAGCGATGCAGTTTTTGCTCAGCAAAAATACAAAACAAACATGTTTTCCTGAGAGACAGTGAACATAGATAATTACACTCTACAGTAACTTACAAAACCCCTGGAAGTAAGGAAGACTAATTAACTGTGTCGTTCATCTCCATGGTAAAAAAAAAAAATGGAATCCACTGCGCTAAGAGTCCAGGATAGAGACACCACACAGAGTAAAGGCTTTGGCAGAGTCCGTGGTTTGGCAACCTCAGCCAGCATGGTGTCTGAGCCAGTAGTCCACCAGCTGGCAGTGACGGGGTTAAGAATGGCCGCTGACACAGTCTTGGCGTTTGGCCATAGAAGCTCCACCAGAAAACACAAGTCAGCGTCTCAGTAGCCAGACCCAGATAGGCCTAAATCTGGGCTGAATCCATGTCCTGGCCAGGGCCCAGAACATGGAGAGGGGTGCAGAAGGGGGAGACTTGACTAGACCCTCCCCCCTCCTTCTCCTCTACCACTGAATGGCTCTGGAGTTGTCCCAGGGCCAGAACAATGTCAAACTGACAGCACTACTGCAACAAAACAACAACAACAAAAAAACGTTATAAAAGAAATGTGAGGGATTCAATAGAGAGGCATCATTCCTACCAACTCCCTTCAAAAGAGTTCTGTCACACTGGTCCCCACGGCAGAGCTCCATCCGGGGGCTCTTTCGTATCTGACTGAGGAGCAAGAATGGGTCCCCTGGCGGAGCTCCATCCGGGGGCTCTTTCGTATCTGACTGAGGAGCAAGAATGGGTCCCCTAGCAGAGCTGAACCTTTGGTTTGTGATTGCTGAATGTACCAGTTTATCTGGTTGAGCTCTGAGTAGAGACATTTTGGTATTTTGTGAGTATCGGTCTTGTACACTGGGGTGCAGTGGAGGGCGTTCTCATTAGAGGTGTGAGAGACAGGCGGGAAAACAAATGGTGCTCTGGGAGCACGAGTGCGAGAGAGAAATAAACCACATACACAAAACACAAGCACATTCATGCGGTTACATTGTTTTCCAGATACACATGCAAGGCTGTAGCCTTAACCATCAATCAAACAGCTGCCTGGGACGTCGGACGATCCACACAGATGTCTAAGCCTTCACACACACACCACCTGCTCTGGGTACACGCTTGCTACCAGCCACCCAGTAAAACAAACACGAGGCGGCCTATCCCTTTCAATCAGGCTTTTCCATCTGTTTGCTATTCCCCGCACTCCTTGTTTGTTAGCCTCACCAGCTCTCAACTCTCATCAGCCTGCTCTCAGGACACTTCCACAAACAGAAGGCCTAAACTTTTATTTCTCCCTTAACACTACACTACAAGACGGTAATTCTTTTATTTTATTTTATTTTTTATCGACCGATAACAGGTCGCCCCTCACGGAGATCGCTCCCGTTTCCAGATTTTGTTTAGAAACTGGGAAAGACAGTGTGACATGACATTATCCATAGGGAACAAATATGACAGACTATTTATGTGTTACCATTAACGACTACCAAGCAAGCTGACAAACATATAATTAAGTACATTATAGTAGCTAAAAATGGTTAGCTAGCTAGCCTAGCTAGTAGTAGTAGTGATAGCTACCTTAGCTACTATGTGTCGTGTGTGTTAGATAAACCTTGCCTACGTAATTGTCGCTGTAGCTCAAAACATGAACCCCTTTTCCCTCTTGCGTGAAGGGCAGCAACATAGAATCCTATGTAGCCTACATCTTTAATTTTGGGAAGATAACCCGAACTCCTTGTAAAAACCGGCATTTTGTGCGCGAGAACTAGCTAACGTAACTGCTCGCTACTGAAAGTTGCTGACCTGGCTGGTGCAATATGCGCAAGTGATGCGTGCAAAGTGGGCGCATGCGGAAGTGATGCGTGCATAGTGGGCGTATGCGGATGTGCCAAACGTAATAACCATTTACCAAAAGTATATATAAATATTTTGATTCATTGGTCATATTTTAGTTTTCATTGGTTTGGCGGCCCACCTGCATTACCATCGCCGACCACTAGTGGGGCGCCTCCCACAGGTTGGGAATCGACGATTTTTGAAGTCAGGGAGGAAAAGGTGCATTCGTCTGCACGTCCCAACTTTGTCCACTTAGAACCGCAGTGTGAAATTCACATGCTGGGTGGAAATTCCAGGACACCTTTGAGAACCCTCATCTGTTGAAGGCACGAGAGGGGGGTCTAGATTCCAACTCGTATCACCTGACCTTCAAGGTCCTGAAGGCTACTGGAGATGGCTAGGCCTACACTGTATATGCATGCCTCTCAGCCACGGGAGATAAATATTGGCAATTATGTTTTTGTTTTTAACGACATGACGTGAAAAGGACTAGCCTACACAAATCACATTTAATTGGATTAAATGTGTCTGGAGGCACTACAGGAGAGAACATATTGTAGCTTCATCGGTGTGGAGGGTGTGTTTGTATTCGTGTCTGTAACAGTGTCCATGTGTTGGGGGTTAGTAGGGAGGGAGGGGGGGGAGTAACCTCCATGCAGTGTAACAAATGTCTGGGTATCCAGAGCATGGGCTCGGCTGATTTCAGGATTTAGAGACAGAATGAGGCAGACAGGACTGGAGAGAGAGAGAGAGAGAGAGAGAGAGAGAGAGAGGGAGGGAGGGGACAGTCAGGGCTGCCTGTTCTGACTGACTGGCCCACTTCTCTAGTTCAGAACTAGTCTTGTCTACCAGGATACAACATTAAGTGTGTGTGTGTTGGTCTAAAGGGCATATGAAACCTTTATCCCACCACAGAGATGACTCTCCCAGGACCGTGCGGGCCTCAGTGATTGGCTGCACGCTCTGACAGCTCTACATCACCCTCCCTGGGAGCATGAAGTATTAATGGAGAGTAAAACACAACAGCACAGACAAAATATAAACCGTGAAACTGTGCTTCTGTCTCTCGTGTCCCTAGAGATGGAACGTGTGTGTGTGTGCGTGTGTGTGTGTGTGTGTGTGGGGGGGGGGGGGGGGGGACAAACCCATGGGACTCTAAGCTCTCTCCTTGCTCTCTACCTCAAAGCCCACTAAGTGAAGCAACCCTCTAATGTCCTTAATATTCAAATGCACTCTGTCCAAACTGTGGAGCTCCATGTGATCAGAAGGGTTAGCATTAGCATACAGATACAACAGTTCAAGCAAACGATAAAGGACACACACACACACGGTATTACTCTGAAACCTGAAAGAAAGAAACAATAAGAAGAAAAACACCAGCCAAAAGACTGGTGTGTGTGTGTGTGTGTGTGGTGAGGAAGGTGTGCAGCAAGTGACAGGAGTTTTTTGTAGGTACATAACGTAAACACATGACTCCAATAAGCGGGTCACTGCAACACACAGCTGTCAGAGGGATCTAGGATTGGGCAAGAGTGTGCGCGCGTATGCTGCCTAGCCAATGTCGAGAGCAGTAAACAGAAAACAAGATTTTGCTTTTCACCCAGTGAGAGAGGGAGAGAGGGTGAGAGCGAGAGAGAGAGAGAGGGAGAGAAAGGATGAGAGAGAGCGAGAGAGGTAGAGAAAGGATGAGAGAGAGAGAGAGAGAGAGAGGTAGAGAAAGGATGAGAGAGAGGGAGAGAGTAGACAAGCGCCAGCTCTCGTCTCTTCTGCTCTTCGGTCGACAATGTGGTTCTACCTTCCTCAAATGTATTCCGAGAAAGAGCATGTGACCTAATAAGTGTCATGTGACTGACGGACGCTAAGAAGCCCTGCTGGTGTGTTTGTCACACAGCAGGTTTTTCTGTCAAGACCGGTCGCTTGTCTCTTCATTTACCGTCGCATCTGTGTAACTGTGTTTGCATTTCCACACATTCCCACCTCTCTTCAGGATTGGCACTGAACATCAATAGGTTACCTAAAGTGCCATGTTGCCATCAGCACTATTGCACCAGAAGATAACCTCTCTGTCCCCCGACAGAAACCAATAGAAAACTCCAAACACCAGCATTTCTCATTCTCCAAGCTGACCGTAGCATCTGCTAATCTTTAATCATCAAATCTGTATAGTCCTTTTTGCAAGCAGTGTCACAGAGGGCTTCACATATGCCCATGGAACTGCCCCTCAGCCAACCTAAACCCTCAAGGAAGACAAGGTGGAAGAGCCCTCACAACTGTGTGACAACACACATCAGCTGGGTTTCTACACAGACTGTGGTCATTTACCATTGTTGACATGACAGAAATAAGACTGTGTGTGTGTGTGTGTGTGTGTGACAGGAGGGGGAGGTCAGAGGTCTTTTCTAGGTTAGTACCTACAGGTTAATGTATATCAGAGGTTAGTGCTAGGGTAGATCTACAGGGTCACGTGTCAGAGGTTGTTAGATCAGGTGTTGCAGAGGTCTGTGCCCCTGGCTCTCTATGATATAGCCGTGCTTTCTGCCAGCAGTTTAACCTGGCAACCATAGAGTGGTTGGGTTGACAACTAGGCTTCGTTTAAAAGCAAGCCTGGTTGGTTGTAAACATCACATGACAAAACCTCCCAAGCTGAAATCCCAGGCTGAACAGAATGAATGACCTGCTCTTCTGTTTTCCAACCCAGCGTCCTGATGACTGGACGTACCCAGAAAAACCTGTTTGTCAGACCTGGGGCATGGGTCTAATGCCTGCCTCTGTCCCTCGGCCTGGCTCTCTGCATCTCACCCAGTCCCTCACATTCTCCCCCTCTCTCCCTCCCTCCCTCCCCCTCTCTCTCCATCAGTTTGTGAGTTGCAGTAAGAGAGGGGAGGAAGAGAGGACAAAATGATACTAGACAAGACATATGGAGAAAGAAAGAAAGAGATAGGTGGAAAGAGAGTGAAAAGGGGAAGGAAACTCTTGGCGACGGGCGTGTGATCTAACAAGAGACCTTAGTGTCTGAGTCATATGTCACACACGTCTGACTGCTGTTATGTTACACAAGCCTGTTTTTCAGCAACTAGGATACACCATAATGCCAACTGCAGACCTGGTATGAAACAACAAACAATTTGGCATCCTTGATAGTTTAAACTGAGTAACGTCACATCACAAACACGTCAATTAGTTAGGCCTGTTCTCTGGGCAGAAAAATATTCCCATTCAACATGTTTGGGGGTCTTTAAATCAAATACGTTAGTTGTCATTGATGTGATTCCCTGGGACATTCTCCACGCAGGAGGAAACACAAAAACAATTCCTGGTATTCCAAAGTAACAAAGACTATTATTCACTCCTCTCCAGGGCGCTCTCCTCTGTCACTGCTCTCGTCTGTTCCTCCTCTCCTGTGTACCAGTCAGCCAGGTAGGCTAACCCTTCAAAAAAGGCCTAGTTGTGGCCTAGTTAGACTCCACATTAGCTAGCCTGACACATTTTTGATGCACACTGCACTCACTGGAAAGCCGCCCTCGAAAGGAGCAGCATTGGTCATTAAGTACTCCTTATTCTTTTTCTATGGATGTTGACCCAGTTACATTTGACACCAGACGAAACCACCGCTCAAAGAGGAACATTATGTCAACATGCGCCGGTGAAATTTATGTTAAGAGAAAATAGAAACACACAACATATACGGCTTAGATTAGGGTCATTATGTATCATGTCTGACTGTGGCCTACTGTAGCTGTTAAGGGATGGTAGACCTTGGCCTAGCCCTAGTTGTCAAGTTTCTATAGAAACTATTTCCACAGCAACATCTCAGCCAACACACTATGGGTATTCTCTTTGATCATACTTTCCTCTTCTTTTTTTTTTGAGATTTCAGATGTTTGATCTAGAGCCTTTTCACTGTGGAACCAGAGCCAGCTAGTGTAAGTTGTGGAGCACATTTATTATCAGGTGTTTAAACCCTGAAAATCCCCTGGATCTCGAGGGAGTCTTTCTAGTGTCTAAATCTGTCTCAGAGGGAAGCCTCCCCATGACAAAAGCAGTGCTGCTTCACTTCTCACTTCTCACTTCTCCTCCTCATCCGTCCTGCTACCTCTCTCTCTCGCTCTCTCTCCTCCCTTTTTCTTCATTCTGGACCTTGTATTAACCTGAAGTCCTAACATGCATGGATCGGTACAATTGACCCATATCAGGGACTAGATGTACGTAAACACAAATAGCTGGAATTCAAAACACCTTTATGAGTTTCTGCCATTCGACTTCTTATCACACATGTTCTTGGCCCTGCTCCAGACCCGACCTGCCAGACTCCTGCTCACGCTGAATAACTTAGTTCAGCAGTTCGCCAAGGTCCACTTTGACATGTTATTGTGTTGCACTCAGTTGACCTACTTTACTTAAGGCTGTCACAATGCACCATGAGCACAAATATGTTCAAATTATCGGGGCATGCATCCAACAGGATTAAGGTACATGTCTTAAAATTGCCCTAGCAAATCGAACAAAGAACGTCTGACAATCCATTGTTATGGCAGACGACACTGCCTCTGGAGTCCACGTGCTGCCAGAAACCTCCATCCAGTCTCCCTCCGTCCTAACAGAACACATTCAGCATCCACCTTTGCCCATTCTGCAGCCCACAAGATGGTGGCTGTGTTTTTCCTTTACAGTTTTGAGGCCCCGGGAGATTTGTGATACTGTATGCCAGGCATACGTTTCAACAAGACCACTCTCGCTCCTTAACTGCCCCCCCCCCTCTCTATTTCTCTCTCTCTCTCTCTGTCTCTCTCTCTCTGCTATCCTCCTTTTGTTGTGCCTGGAATAGTACAAGACGGAGGAATGAGGTGATGTAATGCTTCTGCAGGTGCCTCTGATTGGCTCCCCCGTTTAAATGCCAGCTCCTACGCCAGCCTGAGCAGAGTGTGCTGCCTCTCCCTCAGTCGAACGTTCGCCGGAGAGAGAGAGGCTTCGCTCACACCCACAGGGGGAGAAGAAAAAGTCACACGCGCACACACACACATCCTTCTGACGCCGATCTCGACACACAGGTATTGTTCCAGTGATCTAAAACACGGGGGAACGGGACAGCTGCAGGTGAGGTGACATTTGCCTCCCACAGCTGCCAGCCCAGAGCAGACCGACAGGGCACCGCTATGGGCACAGTCCCACAGTGGGGAGGAACAGGCTACGTCATAGAGGAATCAGGTGGCTGAGCGGTGAGGGAGTCGGGCTAGTAATCAGAAAGTCGCCAGTTCGATTCCCCGGCCGTGCCAAATGACGTTATGTCCTTGGGCAAGGCACTTCACCCTACTTGCCTCGGGGGAAATGTCCCTGTACTTACTGTCAGTCGCTCTGGATAAGAGCGTCTGCTAAATGACTAAATGACTAAATGTATATAAAAGGCAAACCCTCGGCACACAAACAAAGACCTGCCATTCAAATAACATTGGGGGGGTCTTTATCAAGATTGATAGGTGGAAACAGAGCATTTGGGTTTTTTAAGATGACAGTGGCTTTGTTTTTTTTATTTTGAGGCTTGAGGGACATGGTTGCCATGGTTGCCTGATAAGCAGTTCCTGGGAACTTATTGGTAAACTCTTGTGACTGCAGGACTGGTGGTATCAGGGTCAATGTGGAGATAGTCTTCAACTTAAAAAGGCTTTGCATGACTGGGTAGAGCATGACACACTCAACCATTTGATCCTAGTCAGCAACAATAGGAAAACAACAGGGTGTTCAGTAAAGATAATCATGGTTGTAACGCTCATGTCCAGTAATCAGAAATATGTTTAATAAAAATTAAAAAAAGGAAATACATGGAAAATGGTGTCCCTTCATTTGTCTAATGACTAAATGTCTAATTTCCCTTTAAGTATGTTTGGTAAATTAGTCATGATTAATGACGACAGGTCATGACGATGAAACTCATCACGTGACATACTTGATTGTGGTCAATACACATAATTCCAGATCATGATACTCATGTCATGTATTACTAATAATGCCTCAAGTCTTGCACAGTGAAGAAATTCTGGGCATCTGAACGACTGGATTTCCGTGAGAATGTGTAAGTAAACCCTAGACCTAGACCCCAGTGGCTTTGAGGTTTGAGTTTAAGCATGCCCCCGCAGGACAGACCGTGGCCAGCTTTGTTGTCAACAACTGTCCACTTGCACGGGACCGACAGCAAGAACACAGGATTTGTCATAAACTGAAACTGACAGGATGGACAATAGGATGTCTGTTTATCAGCTATTGAACAGGACACTGCTTGGACTTGGAACAACATTATGTGGTGTGATAGCCTACTGGTAACGGAAAGATACTTAAAAACCCGTATGGAACAGTCAGGTTAGAACACATCTGTGATTTACACATGCAAAATCAAGAAGAACGTCACTTACCTGTGCAAAGTAAAGATTCAGCAAACATAGGGTGAAGAATTGCAGGCATATCGGGAAACAGTACAGAAGCCAATAAGGCAACGGCTGCAACTGGTTTGCTTGGACAACGTTCTTGAAGTAGAATGAAAATAATGTAGTCCTTAGCGCCGACCACAGCAAACAGAGAAATAGAAAGACACTCTGGTAGCTGAAGCGCTTGTGTCCGTAGTGCAAAATCAGCCAAAGTTGCAAGTAAACAAACACAAAAAGGAGCGAGTACAGGATCGTATACACAATGGTGAGCCCGAGCTCTACGGACGGAGGAACCGCAGCTTGAATTGGTTCGTCGGATGAGTCCGTAACAGACGTGAAGACACTAAGACTGACCTGGTTTTCTGATAACAACATAGCGAAATATTCAGTGTAACAATTAAGTATTCAATTTCACTATATTGCTACTGCCAAAATACAATAATGGGGTCAAACTTTTCATGTATTTCCCCCACGAACTGGTTCAAAAAAACAAAATAGTCCATTAAAATTGCATGCTTTCGCTATCTTTTTCTAAAAACAACTACACTAACTAAATAACTAATTTGCGGGTTCGCAAAACCACAAATAACTGCACAAGCCAGGTTTAACAACAGACAAACAAGAAAAAACCTCCAGAGAGAACCCCCCCAATCTCTGCAAAGCAGCTTCTCTCTGAGCAAAAAAACAACTTAGAAAAAAAGGGGATGTGATGCAGAGAGCGATCAGCTGGTTAAAGCTGCTCTTAGGACCCGCCTCCTGACCAATGAAACGCTACTGGGCATCTGTCATTGTGTTACGCCATCTTGGTTCTGTTTTCTGCACGTTTGCAACTGAGATGTTGTCCTTGGGAGCCAACATGGTAGATAGTCTCAATCATAAAGACTCGTGTAGATTTATTTCCCCGCCCCGTTTCTTCTGAGTGCTCAGTCATTGGCCAGTTAACCGCCCAGCCTCCAAATGTCTTCTTTGTGAATGGTTAACGATGATGTCAGATGCAAGCGTATCAGCCCATTTACACATGGGATTGGATGCAAACCCCTTATTTGAATAGAATCATCTGATTGGCTTGTTTAGGCACGTGTAGTGAAAAGACAGGAAGAGAATGTAGAGCATAACAAATTTGTTAGTCAGTGGTCCGTGCCTACCTTAGTTTTGCATTTTCGTAATAGATTATTTGAATATATTTCGTTCATTCATGTGAATCCTATGTAGAGGTAAGCCCAACGAGGCATTTTTTCCACGGCGAGCGAGCGTCACTATTGAACGCTATAATCAATTTAGTTGGTGCTGTTTGTCTTAAGCCGCTGGCGTCCCAGCAGTAGCCTATCTGGCCCAGTGAAAATCTAAACCACGAAACTGACAGTGTTTAGCTTCCAAGCTTTAACGTGTGTTTCTTTCTTTTTTTAAACCATGCCACTGTTCATATTTGTAGTCATGCTTTGGTTATGCGCAAATGTTGGCCAATGCACAACAGCAAATGTTTCCAAATTATTTGAGCACACTGCTGAGCACTTGACTGAAAAAATGCATTCTGGAAAGACGTTTTTTGTGTACTTTGGACACCAAGGTAAGACTAGTTAATTCGATGTTGCTTAATAATCACTTTCTTGATAATAATAACATGCTGAATACTAAGTCTAGTTCTCGGTTACTTAATTGGGATGTAGACATTAAATCACACACCCTTTTCCAGTCAGCCCCACCTTAGTGCTCTTTCTTGACCAGCTGGAGATGTCTGCGGAAGTACTGGAAGATTATGGTATTTCAGTTGCTAAGGTAACCAAAGTAATCGTTATCCCCAGGCCATGTTGAGTCACAGATTCACTAGCCATTAGCTAGACACCAATGGACACCCATGGAGAAGCAGTTATTTTGGTTTTTCAATTACCTCGGCCACTTCAACAATAGCCTGCAGAATCCATTAACGAAAAAAAAGCACCATTTTAATAATCTGTTCGCTGGGCTACAGCAGAATTGACAACAGTAGCTACAAGTCATCTCACAGCTCTACATTCATTATAACCCAGTATCAAGAAGCGGTGTGTAGTGCTCAGCTAAAGAATCTTTGTGTTATATAATTAGTTTGTCATTCAATTCTATACATGTCTGCAGGTGAATTGTAGCAAAGAGCATGTTGCAAAATACTGCACAGGTGACAAGCTAATGAAGAAAGCCTATCTATTCAGGTACGTGCATAGGGAGAGAGTGGACATCTCCCATTTTTTTTTAAACATCCACGTACGGCATGCACTTCAGATCCTTGAACTTCTGCTGTAGGCCGACTTTCTATATACACTATTTGTACGTCTCTTTTACTAAAAAACGGCATAGGCCATAAATAAATGAATATGTAATACGTGTCCTTCCACTCTTCCCAGAGGCACTGAACTCCTGAAGAGCTTCGACACAGACACCGTCTTTGACGTTCATGCCATCGTCTCTCACGTACTCTTGTAAGTTTCTCTCGCATGTCCGTTTATCCTCTAATCAGCTCTCAACCTGACGCCGATCAACTTTTGCAGAGTCATTGTTCAGTTGAGTCTCGTCATTACAGATAAGACAGTCAAATGATGATTGCTAATTGAGACAATTCGCTGACTTGAACGCCTGACTTTGATTCACTGACGATCGCGATGATTCGCTAAGCGAGGTGCAGTCTAGTCCTTCGAGTCGTTTGCACCATGCTATCCGAATCCCTTTTCAGAACGAAATGTCAGAATGACAAACGTTTACAAACGGAGGCTCAAGTGAAATCGACTTCTGTATTGAATGTATGTAAAAAGCAGTTTGCAACTTTATTCCGTCGCGTTGCTAGTTGTAATGTTTTTGTGGTCTCCCGTCCAGCACAGTGTTGTTTGATGAGGTGAGATATGTGCACACCGTGTCGGAGCTACTAGCGGTGGAGAGAGCAGCCAAGGGCAGGTTGGACGTTGTGCTGGGTCACGTCCAGGTTCTGGGCCTACCAGGTAGGCTACCATCAAAACATCATTTGTGGAAAAAGAAGCAAAGCAATGAAATAGACGAATTAATACAGATAATACTGTTAAGCACGTTGAGTGTAATGATCATGAAGTAAAAACAGGTTAACATTCGGCAGTAACATTTAATGAGCATTCTGCACATCCTTCCTCTAGTCTTGATTTTCTCAGTGATGTTTTTTATGTAGCCTGACCTTGGCAAGGCTGCCTGGTCTGGGGTCTGACTCATGCTGTTCACAAGTTTCTCCTTCGTCATGTCATCCTACTCAGAGCATCGGGCGCTGATGGAGACGGCGTTCGTGTACGGAGCCAAGTACCAGTTTGTGCTCACGACCGGAGGTCCAGTCCTGGAGCACATGGGGTCAGTGCTTCTTACCTCCTCAGGCTGTCCAGGGTTAGGGTTAGCTTCAAAGCTGAGCTCAAGCCCATAACAACACAACAGGCTGGAGGCTGCATCTGCCAAGGCCCAAGATAAGGGGGGGGGTAGCACAGGAAGGTCGAGTCCATTTCAAACAACATCTCCTCCCATAGAAAGTCTTTGCGATGAACTGTATTTGTGTGTGATGTGAAGTCTCTTGTTCTCCATGCACATGCCATGAGCTAAGACAGATGGATACTCGCGTCTCCTGGGAAGTCAGGTGGCTGAGTGGTTAGGGATTCGGGCTAGTAATCAGAAGGTTGCCGGTTTGATTCCCGGCTATGCGAAATGACGTTGTGTCCTTGGGCAAGGCACTTCACCCTACTTACCTCGGGGGGGGGATGTCCCTGTACTTACTGTAAGTCGCTCTGGATAAGAGCGTCTGCTAAATGACTAGATGTAAAACGTCTCCTCTTTGTGCTGCGTGGACTTGACCTGTCTCTCCCCCTGCCGTCCCTCTCTCTCTCTCTCCAGAGTGAAGGAGCCAGCGTCTCTGGCCGCGGGCCTGTGGTTCCTCCACTGCAAGGGGCTGACGAGGCTCACGGAGCCCTGCCCTACACACGCCTCTCACCAGGGCCCTCACCACCCTCCACATCTACGCCTTCCTCCAGCTCATGGAGGCTCCGCTGGTGGTGAGGGCTCTGAACATCCAGCCCACATCCTAGGATTCAGACCCGAGCGATCGGGTTAAGCTGGTTCCCCAGGACATGTTTTCTGTACTTTGTGTTTTAAACCTAGGCCCCTCCGCCTCAAGGGGCCTAGGTTCAACCGCTGACACTGTCTAGGCCTGCTCATTGGCATCAAGGAAATCTTAAACGGCCGAATGAGAGATTATTGAGAGGGTCTTTTTTGATTCTCCCCCCCGTCAGACCGAGTCTTCAGAGGACCCTTCCCAGGTGAAGGTGATCCACAGCCACCTCCAGGTACCCCTGCTCTTCCTCTTCTCCCAGCCCCACACCCTGGCCCTGGACCGGGTCACGGCTCAAACTCTAGCCTGGAGGCTGAGAGGCCGGGTGGGCCTGGTTCTCGTTCACAGGTGAGCGTCAGTAAGGTTGTTCTTTATATGTATCTTTGTTGAGGTCGGATGGCTGAGCGGTTGCTAAATGACTAAATGTAAATATGTTAGAACAACCGTGTCAACACTTTAGGGGGAACATTAGACCAGTTTGTTGGTTATACAGCTGTATCACACAGGCATTAAATCAGCCGTTCATCTGCTACAGGGAAAGCCCAGATGTTAAAACTCCACCTGAATACAATGCTGCATACAAACTAACTGGAGAGGTGAGTATTAACAATATCAATCACAATTGCCCTTCAAAGCATGTTGTTATTCCCTCCAGAATTATTATTCCTGTTTTGTTTCATGTCAGTCTCCTTCCTTTTGATTGATTTCTTCAGTTTGGTTTGTGTCATGACTTACAAGGGGTCGGAGGTCATTTACCTCACACTGAACAACCTGGAGGAGGTCATCGACCTGTTCAGAGTAGACGCCAATCCAGATGAGCATGATGATGAAGAGGAGGAGGAGGAGGAAGAGGAGCAAAGTTGGACTTCTCTAGGTACGCAGTCGAGAACTCTCATCAGCGCCATGAATATTTTGAATGTCTTCTCAATGCGTAGGCAGGAGTAAATGCCCAAGGTTAATCACATGCTAATGGGGTGCAACTGTGATGCTATTTTTCACCCCTGTCTAATCCCTTTGGATTAATTATAAACACTTTTGAAAGGAACCGAGGGAGGATGTTTGTTTGGGATAGCATCGGAAAGGGTTAATAACGGTTGTGTTTGATCAGACCTGCTGGATGACGAAGTGGCAGAGTCGGTGTACAGGAACAGGGGTCGCACCCTGGACATGGAGGCAGTAACGGAACTCACCGCCGACACCTTCCACAGCGCAGTGGCAGACAATCGCCACACGATGGTGCTGTTTTATGTCAAATGTAAGACTTTTTTTTTTTGCTACACTCTCATTTGCTACACTCTGCTAAAAAGCATCAACTGTGAATGGCTTTATACAGTTTAAATATTCATTTATTTGATATGCCTCGTGGTTTTTTTTACTCGAGATTCTTTTTCAAAGAGCACAACTCTTTTTTTCGTTTTGACTTTTTATCTCCACCAGGGGACGCTGTGTCCATGGCTTTCATTCCATCCTTTCTAGAGGTTGCAGAGACCCTGGAAGGTGATTAAGACCAACACAACTGTTAGGAGAAAGAAGCCTGTATAAACACTACTTTCTCTCCAAATATGTCGACCTTTAGTCCCAACCTGCTGCGTGTTGTTTGTTTAGACGATGAGGTCAGCGACGTAGAAATGGCCGTGGTGGATTGTGGGGAGTGGACGAACGTATGCAGTGCTCAGCTGATCACCTCTTTCCCGACCGTCAGCCTGTACCGTGCCGGGGTCCCCCGCCCAGCCGTACAGGGGCATGCTGGGTAGTAAGAGCCTGTACACCTTCATCATGCTGTGAGTCCAGACAGTAAAACTCTACCCACACCTTCACGCGGAAACCCTGGTGAAGCGTCGCTCGCCAGCTTGTCTTTATGTAACTGCACTCTAAATCGAGGCGGAAACTGTGAAATTGGCAGATGCATACAGAGTTAAATGGACCATCATTTTAATTAAGTGTCTTGACGTGTGTGTGCGTGTGTGTGTGTGTGTGTGCGTGTGTGTGCGCGTGTGTGTGTGTTTTCCCAGGAGCCGAGTCCCTTCCCCTGTCCTCCTGTCCTCTGTTGAGGAGGCAAGGTCATTCCTGGACGCCCACCTGCACCCCCGCCGCCCAGGCCTCGCCCCTGCCAGGGTCCTGGGCTTGTTCAGCTCAGACGCAGACACCGGTCTGTCACTCAGTTAGAACGAGAGAGAAAAAAGAGAAAGAATGAATGTCCGATGCCTTTGTGCACCTGAAGATGACTCCTGGCTCCATCTTTGTTCCACCAGGGGTGTCTGTGTTCCAGGAGGCCTCCAGGGCCCTGAGCGGAGAGACCCTGCTAGCCCTGCTGACAGGCAGGCAGGCTGAAACATGGTATATTTTGAACTCTGCGTGGAGATGGACTTCTCATCTTCCTATTTTCCAGTTGTCTTTCTCTGCCTCATTTTCTGGTTGATGGTGTTGACGAGGGAGACTTAGTGGGGAGTGTGTTCCTGCTCCTCTCATGTAATCAGATGGGGGTCAGATGGCTGAGCGGTGAGGGAGTCGGGCTATTAATCAGAAGGTTGTTAGTTCGATTCCCGGCTGTGCAAAATTACGTTGTGTCCTTGGGCAAGGCACTTCACCCTACTTGCCTCGGGGGAGAATGTCCCTGTACTTACTGTAAGTCGCTCTGGATAAGAGCGTCTGCTAAATGTAAATGTAAGAGAGGGAAGTGGTTTTAGCGTCTGCTAAGTGACTAAATGTAAATGTGTTCTGTGTTCCAGGGCGGCAGAGCACGAGGTACAGCTTCCCGCCATGCTAGTGTCACGAGGTCCCCAAACCCACGCACACGCCCACGCACTCCACCCTTCCACTGCCCAGGACCTGACCTCACACATCCAGAAGGCCCTGCTGGAGCCATTTGTAAGTGTGTGTGCGCGTGCGTGTTAATGTACATTACATTTACATTTCGCTCTTATCCAGAGCGTCTGCTAAATGACTTACAGTAAGTACAGGGACATTCTCCCCGAGGCAAGTAGGGTGAAGTGCCTTGCCCAAGGACACAACGTCATTTGGCACGGCCGGGAATCGAACTGGCAACCTTCAGATTACTAGCCCGACTCCCTCACCGCTCAGCCATCTGACTCCCAACGTAACCTCTAAGATGTATTGCTTCCATTCTACTTAACTTATTTTCTCGGCACTGCACATGGCACCTTCTTGACCTTCTTGGCTTTGCAGTTAGACTATACAAATTATCCTCTTAGCAGTAACTGACAGTTTTGTAAATATTTACTGTACTTGAACTTGCAGTCATGCGAGCATCGTGTTGTCTCTAAATGTGGACTTGCAGTAAGTCATGTTTAATGAGTTTGAGTCCTATTTGTTTAAAACTGTAAAGGTCAGAGGGTCCCCATTTGTCACTTAAGTCAGGAGCATCAGACTCGTTCGGTTAGAAAATTCCGGACAATGTTTTCAAGCTGTAACTTTGAGAGGAGTCTGTTTGACAGTGAGCGTTGCTTTTTAAAATGCTACCAGATGTCTTTCTTGTAGGTCCAGGGACAGGAACCTTCCGGAAACTGCTTGTAAACTCTGTTTTTTTTAGCAGTGATTATGTTGACTACCATATGTCTCCCATCCCTTTCTTTCTCTCTCTCTCCTCATCTGTTCCTCATCTTGGACTCTCTCTCGCCCTCTCTCTCTCTCTCTCTCTCTCTCTCTCTCTCTCTCTCTCTCTCTCTCTGTCTCCTTCCGTCTTCCCCTTCCTCGCTCGCAGCCTGAGCTGACCGTGGAGAACCTCCCTCCGTACCTGGCGCTGGGCCGGCCGCTGCTGCTGCTGTTTGTGGGGGAGGAGGAGGATGAGCAGGGGAGGAGAGAGAGCGCGGGGGCGCTGGAGGAGATGAGGGCCCTGCTGGAGACTGGTCGGCTCGCCCCTAACCTGCCTGCCTGGATACACCTGTACGTGCTTCAGCCCTCCTCATCCTCCTTCACTCAAGTCACATAGAGAGTCAGGTGGCTGAGCGGTTAGGGAATCGGGCTAGTAATCAGAAGGTTGCCGGTTAGATTCCCCGTCATCCCCCCAAAAATGACGTTGTGTCCTTCACAACGTCATTTCACCCAACTTACCTCGGGAGATAAGAGCGTCTGCTAAATGTAAAAATCCTTTGTCATCACAGCCTCAGGTTTCACACAGTCAGGGCGTCAGGGCATGGCGACCCTGACATCCACACACACACTTACACTCTCCCGTCGGGAACGACTGTCAATTTCGGCCCTGCAGTGAGGACGAGACCACTTTGGGATTCCTTGGTAGAAAAGGGAAGTGAGAAGATGTTCACTGATGGTGTGTGTGTGTGTGTGTTCCAGCGGCCGGACCCCTGCTGGTAAAGGAGTCCTGGAGGACTACCTGGGCTCCCTACCCCCACTACCTGCCCTGGTCCTGTCCCTTCTGCCCTCAGGAGGAGAGGTGTTCCACTACCCCCCCGACAGGCCCATCATGGTACAGCCCGTCCTGCGGTGGCTGCAGAGTGCTAAGGATGGTAATGAACCACCAGCAGGTGAGCAGGGGTGGGCTAAAGGTAATCCTTCGATCGGTCATAAACACGTCAGGGATTCTAGAGTGGCGTTATATTAAGTTATAATTATTTTAGTGATCCCAGTATGAACAAACCCACTGATTCTTATTTTACTGCACCTGGTAGCTGTGGCCTCTAGGGGGCAGGCTTGGCCCTCCATGTCCGGGTTTCCAATCTCATCAGTTTAATGGAGCACAGCTCACTTTATCCTACTACAGGGACTGCCAAAGCCAGGGTTCAATTTCTTTTGTGTTGATGTGCTTTCTGTGCACTTTATTGCTGGGGCTTTGTCAATGAAGCAGGAAGTTAATATCTTAAAGCCCCTCACCCCCCCCCCCCTCTGCGCCCCCCCCTTCTCTATTGTGTCCCCGCTCTCTGTCAACACTGCTGACATCATCACCCCCCTCATGCCAGAAACACAGGCCCCTTCTGTCTCTGTTTATGTGTTAGAATCCACTCATCGCCATCTATGAGATCATCACCACCTCCGGTCCCCCACTTTTTAATTACCGCACTCGCAGCCGAGTCTCTGCGGATTCGCTTGTGCGAGGGACAATGTGTGACAAATCTTGAGTGTCAACACACAGTCCCACTGGTCTCTCTCCAAAACACACACACAGTCTGTGAGTGTGTCCCCTGGTGACGAGACGGTCTCTCCTGTGTGTCTGGAGGAGGAAGAGAGACTTGGGACTGTCTCTCTCTCTCTCTCTCTCACACAGCAACAGAAGTAGCCATCTCTATCCACTTCACACTTCTCGTGTACGTGTGTGTGGTTGTCTGACTGTGTTTGTGTGTGTGTGGTCTGACTGTCCGTTTTTGTTTGACTGATTCTTTTGGTTGATTTATTACCTTTAATAGCATGGATGTTTTGTATCTGATTGTGTACAAAAGTGTGTGTGTGCGTGACCATATTTTTTACTTACTTAATTGGAAAGGGAGGGATTTCCCCATCTACATCTAAGAATCATTACACGTAGTGTAATGAATTGATTGACTGTGTTCATGAAAGGAAATGAATCAGAGTGGAGTCAAGTTGCAGTCATATGTCTTCATAAGGGGTAGGCTTGCTATTTCATAACGATACTGTACAAGACTCGAAAGTCTTAGACAAAAACAGTTCACTTGTAGTTGGCCAATCAGATGCGTTAACTTGGAACCGCTGTGTAGTAGTTTCCTTCGACTGCCCACACATCCCCACAACAAACGCCGAAGATCTCTTCTGACAAACCAAACAGCGTGTCTACCAAATGCCTCACACTCATTCGCATCATGGCAGAGTCCTTTCATGGTCATCCTGACAGAAACACACACCGCCAGCCTCTTCAGACGGGCCAGTCCCCATTAGCCAGGGCTTAGCACAATGACATTTACAGCTTTGGAGCTTTCCTGATTGGAGGTCTCATTGGACAGGAGAGTGGAGTTTTGGCTCGCGTTGCTCCCCTTGTGTTCTACTTTCAACGGGAGGGAGTGAGGTGGAAAGTATTGCATCACAAACTCGGTTACCTTCGTTTCCTTGATGTATGAAATTGATCTGGATACATTTACATTTAGTCATTCAGCAGACGCTCTTATCCAGAGCGACTTACAGTAAGTACAGGGACATTCCCCCTGAAGCAAGTAGGGTGAAGTGCCTTGCCCAAGGACACAACGTCATTTTGCCGGCAACGTTCTGATTAATAGCCCGTTTCCCTAACTGCTCAGCCATCTGACCCCTGTGGCCCCCGTGGTCGGGCCGGATACAAATGGATTCTGATTATTAAGATGGCATTATCGAAAGATACCCTTGAAGTCCGGTGATTCAGTCAATTGTAGCTGACGGACTACAGGTGTTATGTGCATGTATGAAAAGCCTGGAATACAAATGTGTTGATTGAAATAAACGGATGAGGGTCAGAGTAGTTCTAGGCTGCAGTCTGTACTGGCCTAGTCTTCTAAAACCTGCCATTTCATCCTGTAGGTCTGTAATAATAAATGTCGTCATTACAGCCTGAAGAGTTTCAGCCTCCTTGGCCTGCCAGCTCTGAAGACTCTAATGACAGAGCAAGATAAAGCTCACGCTACCTTTTGACCTCAGGGTGCGACTCAGGGAGGACCACTGCCTAAATTCAACCCCACTCAACACCTCACAGCCCTAGATTACTAGGACATTCCAGACAATTTTCATGGAGGGTCATCTTTTCCACCAATGTCTCTTTTGCACAGGCTTGGTTTTCCAGTTAGTCCTTGGTTTTCCAGTTGCTTATTACACATACAGTATATGAAATATTGCAAATATACCTGTGTAATTTCTCTATTATCCTATATCAGGAATCTTCCAAACCGGGTGTTTTGTCTTCCAGAGATGAATAAGCATATCAGGTCTAACTCTCTCTGGTTCCCTTTGTGTTCGTCTGTTAAGGAGTGGTAGGCGACGACAAGTGGGAACCCGCCGTACCGTTCTACGACTTCCTGTCCGTCATGGACCAGGAAGTGCCAGGCCATGCCTCCCAGAGGAGCCACAAGACCAAACCACGGCAGAGGGAGGAGGGGAAGAAGAGAAGGAATGATAGCGGTGACAGACAGGCACAGGCGGCTTCGACCGGATCTTCTAAGCCTCATCAGCATTCTGAACTGTGAGGCGCTTAACTATGGCATTCCCAAAGGACCAAAAAAAATCCTCTCGAACATAGGAAGCTTTTACATACAGATGTCTGCTTTTCTGTCTTGGCATGCTGTGACTTATATTGTGATGCCTCTGGATATTCGACCATGTGAATGTTGCTATGTGCTATGACGTACACTACCCTGGGTCAATATTGTTCCGTTTTATACTTTTGTACTTATTGATATTTATATTTTTGTATTAGCTGTTGTAAATGTACTCATGTATTTATGCTGTATTGACATTACTGTCATTTGAAATAGATGCATTTGTGCTCCTGGGCCTTTGTTTCACGTTTTGTCTGGAGATCTGAATTATTAATGTTCTGAGTTCTCTTGAGTGCGGCGTAATAGTGGTGTCATGGGTTCCCCATGGAGTCTGCGGTTTCTCTGATTATCCGCTTTCAGCTTTTTCCCATCATCTTCCTTCCATTCCAGAATTCCTGCTTTGTGGAAAACACACGTAAGGCTCTTCCCAATTTCGGACCGGGAAGTAACCTGTGCATTTCATTACTTACATTGTTAAAGTTAATCACCATCATATGAAAATTGGGCCATGACGGAATGTGCATCACTGATTCAGAACAGAGACATGAAAAGCTCAGCCGCATCTTTGAGACTTGTTCTGTGAAGTTACGCAGGCAGAGTTTCAGAGGTTTAAAACCAAAGCCAACAACCTGGATAAACTTGTGGGATTTGTACAAAATACCTCTTGCTTTAAAAACAATCCGACTCTGTCAGCACTTCTGCTAGCTAAACACACAAGACAAGGATCTTCATGTTGTGCAAATGTACCAAAGGGGAAAAACTCATTAATCTACCGGTGCATTTTCAAGGCAGAACTAGAATGGATAAACCTGGATGAGAGATGACGGCAATATCGTAGATTAGATGAGATTGACTGCCTGTTTCCTGACAGTGTTTTGGGCTCTGTCAACGAAGCTGCTTCATATTCAGGCAGGGAGCCAAGCTGAGCCATAGCCGCCTGCCTCCAGTGACACATGTTTCTCCTGCCTCCTATGGCCACACCACCGCATCATCTAATGAACTGGGCCTCGGCACTAAAGCTAATGGAAACTGCTTTTTCAAAATGGAAGAAAGGCGGCTTTTACTGCTGTGCCCAGACTGCTTCACTGAGGACCTCGATTTTATCAGCGTTCCAACAATCGGCCCGTATCCTTAATTTCGGTAAACGTTCTTTTAACCTCCTACTTTTAAAATCTGGAATCTATGAAACTGTGAAGTTGTTATTGCAGTAGTAACCACATTCTGAGAACAATGGAAATAAAACGTTCTCTATTTTGTTTAGTTTTTTTCGTCCGTGAGAGAAGCAACGTTTGATTTGAGTGTCTCTGTTGGCTCTATACCACCCAAATTCAAACCTTCTGGTAGGTTCCGCGAGACCCGGAGGAGACGCTGGCAGTAGGAGAGGTTTTGGTCGGCCTGAAGAAAAGCCGCGTTGCCAGGTTTCGCACACACACTTGCTCATTCTTGGATTGGATGTGTGAAGTCAGCGCATGGGCTAGCCTAACTCTGAGCTTTAAAGTTGGAAGAATTGTTTTCTTTGAGATTTAAACATAGATCTAAACCACATAGACAGTCCATCCGCATGCCTATACTGCATTTAATATCAGATCTACACTAGGAAGGCATCATTTTAAAGCCCATGTGAAATGTTTATATTATGAAAGTAACAGCCTGGTTTGGTGTGTTTCTGTGAGTGGGTCCTGAACAAGATTCAACATAACCCAGGTGGTTGAGCAGTTCGGGAATCGGGCTAGTAATCCGAAGGTTGCCAGTTCGATTCCTGGACGTGCAAAATGACGTTGTGTCCTTGGGGAAGGCACTTCACCCTACTTGCCTCGGGGGGAATGTCCCTGTACTTACTGTAAGTCGCTCTGGATGAGAGCGTCTGCTAAATGACTAAATGTAATGTAAATGTAACCACACAAGTATTATTTTGATCATTTCCTATGGGATCTTTAACTAGGATCCTCCCTGGCGTGTACGGAAGGGCAGAAGTTGTTCAAAGTCCTTTCATCCTCTTGTTGTGGTGTTGCAGGAATCCATTTGTTGCTATGAGATGATTTGGTGGAAGCAGTCACATCACTTTCAGCACTTTGTCATCATGAACGTGCGTCATGCTGACCAAGGATCGCTAATGGACAAGGAAGAGTACGGGAATATTAACAATAGATTTCAATGTGACTAAGAGGGTCAGTGGGGCTTTTTCGATCCATCTTCACCTTCACACATAAGATAACAAGGTTATCACTTTTCCTAAACGAAAAATGTACAGATGAAGTTAACACTGAACAGGTTTTGTCTATACGGTTGTTTCTATTAGCTAATGAATTTCCCTTCCTCCACCTGGGAAAAGGGATTAATATAGGTGGTTCTTTGCTGCTGCTGAAAAATCAGATGGGTCCAACAATGTTCCCAGATAGGAGTGAGAACTGTTGTCTTGGGAGTTTGAGTATGACACACCAGACCGAAGCATGTTTTATTCATGCATCATGTGTCAGAAGGTCACTTCTAATGTGTGGTCAACTCTCATCGGACAAGATGACCACCAGACACAAGTCACTTTCATTTCCTGTCTCACTACAGAGAAACTCCAGAGAATATCCGGTGCTAATATGGGTATAGCCTCTTAAGATTTCACGATCTGTAATACTGTGTTTAATGCTGCTCAGTGGTAGGAATCAGGTTTAACAAAGAAGAATTATAACAAAATAGTAATGTGTAGTGGTTTGTGATGTAATGCACTGAAACCCACTTTTTTTGCGCGGGGGGGGGGGAGGGGGGGATGTTAGGATTAGTCAGAGCTACTGTGTGTATCCAGAGTCATTGTTTGTTTCAGTCACCTGGGAGATCACAGACCTTTTTATAGTTATGTGCTCATTCTCCAAACTAAAAAATGATATGGCATTCTTTTGGGTGTGTGTGTGTCTGTGCCAGGCAAACAGAGATACAGTTAGAGTGTGTGTATGAGTCTAGTATCACATTTTATTGGGTTAGCCGCACACAGTTCTGGGAAACAGAACATAATACCCAGGGATACCCGGGAGTCAGGTGGCTGAGTGGTAGAGAATCGGGCTAGTAACCAGAAGGTCGCTGGTTCGATTCCCGGCCGTGTCAAATGATGTTGTGTCCTTGGGCAAGGCACTTCACCCTACTTGCCTCGGGGGGAATGTCCCTGTACTTACTGTAACTCGCTCTGGATAAGAGCGTCTGCTAAATGACTAAATGTAAGTGGGCACTGAGGAAGGAGTCCTGCCCAGAGATTTACCGTCTGTGTGAAGAAAGAGAGGTTGTTATTCTTCTCATACGTAGCATGGATCAATGGTCTCAATCAGTGGACTAGTGGACAATATGAATACAATGGCCGACAGACGCCTATTTTATGTTGCATATATTCTACTTTAGCCATTGTCTACCGCAATCTACCATGGGGAATGTGGTCTATATTAGTTGTGCGCTACTGTTAGGTAAATTTCTTTATCAAGAAGTGCACAGTCACTGGGCTCAAGGAAAGTTCAATGGTTTTATTCTTGCCAGTAAGGAAACAAGGCTGTCTCGGTACAGAGTTGTCTAAAAGCTTCACAGTAATAGGCAGTTCTTTTATACATGGTTTGAACAAGTTACAGGATGGAGACAATACTTTTCGCCTCCCCATGTGGAGGTGGAAGTCTGTCACCTTTGAATGTAAGTTTAGTTAGTCTAAAGCTTGTGGAAAGTTATATGCTTTGTTTGCAACAGTTTTTGACACCTGCTCCTCATACATACACTGCAAAAGATCCAACAATCAGCATATGTAAGCAAGGCTTGAAGTTAAGGCAAACAGTGTATACTTCTGCTTAACCACATTAGGGTGCAGTGGTTTCTATTTCTGAGCGTGAAGATGTCATAACTCACACTCAAACACACACAAACACACACACAAACACACACAAACACACACACACACAGCATTCTTTTCAGCCTGTATAACAACTTGCTCAAATATTTCCATCAGCTACCCTATAGAAGACGAGTAAAACCACACCATTAAGACAATTCCCTAATCACAAAGTTTTGGACAGTGAGTTAGAATGATATTCTTCGGGTGGGGCCTTGTTCAGTCTGAGAAAGTCCTCGAGAGGACTTCAGTCTGCGGATGTCTCATGTTTTACGAAGACCTCATGTTTAAAATCCGTGCCTGGAGAGTATTAAATCTCCAGTTGTTTGTCCAGTGGTGGTTTGAAGGAGATTAATAACCGTAACAACTTAATGGAATAAATATTCCCTCCACTGCTCTATTGTAATCATTGCTTGCCCTGTTATTTCAAGACTGTACTTTTTTTTTTTTTTACGGAAGACGAACAAAAGTAGATTATTCTGGATTCACCTCTAGGGAGAATCTGGCAGGAAGTCGATACAGTCTTGTTGCTGTCCTACTGTCTGTTGCTATGCTACCTTCTTCTCAACTGGGCAAGTCAAAATTGTTAAAGGGCGATAGCAGTTGAATCACTTACATTTGTCACAAATCCAACAGCACTAGTAGCTTAAACACAAGTCACACCATGGTGAGTCAATGCGGGCCTGTGACAGCTGTTCGCGTCAGAAGTGGCCTTTGGGGACTTTGGGATACCTGACCCATTCAAAAACTAAATCCATGATTAAGTAGGAAGGAATTTGATTTTTTGGGGAAAAACACAAGGTACAGTAGGGGAAATGTGACTGTGTCTGTGAAACTTTCTAGGATCCGTTGGGCCTCAGAGGGCACAGAACATAGCTCCGCCACGGCTGCTGGAAATTTACCAAGGTCTGAAAAACCCCAAGTTAAACTCTCCGAGGGAGTATACATATTTCCCTTTCCTGTTTAGTTTTTTTTTAAGCCAAAATAAGGGTTTACCCAGAAGACTGAGTAACTGAATCAAAACGTAATTTCGTCCTCGATATCCAGTAACTTCATGGATTTTTTGTCAAAGCTGAGGTAGCGTCGAGCCTTGTGTCATGCCAGGATTGTTCACGAGAGTTAGATCGTAAAAACGTCAGTGCTGCCAGGGCAAACCAATTTGGGATATTGTTTTTACATCAGTGGCAACGACCTTAAATCAATCACCCCGATAGATTTAGCCAAACAGAACTAAGGTGGTCGGAAGGAGCAATTTTGAGCATTTGTGATTAATTTACTAGGCGGTATTGGAGGAGCGTGTAGTAGGTGAAGTGATTGGATATAAAGGTAGTTCGCACGTAACCAGCTATGCCCATGAATAGCCTTTGGTAGACCATTTCAGTGTGTGTATGGTACAGACAGGTAACTAATTCAAACTAAAAGAACCGCTGCCTGTAATTTCGATTAGAATCATTAGCAGTAAAGACACACAACGATTGCATGTTGGCTCTTGTGTTAGATTGTTTAAAGGACGACAGAAAGTAAGAAAGTATATATTTACTTCCCTATCTTTTTACTTTCTCAATTCTCACATTTGTGTAACCGAGACAGGTTATAAACCGATAGCACACCTCCCTTACAGCTAGAGGGTCAGATGGCTGAGCGGTTAGGGAAGGAGGATATTAATCAGAAGGTTGCCGGTTCAATTCCAGGCTGCGCAAAAAGACGTTGTGTCCTTGGGCAAGGCACTTCACCCTACTTGCCCAGGGGGAAAATGTCCCTGTAATTACTGTAAGTCGCTCTGGATAAAAGCGTCTACTAAATGACTAAATGTAAATGGATTGTACAATATAAACAACAGTTTCACATGACAAGAACACACCAATAACCGACACATTAAGTTTTGAAGTGCTCCACTCAAACAGAAATGGACATTTACAATCCATTAGAAATGGATCCAAGATTGAGGAGAATGTTGGGGCGTCTAATTAAAGGGAAAGAGCTGTGTTACTGACAGAAAGCATGCTGAGTGATCCACTATGCCCTCCAGATGTAGCTAATGGGGTCATAAGTTTGCAGTTCACATACATACCAACATCGTAATCTACTTTGCATAACCCCATAAAGTTAAGCCTTGTACGGATAAATGGTACTGTTCAGAATGCTGAGTTGCAGTTTGTGACCCAAGTATGTCGATAATGTCCGTTCCTAAATGACCATGATCGATTCAGTATTTTTTATTGGCGGTGTTCATAGTGTCTTTATGAGGAAGTACTGAATGCAAAATCCTACAATAGGCCTCCAGTGAGCATGTCTGTAATCGAACAGACACGGACACACACATACACACTTGTGTGTTTTACACACATAGTTTACATGGACTAGAGCAGCTGTGTGAGCAGCCTTACACCCCCACCCGCCACCTACGGTCTTCTTCTGACAACCGTCTGGTGGTCCCACCGCTCAAGAGCGCCCGGTCCCAACACAAGCTCTTCTCCTGTCTGGCCCCCCAATGGTGGAATCAACAAAAAATATATGGATAAAAGCATCTGCTAAATGAATACATGTAAATGTAACCAGGAAGAGAGAAACTTGATCACTGTCGTGACACCATGACAGACACAGTCCTTCGCCTTTTGATCAGGGGGCATTTGCATGGAAAACGGTCGATATCAGCCAGGTAAAACCACTTCCCTCTCTTACATTTACATTTACATTTACACTCTGTAAATGAGCGACTTACAGTAAGTACAGGGACATTCCCCCTGAGGCAAGTAGGGTGAAGTGCCTTGCCCAAGGACACAACGTCATGACCGGGAATCGAACTGGCAACCTTCGGCTTACTAGCCCGATTCCCTCACCGCTCAGCCACCTGACTCCCTATCTCTTCCCCTTCCAGATGGACACCGCATGTTTACATCCAAGATGGATACCGCATGTTTACATCCCAGATGGATATAGTATGTTTACATGCCAGCCAGTTTTTGATGCAGTGTTTATAGGAAGTATGCTGGAGACACAATGGAGAGGAACTAACACTGACGTCATCACATGTTCTCTTGATAAAAACCTGCCTGGTTTGGTCACGGGTGGTCGTCACTCTGACATGATACTCAGTGTCTTATCTCGACAAAGGGCCGTACCTCCTAGCTATGGTTTACTCGATACTGCAAACCAGTAGCAGCTTTATAAGCTGTTCCTCCCCCTTCTCAGGTCATGCTCAGGCATACAAAACATGCAGTGACGTGCGTAGGTGCTGGCAGACTACATCTAGTCATCAATATCAACCGTGAAACTGGTCTCGCAACACTCGACTTGACTGCCTTCGAAGGGGAAGGTGTGCCGTGGGTCTATCGATCTGCAGACCCTCTCATTATGGATACGGTGAAGAGATTGGCCCAAATCCCCAGTTGATCTCTTGATCCATGTCCTTGAGCAAGATGCCACCAGCGCCCCAACAAGCACACACACACAGCATCTCCGACCACCAATGTCTGTGAGTTTGAGAGAGAAATAAATAATTGATCTATGATAACGGCACATTGATAGCATCTCAGGTCTTTTCTCATTCCAGTTCTCAGCAGGACAAACACAAGATTTGATCCATTGCTGACAAACATGGCCAGTATATTTTCATAGGTCATTCATCTCTAGAACATAGATGCCCTCAACCATTCCACCATCCTCCCTGAACTACAGAACATTCTCTCTCTCTCTCTCTCTCTCTCTCTCTCTCTCTCTCTCTCTCTCTCTCTCTCTCTCTCTCTCTCTCTCTCTCCCCTCTCTCTCTCTCTCTCTCTCTCTCTCATGCTCTCTCTCTCATGCTCTCTCTCTATCTTTTCTCTCAGTCTGTTAATGAAGACGTTTCACAGTCAACATAGTAGCACTAGAGAGAGAGGGGGGGGGGGGGTGTTTTTAAATCCACTATGGAATTCACACTGGCTGTAACCATGGTACCTACTCCGTCCTCACAAAAAACACCACACATACCTCAGGAATGAATGAATTTCGTATTTTTGAATTTTCGTAACTAGTATATCACTAGTGACCATGCAGAGGAGCTATTAACCCTTATCTCAATTCTGCTCCTAGTGAGCACCGCAGCTCTGTCAGTAGTCTGTCTGAAACTACAGGCTACTTTTTCATTTATTAAATATCCAGCATGTGTATTTTCACACAATCCTTTCGGCCAAGCCTTAAACTATGAGCTTGTTATGATATGGGATCCTTATCCTTAACAAGTCCCGTCATGCAACTTTACGAGTCAAACAATAGGCCAGAATTTCCTCATAACTGTCTGTTGAGTCAAGTTTGTATGTTTTGACAGTTTAGGCAGCTTAAGTTTAAAACTCCCATCCAAATGAAACATGATTCCGATAATACAGACAGATAGTTACTTAAGATTCTGGACATTGTGATCTCCTGAGAGACAGAACCCTGGAACATCCTAGAGGATACAAGTGAGAGGTCTCTCTGCTCAGACAGACTTGTGTCTCAAGAACACAGCCCCTGGAGCACTGGGTGAAGAGTGATATCATCTCCAAGACGATGACCTTCTGGATGCACAGGAGGGAGTGGGGAGGGAAGGCATGACAGGAAGGCTGACTTCAGATCATCATTTATTTAGACGGTCATTCATCCAGATCTATTGTAATAATCCAACATTAATCATGCAAGCTTTTTAGGTTTATAATAGGGAGGATTTTGTTATTAGTTATTCAAGAGTGCCTAATCGGTTTACCAGGAGGCCTCCCTTATTAGCTACAGAAGGCCCTCTGCCATACCCCCAGCGTCTAAAAACAGCGGCAGTAGCTCACTTTTCCGTCTCTGGGTGGGATCCTGAGGGAGGCAGAGAGGAAACGTAAGATTCAGAGAGACCTGATGTTATCTGCTGGCCTGTACAGCCAGAGAGCCCTGTCCTGACATGAGGCTGGTCTTATCTCACGGCAGCTACGTGTCCGGACAGGCCTGCCAGCACCACTGATGTACTGTGAAGGGGAGGGGGGGGGTTTAATCGAACGGTTTGATTTACGCAAAGACAGTCGAGGTAAACAACTACGTAAGCTCCATGATGAGATTGAACAGAAGACTAGAAGGCTGTGTCACAACAAGCCGGCCTACTGATTTTATAGATTTGTGAAATGAACCTTCAGACTTTGACTAATCGCCCCTCTGTGCAGCACTGTGTGGATTCAATCACGCGCACCGTTTCTATGAATCACGTACGCTGTCAGCTATCGATACGAGCAAAGCAGGGGTCCTGTAAAGGGTTCTTGAAGCCCAGAGTCGTCTGTCTGTATTAGGCCAGCTTTAAACAGACATGGGTGTCCTGAGGAGAAGGGAGATGAGCTGATTGGAAGGTCTGGCAGGGCTCTGTCTCCTAACCTTCGGTCCAGTACCAGTCACTGTAAAAAGGTCAAAATCTGATAGACAGAACACCAAGGAACAAACAAGACCAGACACGTTCCAGCTGAGAACATTTGATTTAGACAAAGTGTTCTGCTAAAGACCCAGACCAACTCTGGAAGGACATGAACAGAGAATGAATCCAGACGTGTTGGAGATCATCATCAACTATCCCCTGGTTGGTGTCAGAACTGCATATTACAGAAAATAGATGTGTGTGTGTGGCTTTGTTGCGTCAAAGAGGTATCCATCATAATATCATAGCATTTTTAATTGGTAAAGCCACATGAAATGATGATTGGAAGGTCCTCTTTCTCAGTTTGGCTTTCACGGTATGGCAGGGTTAAGCAGAGGCACATGTTCTCCGGCATGTGGGAACTATTAAAATGCCATCTGTAATCACAACAAATAGAAAAGAGAAAGGAGGAGGAGTGGAGGAAAGAGCATGATCCAGAGGAAGGAGGAGAACAAGTAAAAACAACTTTTTAGTGAAGAAATGACAATGCTGCTCCACTTGTCATTTCTCTCATTTGAGTCATATTAAACCCTAGAAAACACTCTGCACCCACTTCATACTGCATGCTGCCTTTGCTCGTTAACTTAACGAGGTACATGCTGTAAGATATGTTGGGGCTGTGGCAGGATTGTGGCCTTTCTGCTCGAATCAAAATGAAGAGCGTGGGAAACAGGAACTGTTTCCATTTTTGTCTTTTTATCAGATCCCCACTTAGCATTCGTGACAGGATATGTCACAAATGCATATGTAATCTAACTACTCTAAATTGAGAAACAGTGTATATGTTATAAGAAAAGTGAATGGGGGCATCTTTATTTTCAAATTCTCTCTGGTAATTTCCTTGGTAATTAAACCATTTTGTTTACCACAATTTAAAGGTGTCTTTAAATATTCTGTCATCATTCCCCGTGGCATGGGTGGTCCACCGGATGAAAACAAACTTGACAGACGGCCATTTTCTTTCTATATTACTCTCCTGACAGTTGCCGTTTTATTGGCCTCCACAGACTT
Organism: Thaleichthys pacificus; assembly: GCA_023658055.1. Classification (NCBI taxonomy): domain Eukaryota; kingdom Metazoa; phylum Chordata; class Actinopteri; order Osmeriformes; family Osmeridae; genus Thaleichthys; species Thaleichthys pacificus. The sequence goes on from CM042873.1 coordinate 1,933,064, forward strand.
CAATCCTCAGCGGCCATCTTCCATTCAACTGCCTTTAGTTTGACACCCTCGACCCAGCAAACTTCCTGTTTGTTGAAAAATAAACTTCTCCTGACGTTCAAGAACGACAGCTCCACAAGAAGAACGTGCTAGTTTTCAGATGATTATTACATTTAGGTATTTATTAAACTGTGTCTGTGTGTAAGCCACACGTGGATTCTTTACGTACAGAGGTGCAAGTGTGTGAGGAGAAGGGAGAGATTGGCAGGTTTCCAAAGAGGAGGAGATTCTGGCTTAGAGGCAGACTGAAACTCAGTATGTGTTCAGACTTGTTGTGATACAGAACGAGACTAAGTCTGCCCAGGGACTCTTCCTTCACAACAATTCTTGGTTCCATTACGCAATGTTCCACCTAACCTTGTTGAAGTATGTAAGACTTTACTTGTAGTTCATGTCAGGGTTTCTTTGATAGAATTTCCCAAAGACACCCATGTGAGAGACAGCAAGGATCAACACCAAAATAAATCCGACACAAACCACTCTGTTAAGATTCAGTATCTCTGTCTTCTCAGATGTGTGAAGCATAACGTTGCCAGAGATGTCATTCACCTCGTTGGTGTGGGACAAACAAGATAAAATGGTTCCAGAACATTCCTGTGCAGAGAACTACTAACACAACTCAGTGTGTGTAGCGAAGACCAGGGGGTGTTTCAGAAAAACACCATTTGAAAGCTGATCCTCCGTCTTAATCACTACCAGGTCAAACGGCCGGGAAAGACCCAGGTTCTAGACCAGCCGTGATTCATGTGGAATGTCCAGCAGCCTCTTGCATGTGGTGCTACCAGCTGATGTAAGAGTTTTCACCTCATCCACACAGACGTGGTTATTCTTAGACCCATCTCTCGAGTCAGACTACGTAGCCGTGGTGCTGCACTATGGCATGATGTGGTCACTGGTGCTTCACATGACAAGGATGTGGTCCTTCCCTCCAAAGACTGGAGGGTGCTGCAATGTCGGGCATTTGGGGATTAGGCAATCCGTGCTTATGTTTTTCTTATTAATTTAAAAAAAAGGGGAACTCCTTGGGTCTGTTAAGGCGTAGGCTTGTGTGGTTTGGAAGAAGGATATATGTTTATCAAGAAGAGGATTGGTGGTTTCCGAGAAGCTGCCATTGAGTTACATGCAGGATTATGTTGATGATGTAGAGGGCTGCTCTCTCCTCACTCACTCACACACACACACACACACACACACACACACACACACACACACACACCACGGTGACACCGCCCAGAAGCTGAAACTGTGCACATGCTCAGTTTCATCATTTCGGTTTCACACAGATCGAGTCTTAGCTCCGGGAGTTGTTATTGTTTTGTTTTGGAGCAATCAGGAGTTTTACTCTCTGAAAGTACATTGCCACCACATGGTACACATAGGGTTTGATTAACGCTGCTCTGAAACTGTGTGGCTGCTTCAAACCCCTTCATCAGCTCTCCTTTTATTCTCTTTCTCTGGTTATGTAGTTTGAGAGAAGGAGGCTTTATGTCGGGAAGATGAGGTTGTCTGACGACAGGATTGTACGGAGCAGGAGTATGTGGAGACCTTTCTGAGGGGGGTCCTCTGGTCATTTCAAATCAAATTAATTCCTTCAGAATTATTCAATTTTCCCATTCTTTCTTCTGAGGACAGAGAAATATTGCCAAAGTTAATTCCCGTAACCAACGAATGGCTCTCATTTTCTTCCTGCAAATATAAACCGGTTTTGAAGGGGAAATTGTGCGTGTCTTTTTTCATGTAAGATTAAAGACTTCAGACAGAAATAACAGATCATTGTTACCTAATTAAAATATTACTTGAGCAATACCGAAGACAGTGAAACTGGCATCAAAGCCATTCCTGGTACAGTAACATCTACTGCCAGTATGGTGTCTGTGAAAATCTTGACATGGTTTTAACAGCCTTTCTCATGGAGCCAGGGAGTGGAGAAGGTTGCCAAACCTCTCTTCTGCATTGCCTGGGGTTCTAGGCCCCCCCCCCCCCGTCCCCCCCGTCTCATCTCACACAAGCCAGGGAACACTCAAGTCTTCTGCTGAGCAAATGGCTCAGCACTAACGCGGCAAGGAGCCAGAGTTCCCCAACATCATCAAAGGAGACACAGATCAGCTGGTTTATCGGTGGCGTACGTGCGACTGTTAGTACAACAGCCTTGTTTATGCTTTTCTTTGTAGTTTCTTTGTTACGTTGATAATATAACCCAAACTAAGCCCTTTAGTCTGAAGACAGAAAGAACTTTCTATTATATATTGTAATCAAAACACACTGAAAGAGAGAGGAGAGAGAGAGAGAGAGAGAGAGAGAGAGAGAGAGAGAGAGAGAGAGAGAGAGAGAGAGAGGAGAGAGAGAGAGAGAGAGAGAGAGAGAGAGAGAGAGAGAGAGAGAGAGAGAGAGAGAGATGAGAGAGAGAGAGAGAGAGAGAGAGAGAGAGGAGAGAGAGAGAGAGAGAGAGAGAGAGGGATATCCTGCAGTAAAAAAGACCAAAGGTCTACTTTTATATCCAACAAGCTCTTGTCAGAAACTAGGCTCAGAGAAACCAATGAGAGCTTCTTCACTCTCATGCCCCAGCAGAACATGTGGTGTGAAAACATTTTGACCCCACTGCAGAGAAAGGTCAGCTAAATGTACTTCCAACTACTCTCAACTGTCTCTAGCATGAGATGGGGGGGGGAGGGCCAGGTCATCTCCCAGTCTAAAATGTGTTTGTCTGTCTTTGAACCTGTGTGTATGTGTGTGTGTTGGGTGTGTGTGTGTGCGTGTATAACTTACATTCCAAATCCTTTATGTCCCCCTGTCAACCTGCCACACAGCACTCATTTCCTACAAGGCTCTTGGTAGATCATTGGGTAACACTTGAGATTGTGGTCCTTGTAATAAGCATTTATTGATCTGACCTGCTGTGGCTAGGATACAGTAGAGGACTCAAAGGATATGAGAAAGTCGATGACACAGACACAAGGGACAGTTTCCATGGAAATTCCTCGATTGATGGATGCTTTGCACCCGTTTATTGAGACACTTTCAAAACACTAACATTTAACACTGTCGAAAAATGACAAATCCAAGCTTTTGAAAAACAATCGTGACATATAACCCTGGCTGCAAGCAACAAGCCATAAAACACTTTTGGCTTTCACCATGACAGTTAAGCACAAGGAACACGCAATACATCAAGCTAGTTTAACAAAGCCAACAAATGTCATATTTCTCAAAGTGCAAATGATACAAGTCAGCCGAATCCAACTGTCAGTAACGGGCATGGTGCACCCGCAAAATAATAGTGTCTGGAAGATACCTTGTACATGTCACACTGACAGGGTCAGGTTGCCACTGGATACCGGTGCATTTCCTTTTCAGAGGGGAAGATAGAGAAAGACGACAGGGGAGAGGGATGAGAGGGGAGAGGGATGAGAGGGATGAGAGGGGAGAGAGGGATGAGAGGGGAGAGGGATGAGAGGGATGAGAGGGGAGAGGGATGAGAGGGATGAGAGGGATGAGAGGGATGAGAGGGGAGAGAGGGATGAGAGGGGAGAGGGATGAGAGGGGAGAGAGGGATGAGAGGGGAGAGGGATGAGAGGGATGAGAGGGATGAGAGGGGAGAGGGATGAGAGGGGAGAGGGATGAGAGGGATGAGAGGGATGAGAGGGGAGAGGGATGAGAGGGGAGAGGGATGAGAGGGGAGAGGGATGAGAGGGGAGAGGGATGAGAGGGGAGAGGGATGAGAGGGATGAGAGGGGAGAGGGATGAGAGGGATGAGAGGGGAGAGGGATGAGAGGGATGAGAGGGGAGAGGGATGAGAGGGATGAGAGGGGAGAGAGGGGAGAGGGATGAGAGGGATGAGAGGGATGAGAGGGGAGAGAGGGGAGAGGGATGAGAGGGATGAGAGGGGAGAGGGATGAGAGGGATGAGAGGGGAGAGGGATGAGAGGGGAGAGGGATGAGAGGGATGAGAGGGGAGAGAGGGGAGAGGGATGAGAGGGATGAGAGGGGAGAGGGATGAGAGGGATGAGAGGGGAGAGAGGGGAGAGGGATGAGAGGGATGAGAGGGGAGAGGGATGAGAGGGATGAGAGGGGAGAGAGGGGAGAGGGATGAGAGGGGAGAGGGATGAGAGGGGAGAGAGGGGAGAGAGGGAGTGGCGGTGCCTGCCTGAATCGGTCTCCGCGTTAAGCGTCTGTCCGTGGTCATAACTCAAAACGAGATCTCATTCCCTACTGAGGTTCGCATTACAGCAGAGGCTGTGAGCAGGTGATAGGCAGATGGTTCTTTGAAATGGTGGCAAGTTCTATCTGAGGCGGATGGAGGGAAAAAGAAAGATTGATGAGAGAAGGGAGAGGGAGGAAAAAGTAAGGAGGTAGTCATTACAGAGCGGGGCACTGACATCACACGAACACACTGTCAACGACCAAGCATAGCAAAACAGTTCTTCTTTGACAACAAAAGGTTTATCTTCAAAAGTACACATTGGAGACATGAGAGAACTTAAGGAGATCTCCACCCTTAGCAGCACATGGAGATGGATACCATGCAGTTTTCCATTTGAACTGTGGAATCTCCCCCCCCCCCCCCATGCAAGGCTAACATAACATATCGCCTGTCAGACTGTAGACACACGAGACGGTTTCCACGACAACACCATTGTTTACGCGCCCTCTGACCCCTCCCAGAAGATGACCTGGCGCTCGGCCTCCCATCCTCCTTTGCAGGGGGCTGATTACATAAAGACAAGAACTTCCTCCCCTGGCTGGCTGGGCTGGGCGCTGGCTGGGGAGGCCCTGTCAAAACAAGACTGTACTTGGCATTTGCCATGTTACACAACAGACAGCCCCCCCCCCCCAACAAGCCCACAAACAGTAACCCCCCCCCCCCAATTTAGACTAATCACCTTCATGAATCAACGTGTTGAGTCAACATAATTAATCAGATTTGCAGAGGAAATTGCAGAAACTTTGCCTGAGTATCCGAAAAGCAATGCAATTAATGCGTTCATAAATGTTCTGTTGATGAGTGACGATCCATTTGAAGGTATCTGTATTAGATCAGGGGGATATGATCCCCCTAAGGAACCACAGAGTCTACTTTGGCCGGGAAAGGTTAGTTATGAAGGTCACATGGAGGTGCCATTTTGTGTCCATGTACAGAACGACAGTGTTAGGGTGGATGGGTTCTAACATCCTTAGAAAGTCTGGAGACGATCTGCAATGGAAGTATTGACATTAAGGGGAGAGTCCAGATCATATTTGGTGGATAGAAGCTGACTCAGGACACATATTTACACGAGCTTTGACACACCTACTATACACATAACATAAGCAAGCTTGTTTCATAGCTCAGTGCACACATCTTCCACAGTACAGGATAACACAGGTACACAACGTACAAGTGCTCTACATAACACTCAGAAGTATCAGTATTGTTTCTGTGCAACAATCTGCACACACACACACACACACACACACTCTCTCATAAGACTTTAACAACTTTAACATCCACATGAATTACTATATTTACAACCTGAACATTCATAAGCACCTTTGATACATTCAGGAGCATCATCAACACTAACTGCTATACTTTGAATAAATACCGTTGCTGTGCTTGAAATACACAGACCCTGTGAAAACCGACAAAGCAGATCTCCGTAAAGGCTGCCTCACAGCGTAACATAATTTGAACGCCACGCTCATTTCTCAGATGGCGAGTGCTCCATCGTGGTGCATCCGTTTCCAGGGTAGCGGTTGTCACCCCTTTCCCTCCTGAGAGAAGCGGCTCTAAAAAGTATGACTGATTAAGAATGGAATCCTTCTTGACCCATGACTTCTAAGGTGAGTCGAGTTGGGGTGAAAGGTCAACCAAACAGCTGCTAGGGGTGAGAGGGCTAATGTGTGTGGTAGCTACCGCTGAATCTCTATGGTCAGGGTTTCCCGCAGCACTTTTCAGTTAAGGCGGCCGCCTAAGCAACACACGCCTGCCGCCTTAACTACGTCGTCAAAAAATAATAATATATAATATATATATATGCCTCTCCGCCGGCAAACCCCACCATACCACCTTAACTAACACATTTTCTGCGGGAAACCCTGATGGTGATCTGATACAACTCTGATAGGCCATCCACAAGACCGCATGAGATACGATAGCGTGACGGGCCAATCCGTTTAAAGATCCGGTGGTAACTTCCCATGGAGACCTCCGGCCTACTAAAACCATGACGCAAAATAAACAGGCTTCTGGCACACTGTCGACTCACTTGGGATTTTTAAATCTAAGTTTCTCTCTCTGCAGTGAATCCTTTAATCAGATAAGATAACAGACAGTCTTAAGAGTCTTTGTTGAAAGGACTTAGACTTGACCAAGACAGTGACCCTGGCTCCTGTCCAACAGTCACTCAAAGGTCCCTTTCCGAAGCTCGTTTCTAAAACCAGCATCAGGAGAGACGGCGGTCTCTGGTACAGAGAGCATGTGTCCCACGACTCCCCCTATAACAGCACACATTCTGAGAGTTGGGCTGCTCCCCCAGGCACCTCTCAGTAAAGGTCATACCATCTGCAGGGAGCTGGGGGGGGGATGGTCCAAGGATGGTCAGACCATCTGCGTGGGGGGGTTCCTGGGTTGGCCAAACTTTGCAGAGTCGCTGTGGTGACACAGTTCCAGCTGGGCTTCCTTGCCCAGCGAGGCCTTGAAGAGGGAGCTCCGCGACCGCAGGGGGGGGCCCATGCACAGGTGTCCCCAGCAGAAGTGCAGCACGGACGGGCTGAGGAAGATGAAGACCCAGGGGTCGATGATGGAGTTCACGGAGAGGAGGAGGAGAGCTATGCGGTCTGTGGGGTGGCTCTCCTTCGTCGGACTCGTGGAGTTGATGTACACACGGATCTAGGGAGGGAGGGAGGGAGGGAGGGAGGGAGGGGAGGGAGGGGAGGGAGGGAGGGAGGGAGGGAGGGGAGGGGAGGGGAGGGAGGGAGGGGAGGGGAGGGAGGTGAGGGGAGGGGAGGGGAGGGGAGGAGGGAGGGAGGGAGGGAGGGAGGGAGGGAGGGGAGGGGAGGGAGGGAGGGAGGGAGGGAGGGAGGGAGGGAGGGAGGGAGGGAGGGAGGGAGGGAGGGAGGGAGGGAGGGAGGGAGGGAGGGAGGAAACAGAAAGTCAGCATTAGAGAACGAATGTTACAGAAATGATATAAATGATATCCCTGATGTACCTTCTGATAACGGACTACAACAATTGTCTCAGAAATGTCCTCAAATCAAAAGTAATTTTGCATAATAAAGCACATTACCAGTGAAGCTACACTCCATGTGTGATTGTGTGAAGACTGTTTGCTTTAACACAGCAAGCACCGGAATAATCTGGCACGGCAACGTAGTTTTTCATATACATAGTTACTACTACTATGCATACAGTATGAAGATATGATATGGTCACAGACATTGACACTGACAAGCTTAAGAAATGTGTCTGTTTTGTAACACGATGCTGGGCCCGTGTCCAGCCCAACGTCGTAACAATGATTGACTGTGATAGCCTGAAAACGACTCGATCATGTGAGTCTGTTGGACGCGAGAACTTCACTTGGCCTTTGCTTTACTCAGTACTGAACACTGAACCATAACAGAGGAAAAAAAGAGGAGAGGAAGTGAATTTGAAGTTCCTGTTTTTATTTTATTGGGGGGGGGGGGTGTCAACATTTCCAACAGTTTCTTACTAGAACACTTAAGACTGATGGCACTCTCATCATCTATCATTACATGGCATCAGCATCAGGCAGTCCTGCTCAGTAATGATGGGAAAATGTGAGTATTTTAATGGCTTATATAAATCTACTACCATGTCGTTCTGAGATCTCCCACACACTCTGCTGAACGCAGCGGAAAGTCTGGGATTCACAGCTTCACTCAGGGGTGCTGACTACGGTAAACACACTTCCTGACGTTTTAGACCAATTTCCTGACACCACCGTCATTATGCCAACACCCTGTGTGTCTGTCCGTCACTTAGCAACACTCTTCTGAAAGAGATATTCCAACAGGTGCGATGTGCCCTAGTTCAGAGTGTGTGCTGTGCACTGGCACCAACAAATCCAGTACAGGACTTCACAGAATGAGCTTGGTTCTCAGCGGTGTTCTGTTTGTTCGGTGACGTTCTATCTAAATGCAAATGCAGCGAGCAGCTCTCCACATCCTGAAGGACACTCCAGTGTGCCTACATTTCAAAGTAAACGGCATCGCCGGGTTCTCTACGTCTCCCTCACCTAGTTTTCGTAAGAGGCGTTTGTTTGTGTTTGTGAGTGGAGGGTCTGGGCACAGCGCCCAGCAGGTCCACCTTATCTTCACGAGTCTCCTCTAACGGATCAGAGATCCTCTTAAAGTATGTGTGTAATTATGCCCAGATGTCTCTGTGGGCCAGACGTGAAGCGGACCCCAGCTGGATGAGAGGGCTGATGTGTGGGTGAGGGTGAGTGCTCGTCTGGGCAGAGAGGAGGCAGACATGCAGATGACAGTGCTTTCGTTAAACGACAACCGTTGAGAAGCGGTTCTAAATTATTCATGCTATCAGTGGCGAGTGTGGGAATGAAGAGGGAAAGGCCGGGGGGGCTGGAGGCCGGCGGGGCTGGAGGCCGGGGGGGTGGTTTGGGGGGGGGGCATTGGGCAAGGATCCTATTTCATCTACAGGCCATCCTTTTACCCTCTGATCCTCCAGGTTCTGGATTTGTACCAAATCCTAACGCGAAACCTGCGTGGAACTCGTTCTAGAGATAAACTCCCTCTAACGTGCGTAATTTACATTAAGGTCGGTTGGTGTTAAGGGATGGGAGAGATGAGAGATCGCCCTGTTTGAGAGGTGTTCGTGGCTTTCATGTGATGCCGTATGTTTGCTCAGATAAGGCTCAGCTAGCGCCGTGCAGGGTCGTGACGTACGGCGGCATCACGGGACAGAAGTGCGTGTGCCTGGGTGCTTCTGAACATCTCTCTCCTCCTCTCTTTCCCCCGAGGGGGTAGATGCATGCTAACCAGCTGATAAGTCCTGCTAATAAGATCATCCTTCAAGCCATCTATCTGTCACTGACCCATAATCAATTAACGCCTCCTATACGTAATCAGTAAAGTGGGGGGTGGGTGAGAGGGAAACTGATTGAATCCCAGTTTCCTCCAAGAGCCCCCCCCCTCTGAGAATTACCATCGAGATCCATCAGCGGGAATCTTGCTGGACATATGCCCTTTCAAAAGTTAATAATAATTAAAGTTAATTAAAGTTAATTAGCATCATGCAGAAGTGCTCCGTTTAATAAGATGGATAATGTGGCTAACGGCTTTTCAAAGTGAGAGACAGTTTCGGTACCGTATTTAAGTATTTTTTAAGAAATATTGTAATCGGCCATAAGATTCCAGTGTGAGACCATTTCAGTTCCAAGCAGGTGAAACATGGGGATGTAGAGTTGGGATTTATATACAGTACATGGCTGCACATTTACTGGACCATAACAAATGATCCTCCTAAAAATCAATGCCTGTTGGGATATATGTACTGACTTGCTTGACTTAAAGTTGATCTGTTATGACTGGTGTTTGCTATGCCAGAGATGCGTTGAAACTCAGACTTGCTCAGAAAAAGACTCAAATGTGTTGTCACTGAACAGAAACTGTACTTTAAACATTCTATACAAAAGTGGTCTACCTTTTCCAGTGTTTGTCTTTCATTGGCGTCCTGAATGAACGTCAAAGTGACAGAATTGACACATGCGTGTGTGTCTTGTAATCAGTTAAAATGTGACTTTATCTTACCACCAGGGGAAGGGTGCAAATGACAAATATCACTGTCATGAACACCAGCAGAATAAGATGCTCCACTTCCTCCGCCATGGAGACGGCTCGCCGGTCCTTCTTAGTCCGCGTGGTCACAGAACCAGAGTTTACTGTACGCCTACGGTACATGAGGACCAATTGATAAACCACAAACAAATTGCAAGCCGCTATGGATAAAACCAGTAGCAGCAACATAGATGCGTAAAGGTTTGGGTAAACTCTGTCTGCTGGGCCACCGGGGTTCATGTCAATGAAACACCAAGTTCCCGGGCAATACTGCACATACTCCCCAAATCCAGCGAACGGCATCAGACAGAACAACGTACAAAGTAAGAAGATTAATGGAATAGTTATGTATCCACACCGCTTCGTTATGTGCCTCCCATACAGGTACGGGTATCCGATGGCTAGGCATCGCTCGAGCGCCATAGCGAAGAGAATAGACAATGTGGCTAAACTGAAGAAAGTCATGCTGAAGCCAAAGTATTGACACACCGCGCTCGTTTCACTCATTCCAATTAACGTGGTGTTAAAGGAATAGGACGCCTGCACAATGGGGCTTATGAAACAGGTTCCCGCCAGATCCGTTACTACCAGAGAGGTCACCAGCACGTGGAACAGTGACCTTCTCTGTCGGCTCGGGTTCTTTCTTCGGCGCATCTCGAGCACAAACAGTGCAGCCACGTTACCGACCACACCGGCGGAGAACATCAGTGCACTGGTGAGCGGGCTCCCATTCTCAATGTGAGATATGTGATGGCACCTTTCGTATTCGTTTCTGTTATCCATGGCGATGGGAATAGTTTTGCGTCTTCAGTCCTTAAAATGTTGGCACAATAATAAAGTAGGCAGTCGTTTTCACTCGTATTATATCCAACAAGTTGTTGTCCAGGTAACCATTAAACGAAACAGACCAGCATGAAACCCTGGATCTACGAGAGCCAAATACCTTTGGTAGAGCGTGAGTCTTCTGTCTCTACTTGAATTGCCCGCATGGCTTGCCGAAGGTTATTGCCTCGTGAAAACGTAATTTTGTCATAAGTTTTTTCTTCTTAAATGAGTCCGAGAAGATTTGACTTGTTCTCGTGCACATCTGTTCATCTCTTCCATACTTTCATTCTTCTTACGGAGCTGTGTTACTGACAACGTGCGTTCGTTCCTTCGGTTGCTGAACAAGCCGCGCTAACGAACTACTGGTTCCTCTCCCGGTGAGTTGTCCTAACCGAGTGATGCTGTGACGTCGGTGACAATTGACACACCTCCGAGCTTGAAGACGGCCTTGATCTCTGAAGTAGTTTGAGTATTGAGATGCAGCCCATGAGTTATTCTGACGGTGTTCAGGGAATACGAGCATGATCCGCTAAAATATCAAATTGTTACGGTACTTGCGTGCTTCTTGTTCAGGAAGTAGCCTATTAATCGACTGTAAATTATACAGCCTTAGAAAAAGGAAAGTAGGGGAGTTTAAATTGGTTTTGTCAACTAAAATGTGATCTGACCACAATTGTTCAAAACCTAAAGTCATAAACTGCTTTATAAACCACTGAGCGCGTCCACGCATGCGGCAGCATTGAACATAAAGTTATGACCCGAAGAAGAAAACCATGTACGCTATATAACTGTTTAAAATACCCAAGTTGACATACCCCCCTATGTGTGCCTCTTTCCTGTTCATCCTGCACTCCTTTTGTTCCTCATATTTCATTTTTGAGTAAGCGCCCCCCCACCCCTCTGCCCCCCTTGACCCCCCACATCCTCTCTCCGCTCCTATAGGAGCTATATGCCTCTACTCAGTTAGTTACAACTGGGACGTGCCTCTTTGGCCCCCTCCTAAGACACCACCAAACATCTGTATCTCCATCCCTGGTTGATCTTCATCATCTCCGTCCTTCCTCTGGCGAGGCAGTCGGTTCCCTTTTCAGATTAGCAGATTTGTCGTTTTCAAAAAGTATTATGAAACCCATTCTCCTGTACAGTTCATAGACAAATATACAGTACATACAAACAAGGCATAGATTCTGCTGACAATTATGTCGCAAACACCATAGAAATTAGTTTTTCTTCCACAGATATCCTTAGTGTCTTAATTCTCACACCCCAAAAAGGGACGTGAGTGAAAATTCCTACCGCAACAGTTGTGAAACCTTCAAAGTGAACTAGCTCAACTAAAAAAGAAGAACATTTATTTAGATCCTCAAAAGTAGATAACAGAGTTGTCTGGTTGTTAAAGATGTTTAGCCAAGAGGACAGTGTTGACTTGTTACTGCACAATGAATCACTGAAGTCATCTATAGTCACGTGTCCTTTCTATTTGAGGGCTCGCCCCTGACACAAATTCACCTGCCATCAGGATGTCAGCTAATTCGGTTGAAACAATATCTACTGAAATGATATCCAATTATCTGAGGCCAGATTCACTTTGCATGTGTTTAATAATTGAAACAGTAATTGAAGAGGTCAGAAGGACACATTGAGGTTACGTACAGGGAGCATTCAGCAGGGCGATGAATCTCTTTGTCCTTGAGATTCATTTATAGTTCACTTACTATGATATACATAGAGCCAGTTTGTCACCGAGCAAAATCATAACAAAAAATAAACTAGACAATAATCAAAACATGATATGATTTGGTTTTCCTGAAACTCCTTACCAGAAAATAGGTACTAAGTAAAACCATGTTAATATTTAATAAAATATTTATACATTATAAAATAAGTAGAACTCAAGAACAAAAACATTTAACTTTTGGAAGAAATTAAAAAATGTTTCTTCACAAATGTTTACAAACATAGCTGGCACAGAGGACAGTGAGGTCTATGTGTTCAGTGTGTCTGGTCTTTCATTATGTTTAAATATTCATGAGAATCTTGATTAAATATCGTAATGGATGCAAAGGTCTATCCACTGACCCAGAGGTTTTCAAAGACATAACAGGAAGTGAAGGTCACAGAAACTCAGAAAAAAATCCTAGTGGTTAATTAAGAATATGTTGAACAGTTCTTGGCAGTGACCTGCATTTGAAATCCAGAGATTCGAGTGACGTCATCTTCACAGCCTGGCTGAGTTCTGGCTCCGAAGAACTGAGAAACTTGATCCATAGAATCATAACTTTATTTTTACAGTAACACATGGCTGACGAGTAATTGAAAAAGTAGGCTTATTACTTCTCCCAAACCAAGCCAGAACACACACAAACACACACACACACAAACACACACACACACACACAAACACACACAAACACACACACACACTCACTGATGGTCAGCACATGCAGTTCATACAAATATGAATCATTTGTAGCTTCCAAATGCATCACCTTCTCCTCTGCTGCCACCTTATGGTTTATATTGGTTATTACAGAGCCGTAGTGATCATCTGTTACTGCAGGTAAACCCTGAGTCATGGTCCCCATAGGCGCCGATACCGTGGGTGCTCCGGAGCTCGAGCACCCACGAAAAATACTGAGCACCCACGTGTGCCAGACTGCCAGTAGGCTACATTCATTTAAAATTAAACATTGGAATTAACCGTGAGCACCCACGGAGGAAAACATAAATCGGCGCCTAGATGGTATGTTTCAGAAACGTATTCTCGTGATAGTTAAAAGAATACAAAATAATACAACGTCCAAACAAAGCTATGGGAACAAAACTCCAGCAAACAGACACCAATATATCGATATAAAAATACTTTTTGACACTTAAAAAAAAAAATATAATATTATACTGACTTAGTGTTTTTTCAAATGGCTTGTCAGAAAAATAATTTTTTCCATTAGTTTTTTTTATTCAGTAAGTTTAACTTTACAAAAAAAATAAAAAATGTATGAAGTATTTGATATCGATATATTGGTGTCTGTTTTACTAGGAGTCATTGGTTGTCAGACAAATCTGATAATTAGCCTATATTTCAACAATGGATGTCAGTATCTTAGAAATATGCTACAACAGCTCCTCCCATTGGTTGCTTGGTGAAATCCTTCAACGTGTTCCGAAGGTTTAACTGGACCGGCGCAACAGACCAGAGTTTCAGCTGTTTATAACACATAGTAGACCTCTTTGTGCGGAGTTTGTTTCAATGCAGTTGCTTGGCATTACACTTTCAGAAAATGTTACACAGGCATACAATCCACTAATTTAATTAGTAGAGAAGTGTGTCCAGGAAGCCTAAATGATGGTGATGACATGAAAGTCCCGGTTAATAAAATAGTATCAGCTAATAAAATAAATAAAACAAGGGTCACTTTCAGCAATAAGGCCCATCAATGACCCAATAACAAGTAATATAAGACATTAAAGGAACCGGGCAATATATTAGCGGACTTTAAAAAAAAATCGATCATCAAATTGTAGCCTGGTTTAAAAATTCAAACGTACGCAATCTATTGTTGAGATAGTATTGCAAAAATATATAGGCTATATACATTTTCTTTTTCTACAAAAAAATTGAAAACAGATGGTGTCTTGTGTCTTGACAGTCAACAGCCCCACAACCAATCAACAGCCTCTAACTCTAAATCCCTCCCGCTTAACTTAGGGAGCGCTCGGGTCAGAGGTAGGAGTTGGTGTGGGTCGAAATTCCTGCAGAAATCACCATCCTCTATCCCGTTATCTCTTACCCACCGCCCGAGCCGCCGGGCGAATCCCAAGCATTGCTGTTAAATCAATGCAGATCTGTTAACTAAAAACTTCTGTAATGGCGAGGAGTAAATTAACTATATTTTTACTTCAGCTGTCGTGGACTTTCCATCTTGCTACAGCAATTCAAAGGACAGATTTGTTTCCTTATGGGGAATCCAGCCGCGATCTGATTCTGAACGAGGGGGACGACGAGACGTCCAAGAAGCTCACACTGGAGAGACCGGTGTGCTTCTACGAGAATCGTTTCAGTGAGCTTTACGTGAGTAGGATTTCTTCAACCGTGCGCACTCGGTGTTTGACAAATATATGTGGCGCTCCAGGTGAATCACTTTGCAGAACTGTAAGCAGGAGAACTGTAAGCAGGAGAAAGTATTTATAATATATATATTATAGACTGTCATCCACTGGCGCATTTCAGGATAATATAGTAGGCCAATTCCTAACACTAATACTAATATATCACTTACGGGTTGAAATAAAAAAAATAAAAAAATACACTGGATTTTAAAATATTTAAAATTACAAACACACAGTCCAAAACTGATTTTTTTTGTATTGCAGTTGGAATAACTGCAGCTCGTCCAAATACCGACCACTGCTTGCATCTGTTTCATGTGTTGAACCAGGGAGTCTCCCCCCCATGTTAGGACCAGGCGGATATCCCAGCAGCCATATCACACTCAGCAGTCCCTCTGTAGTGAGCTGACGAAAGCCTAGAGGGAACACTAAAATAAGCCATAAAACTGCCAGCTTCTAGATTCAATGAAAAGTTAATACAGTGGTTGAAATGTCAGAGGGAGCACATTTCCACAAGTCAATCTATCTCAGGAGGAGGGCTGTGATCCACAGGTTAAGTTCCACCCGAGGGGGGGGGGGGGGGGGGGGTCAGGTGTACGCAGATGCACCCGCCACCGCAGGTACGAGATGGCGTGTAACCCTCTCCACCTGCACTTCTCTAGGTGGCGACCAATGGCATCATCTCAGCCCAGGACCTGCCGATGGAGAAGCAGTACGTGGACGACGGCTTCCCCACAGACTTCCCCGTCATCGCTCCGTTCCTGGCCGACATCGACACGTCCAACGGGAGGGGCGCCATCTACTACCGGGTCACGGAGACGCCCTCGGTCTTGAACCGCGTGGCGCAGGAAGTGCACCGGGGTTTCCCGGACGGCGGCTTCACGCCCACCCACGTGGTCATCGCCACCTGGGAGAACGTGGCAGCCTATGAGGAAGGGGCGCGAGGAAGCGGGCCGTCCAATAGGGTGAGTGCCGCCGGCGTGTCTCTGTTCCTCGAGACAGTGTTTATGATCTGTCTGTCTGCAGGTTTTTACTGTGGGTCTACCTGTCTGTCTGTCTGTGTACCTGTCTGTCTTTCTGTGTACCTGTCAGTCTGTCTACCTATCAGTCTGTGTACTTCTCTACCTGTCTGGCTATCTGCCTGTCTGTCTGCCTATCTACCTGTCTGTCTGTCTGTCTGCCTATCTGCCTGTCTGTCTGCCGGTCTTCAGGGTGTGGGATTTACAGGGATTAAGGGATTAAGGGTCCACTCCCTCAGCCTAAACGGCCCATTGACCCCTGACACCTTTCAGAGGTTATCACCCCGGGTCATCAGTCGTCGACCCCATCCCCCCCACACACATACACACACCCTTCCTTCCCCAGAGGGTGACAAGGCATCTAATTCTCTCTAACATTTAATAGATTAGTACACTCATACAAATGCACACACACACACACACACACACATGCATACACACACATGCATACACACACTGGATATACAGTTCTGGAAAAAAATTGAGAGACCACTGCACCTTTTTCTTTCATTTAAAAAAAAAAAGTTGAGAAGAACACTTTTGAGTGTGGAACAGACGGGGGGGGGGGAGTTGACTTGAGGAATGAATACCTGGAAAGTCATTCTTTATCAGCAGCTGGGCTTAATCAGACGCTATCACTGCCTCTAACTGTGCCAAGATCCCAGCCCCTGATCTGATGCCCTCCTTAGAGATAGGCCGGGGAGTGTAAGGTTTCCCTGTGTAAACAGCCAGATCAGTCCACAGGGAGAAACCTAACCTCAGCCTTTCTCAAAGGCGGGGATTGTGCCTCTTCATAGCAGGCCTGTGTGACCCCATAGCGGTAGTATCATTAGCATAATGCTGGGCTTGGCCTGCTAATGGACGGGGGAGGTTTGAGCGTTGCCCAGAACGCAAACACCTTCCTTTTTCCATGTGTGTAAATAGTGATGCAAAGTGGCAGTTAAACTTAATCACAGAGTTAATATAGATCTGAAATACTTGGCTTTTCCTCCCCAGATTATGTCACCATGTCTACTTACAGTGCGGGGTTGTATGTTGCTAAAGGAGTCATTAACACAGTACAGGAAAGCAATCGAACAGTTTTTCAAAAAAAAAAAGAAAGTGAAATTGAAACATTTTTTCCAGGCATAAATAATGCTTTTGTAACTGCCCCAGTTCCATTTTAGACGATAATAGTGATTCCACTTAACCGTCTCACCCCCTGTGAAAAGCACAGCGTCGCCCCAGTCAGACGTGGAGGAACGTAACACTACATTAAGACTCCCTCGTTGTTATCGCACGGCACCTTCAGCTCCAAATGGATTGATTTCAGAGTGTAATGAGGAAAAGGACCGGTGAACAGCATATACTCTGTCGCCTGAGTTCATGCTAATGTGTACGAATGAATAGGCTTTTCTTTTGGCTTGGGCCTACTCCACCCCGAGAGAGAACAGACAGCTGCGACCTACTGAAAATATTATCTCCCCTTGTTTATTAGTTCTGGGGACGCCTCTGCTCGGCTGCACAAGGGTTTCCTCAGAAGAACGTTCCCCCTTGTTTCAGTCTCCCCCGAAACCACCGAACACGAGTTCTCCCCTCCATAAACAACCGACAAACACACTCCCCTCCGAGAGCCACGGAACTCCTAAGAGACTAGATAGATCCGGTGTGTTCTCCAGTGTAGATTTCGCCATGTGTTTCCTCATTAATCGGCTGTTTCGTTCGTTTTCTTGAGTCGTGATCGCAGCCTGTGTCTGTGTGGCTCTTACTGGCATCGTGGTAAGAAGACAGGAAAGCGGGCAGTAAAATTAGACCTGTCTGGTTTCTCTGGTAAAGGGTGTGTGTTTTTGTGTGTGTGTGTGTGTGTGTGTGAGAGAGAGAGAGAGAGAGAGAGAGAGGGAGAGGGGAGGAACGAGAAACCAAATGGACTGGTGGTTTTGCAGCTGTAGCCGCCGTTTGAAAACCTGGCAACAAACAAAACAGAGGGTCTGACTCCAAACTTTTTGGCAGTTCATTTGCTTTTTTGCTCTCTCTCTCCCCCTCACCGTTTTTTGTCTTCTCTCTTTATTCCTGTGCTTGTCTCCCCCTCTCACAAGCACACACACACACACACACACTTCTCTCACTCACACATTCACAAGTACACTATGAAACACACACTATCACACACACACACACACTTGTTTCTTCTCAAAAGTGGCCCCTGATGGATCTCTGATATGATCCCAGCACCGCCCTACAGTAGATTCATATGTAGTCCACTCAGCAGCCTGGTCGCCTCGTCTTCTGAGGCTTCCAGCAACACACCCTCCTCTCTCGGTCTCTTGACTTCCGCTTGACCACTAAGTCGTCTGGAAACGCGCATGTCCGCGTAATTCATGAGAGGAAAACCTCTGGATGATCCCGTCTCGTTTCTCTTTGAGATTGAATCAGCTTTATCTCTTGTTTGAGCAGCAGAGCTCAGAGCACTCCAGCCAAATTACCCCCCACACCCCACCCCCCCCCAACCACGCACACACACACATTTCCCCTACCTCCACCCCCACTCGACCACCACCCCCAGCCCCAGATGTCTGCCTCCCCAGCTGCTCTGTTGGGGTTGTGTGGGGCGGGGGGTGGGGAGGGGCTGGTGGTGGGGGCGAGGGCCTGTTGGAGGTGTTACCCCTTAAGCAAATAAGCAGTGGAAGTCGAAAAAACGTGGAGCCCAGAGAATCTCCTGTCTGGCTCCTATCACCTGTCAGGGGCTCTGCGCCCTTTGGTATCATCATGGTCCTCTCCCAGGCCTGCTGGCCCAGCTCTGCTCACAGACCCCAGGCCTGCTGGCCCAGCTCTGCTCACAGACCCCAGGCCTGCTGGCCCAGCTCTGCTCACAGACCCCAGGCCTGCTGGCCCAGCTCTGCTCACAGACCCCAGGCCTGCTGGCCCAGCTCTGCTCACAGACCCCAGGCCTGCTGGCCCAGCTCTGCTCACAGACCCCAGGCCTGCTGGCCCAGCCCCACATCCACTCAGTCACACGTGGGAAGACTAATTATTTACAATAACATCTTTAAACAATCTTGTTTATGGGTGTGTTTCTGAAGTGCTCGGAGGCAGTGTGGTCTTGTAATTAGGACGTTTGAGGCTTGGTGTTGGAGATGGTGGGGGTTGGTGGGGGTGGTGGGTGGGTGGGGCGGGGGAGGGGGGGGGTATGTGGGGAGGAGGGGGGCATGAGGCGGCGGGGGCTGCTGTGGAATTAGGAGGCCTGGGGTTCTGTCTGTCTGCTTCTCTCTCTCTCTCTCTCTCTCTCTCTCTCTCTCTCTCTCTCTCTCTCTCTCTCTCTCTCTCTCTCAGAGAGAGGGGGAGGGGGGATGGGGAGATGGGTAGCTGTCTTTAAAGCTGAAACACCCCACCGCGGGAGACATATCTCTCTATCACCATTTGTTCCCTCTCCACATCAGTCCCGGTGCCGGGTCTCTGTGTGTGGCCTGCAGGGCTGGCTGTCCCTCCCGACCGTTTGGAAGGAGGGTCCTCGCTCTTCCCAAGCTGTTTCGCGTTCCCACACTTTTAATTAAACAGGCATGAAAGCCACACAGCTTGTAATAGAACAAATTGCACAAGGCTGGACATCAAGAAGGGGTCCCTTCACAAACACTTGTAATCACAGGCCTCTCTGGTGTGCAGGCCCCTCCCCCTGACACGGGGTGTGAAACCCAGCAGGGAGGAGGGAAGAGGACAGCCTGTAAAAACTCCTTCAAGAAGTGGGGGGGGGGGTGAGATGTTTCCGAGGGGGGGACATTTGGTGAGACACCGAGACCGAGCAGTGACGCGTCGGTGGGTAGAAGAAGGAGCAGGGCTATATGCAGGTCAACACTTTAGGGTTGGAAAGAGGGGCGGGGGGGGGGGGGGGGGGGGGTTGGCGGAGGGGATACCGTGTGAAGTGTAAACATGGGGAGTTGGTGCGAAAATGTTAGCCGGATCCCTGGATTGCTTCCTCTGGCCTTAGTAACATTACAGCCTCATCCACTGGGTAAGACCCTCCTGCCAAACGTCCTCTAAACAAAACACTGTTCTGAAAACCTACCTGACACTTCACCAAAGCGTATGATATAACGCAGACCACGGGGTTGGGCTAGAGGGACTGCTCACTGACCAGTGTACTCCGTCCCTCTGTCCCTCTGTCCCCTACAGGTGAACACGTTCCAGGCGGTGGTGGCGTACGACGAGACCAAGGCCTACGCGCTCTTCCTCTACCCCGAGGACGGCCTCCAGTTCTTCGGCACGCGGCCCAAGGAGTCGTACAACGTGGAGATCGAGCTCCCTGCTCGGGTGGGCTTCAGCCGGGGCGAGGTGCCCTACTTCATCTTCTCTCGCATCGAGGGACCCTACTATAGCGTGACCAGCAACGAGCAGAGCATCAAGAACCTTTACCAGTGCGTCTCCCCCACACCAAACCCCACTACTGTTAGGATTAGGGGTTAGGATTAGGGGTTAGGGGTTAGAATTAAGGGTTAGGATTAGGGGTTAGGATTAGGGGTTAGGATTAGGGGTTAGGGGTTAGGATTAGGGGTTAGGGATTAGGGGTTAGGGGTTTGGGGTTAGGGTTATCTGAGCTTCACAATGTGTATTTTGCTTTTCTGAGTAATGCTGGTAGATAGATTTTTCTTTCTGGGCAGTTAGGCATCCATGTTCTGTCTTCCTGCTTCCCTGTAGGGTGGGTAATACGGGGGTCCCTGGCATGTGGCTCTTCCACATCGGGAACTGTGGAGAGTCCTTCCAGAACGTGGTCCCCGCGTCGGTGAGCGGCGTCCTGGCTACGCCTCTGTCCAGACCCCACGCCAGCACCACCCCCGACTACCCCGAGGAGGAGTACCCCGAGGAGGACGACCACGACTACCTCACCGAGGACGCCCACTTCCAGACCTCCACCCTCCCAGAGCTCCTGGAGCCCGGCCCCTCGCTGGAGCTCCCCAGCCAGGCCCGCCTGCAGCCCTACGGGGGCGACCTTCCGCTGACCTCTGACCCGCAGCACGGCGACACCCACCCTGCATCTGGACGCGGGGAATACCCTCCGCCCAAAGCCAGGATCCAGGCCCCCGAGGATGCGAGCCAGGCCCAGGCCCCCCCTCAGCCCCAGGCCCCTCAGCCCCAGGCCCCTCAGCCCCAGGCCCCTCAGCCCCAGGCCCCTCAGCCCCAGCCCGGACACACGGCCATGGCTGTGTTCCCAAACAGGGAGGAGAGCCGAGGGCTGGAGATCCTCCCTCCTCTGACCCCTGACGCCCACGTGGTCAGCATAGAGGACGAGGATGTCGACTTCGACACTGGAGGTGTGCCCATGTTTATTTATGTGCATACCTATTCATCTGCTTGCCTAACAGTCTGCCTCCCTCTATGTGTGTGTGTGTGTGTGTGGGTGTGGGTGTGTGTGTGGGTGTGTGTGTGTGTGCGCCTTAGCTACAGACATTCAGCAAACAGGCGGGTTTAAACGCTGCAGGCGAGGGAGATTCCCCACTCGGATGAGGAAATGCAGTCTGCAGACCCAGGGGAAAGAGGCCTCTGCCAAGACTCTCCCTAGAGCAGCGGACATCCATCTGCACAGCATTAGTCTGAAACTCACCACTAAGCTCTGCGTGGTCAGATCACTGATGAGCTCTTAGCAGCCAGGGGAGGAAGTGGACGGCTAAAACCATCGCTGCGTTATAGCTGTGACAAATGCATGAGAATCATGACAATTCGGAATAATTTGTTTTTTTCTTATTGTTAATTTGTTGTCCTGGCCAACCTGTGGCTTGTGTGCATCGTGAACGTTTAGCATCACAGTGTCCTTCAGAGGGAGATTAGCTGAGCTGTCTCGGTTGTTTGATGTGTGTCTGTTTGATTGGCCCCTAAGTCTGTCCATGTGTCTTCCCCCTGCGGTGTCTGCATATCACCACACATTCAACCGCTGAGTGCTTTTCAACATCCTGTTTTCTCCCTCCCATCCTTCTCACTCTTTCTCCCTCTCTCTTTCTGTTTGTCTCTCTCTCTCTCTCTCTCTCTCTCTCTCTCTCTCTCTCCCCCATCTCTCTCTCTCTCCCCCATGTCTCTCTCTCCCCCATGTCTCTCTCTCCCCCATGTCCTCTCTCTCCCCCATGTCTCTCTCTCTCTCCCCATGTCTCTCTCTCTCTCCCCATGTCTCTCTCTCTCTCTCCCCCATGTCTCTCCCCATGTCTCTCTCTCTCTCCCCCATGTCTCTCTCTCCCCCATGTCTCTCTCTCCCCATGTCTCTCTCTCTCTCCCCCATGTCTCTCTCTCCCCATGTCTCTCCCCATGTCTCTCTCTCCCCCATGTCTCTCCCATGTCTCTCTCTCCCCCATGTCTCTCTCTCCCCCATGTCTCTCTCTCTCCTGCAGTGATCCAGTACAGTACAGAGAATAAGGAGACCTGCGCTCGCTTCCAGCAGCAGTGTTCTCAGAGCGCATACTGCACCGACTATTCTACCGGCTTCTGCTGCCATTGTCGCTTCGGTTTCTACGGCAACGGACGCCACTGCCTGCCCGACGGTGAGCGAAGATCGTCAGGCTCTAAGAGTCCACCTCTAGTACTTCCCCAAACACTTTTGCAACCACTGAAATCAGTTTTTTATTGATTAGACATCAAGATGAATCACACAGTCACTTTCCTCGCTGTCTACGAGTAATGATGGTCTCACACACACACACACACCAACACACACACACTAACACACACACACACACCAACTCTCTCACACACACACACCAACTCTCTCTCACACACACACACACACACACACACACACAAACACACACACACTTCTAAACAGGTCTGGTCTCCTCTGGACCTTCCCCTGTCTCTCCCCCTCCCTGCCGCTCGGCTCTCTCACACGACAACGTCATCTTGTTCCCAGGCCAGTCAGCTATTTCCTGCCCGGTCAACACCTTGGGCTGTGTAAGGCTGCAGCTAGCTCTTCAAACAGACCCTTCATTGAGGCTGGGGCCAGGGCCCGGGCCGGGGCCGGGGCTGGGGCTGGGGCCAGGGCTGGGGGCCAGGGCTGGGGGCCAGGGCTGGGGCTGGGGGCCAGGGCTGGGGGCCAGGGCTGGGTCTGAGGCTAGTGCTAATTACTCAGAGGTGGCAGGCAGGCTTCATGTTCCTTGCTTGCTCTCTCCACGGTCTAGGAGAGGGTGTAACATTTTCGGTAAGGAGGGACCTCAGGACTATGTGCGATGTATTTCAAAGCAAAGCTAGACGCCCTGGAGTTCTGAGTCAGGTGACGTTCAGAGACAGTGATGTCACGCTACATACCTTTTCTTTCAACGTTTGTTTTTGTGTTTTTTAGTCTACATGTCAAACCTTTTGTGAGCATTCGGTTTGAAGGCATAATTGTCGAAACACACTCAAGTTAAAAGCGGTGTTTTGTCAAGTTTAAACAGTCGTTGACTGAAGTGAAGCATCTGCGTTCAGAAGGAGGCTTTGAAGGGGTGTTTTTTTTTCCACGGGTCCTTTGTGTAAAGTGGAAGGGAGAAGCTAAACGGCACTGTCACTAGAAACAGCCTTGCCAAGACAGCCCACGCTGGACCCAAACCATCCGTTCCCTGTTAGGAACGTTCCGGGCCTGCCTCACCAGTCCACAGCAGGTCTTCATAACAACAACCCTTCCTTCCTGCTTCCCATCCCCACGACAACCACCACGCATACGTTTGTTCCTCCACTTCAAACGATAGTTGCCCGGCTTAAAAAGAAGATTGTTTTTTAGCTTTTCGTTAGTGAGTCCCAATCTTTGTGTGTAGGCTGTGTTCGTTCAGGCAGGTGTGTGCTATTTCAGTCTGTGCTACGGCTTCTCACATCCTGGTTTTTTGTAAGATACTGTATATATTTTGGGCCTTTCCTGGGCTTCATTAGACAGAGAGAGAGACAGTTGAGACTGACAGGAAGTGTGGGGGTGAGAGGGGGAGACATGCAGAAATGTCCCGAGCCGGATTCAACCCCCCCCCCCCCCCCCCCCTCCTCAGCCCACATGGCACACGCCCCTGGTGAGCCACCGGGGGCCACATCGTGTGTCTGCTTTTCTTAATGTATGAAATAAAAAGTCTTGACTACTTGTTCCAGTATGTAGGGAGTCAGGTGGCTGAGCGGTTAGGGAATCGGGCTAGTAATCCGAAGGTTGCCAGTTCGATTCCCGGCCGTGCCAAATGACGTTGTGTCCTTGGGCAAGGCACTTCACCCTACTTTCTTCAGGGGGAGAATGTCCCTGTACTTACTGTAAGTCGCTCTGGATAAGAGCGTCTGCTAAATGACTCAATGTAAATGTAACACTTAACCTCTCACCCCCCTGTGTCCCAGGCGCTCCCCACCGGGTCAACGGAAAGGTCAGTGGCAGGGTGATGGTAGGGTCCACCCCGGTCGACCTTGGCAGCATCGACATGCACGCCTACATAGTGGTGGCTGACGGCCGTGCCTATACCGCCATCAGTGAGGTGCCAGAGCCAATCGGATGGGCGCTGATGCCCGTGGCGCCCATCGGAGAACTGTTCGGATGGCTGTTCGCCTTGGAGCTGCCCAACAGCAGAGCAGGCTTCAAGATCACGGGTAAGATGTCTGGCTGCTGATGAGGACGCGTTTGCTTGTTGTTGTGAAAGTGCTTTGAAGATCGTCCGAAAGAGAAGAGGACATTTTTTATGTGCCAGACAGGGTGAGACGGATGTCTCTTCAGTTTGATCTACCCAGGCCTCACACACATCCATCAGGTGCTGTGTTGGTCTGCAGTGCGTGTATTTACTGTGCCCTGGATGATGTCACTTCAAATATAATTTGTGTATGTGTGTATGTGTGTATGTGTGTCTGTGTGTGTGTGTATATTTATATATGGCGGTGTTTGCAGACACCCCATGCTGACACACCTCAGATCGGAGCTGTGTGTGTGCATGCAGTGTGTGTGTGTGTGTGTGTGTGAGTTTCCAGTCTCTCAGCTGTCTTGTCCCCAGGGTGGTGATAGCAGAGCAGGCTCTGGAGCGCTCCACCCCTCCATGCTAATTTGACTCAGGTGTTTCCAGGCTGAGTTGTTGTGTTAGCAGAGGTGGCTTGTGTGAGACGTCACATTAAACACGGCACAGGCCTTTTCCTTAAGTGTTACCACTCGATTTAATAACCGTCACACATGTGTTGCAGTTTCTCAAGGACATAACATGTCTGGTATATTGGTCTCTCATGGGAGGTGGGCAAGGCATAGACCAGCTGCTAGTAATTGGACAGAGAAATGATGAAGGCATATGCCTGCTTCAGTGCAACGATATGTATTCAACGATCGACGCGAGCGATGACGACTTCACACACTGTGGTCTCCTCAGGTGCCGAGTTCACCCGCCACGCGGAGGTGACCTTTCACCCCGGCAACCAGCGCCTCAACATCGTCCAGACGGCCCGAGGACTGGACGAGCAGAACTACCTGCAGGTGGACACCCATCTCCACGGCGACGTACCCTTCATCCCCCCCGGAGCCACGGTCCAGATGGACCCGTTCAAAGAGACGTTCCAGTACTACCCCTCAGGTAGAACACACACAGAACACACTGCCCCTCAGGTAGAACACACTGCCCCTCAGGTAGAACACACTGCCCCTCAGGTAGAACACACACAGAACACACTACCCCTCAGATAGAACACACACAGAACACACTACCCCTCAGATAGAACACACACAGAACACACTACCCCTCAGATAGAACACACACAGAACACACTACCCCTCAGATAGAACACACACAGAACACACACTGCCTCACTCTAACTCGAACACCATAACTTATTTGTTGTCATCTGCACCACTAATGAAACCATGCACACTAGATGTACATCTCATTTCTGAGGATGCTAACAGTGCATTGAAGTACTTAGAGAACTCAGAAGTAGCGGTAGTTCAGTACTATTAAGGAGTAAGAAGTCTTTCTCTGTCACACCCTGGTGTCACGTTCATCTATCACTACTGGATGATAAGGATCAAGGGACTAGTCAGGCTATTAAAAGACTCCGGCTCCTCTTCCGCTGAGGAAGTGGGGAGACTGATTTTTGATGTCATCCGAAACCGTTTTTTTTTTCCTTTTTTCTTTCTCATGTTAAGGCACATAGTACAATGAGGAAGTGTTCAATTAGCATGACCACTCATCTCGGCCTGATTAGAGGTCTGGGTCGTCTGGGTCATGAGAGGGGAGCTTCTGGGGTACGGTGAGTTATGGTGGGATGGTCACTGTACTGTGTCTGTGGTTGTGTAGTCTACTGAGGAGAGACACAACAACATGAAGGGAATCACCCCGGTTAGTTTCACAACCGATTTATAAAGCTCCATCTGCAGTTTGCTTTCCTCTGAGGAAAAGATGCCCGTGTGCCAGCTTTTAAAGCGAGTATTAATCCACGCGAAGATTTAGGTGAACAGAAGGATATTGTCTGAATCATGACTTCCTGTCTCCCCCCTCAGTCGTGACCTCCACATCCGTCCGTGAGTTCACGGTGGTGTCGGCCGAGAGGGGCTCCGAGTCGCTGTCCTTCCATCTGCGGCAGAATATCACGTACCGGGACTGTGTCCACGGGCCGCCGTCCGGGCCGGAGACCCAGCAGCTCACCATGGAGCGCATCTTCGTCATGTACGTCAAGGAGGAGCACATTCTCCGCTACGCTATCACCGACAAGATCGGGCCTGTTGGAGGTACGCTGTGTGTGTGTGTGTGTGTGTGGTTGTGTGTGTGTGGTTGTGTGTGTGTGTGGTTGGTTGTGTGTGTGTGTGTGGTTGGTTGTGTGTGTGTGTGTGTGGTTGTGTGTTTGTGTGTGTGTGTGTGGTTGTGTGTGTGTGTGTGGTTGTGTGTGGTTGTGTGTGTGTGGGATGTACATTTAGTGTTTTTGATGGATGTTGAACATGTGTTGTGGTCCTCACATGTTCCTCTAACTCCAGTCTGTGGTCGACCACATGTGTGTCGTACATATGGTTCTCAGTGCTTCAACCCCACAGCAATCTAGCAGTCCCCCTACCTCCTTAAGTCTTTTACTCTGTCTCCCTCCCTCCCTCCCTCCTGTCCCTGTCTGTCTGTCTCCCTCCCTGTCTCCCTCCCTGTCTCCCTCCCTGTCTCCCTCCCTCCCTCCCTCCCTGTCTCTCTCTCTCTCTCCCCCTCCCTGTCTCCCTCCCTGTCTCTCTCTCTCCCCCTCCCTTCCTCCCCTCCCTCCCTCTCTCTCTCTCCCTCCCTCCCTCTCTCTCTCTCTCTCTCTCTCTCTCTCTTCGCCCTTCATAGTTGAGATGGCTACTTTATTTGCACGCTGAAAGATGAAATACTCTAATCCTTCTCTGGATCTCTCCTCTAGCCAGGGTTCCACAGCTCTCTCTCTCTCTCTCTCTCTCTCCCTCTCTCTCTCTCTCTCTCTCTTCTCCTCTTATTCCCTTCCTCTTTTCTCTTCGTATCAGATGGTAGTCTTCCTTCCAAAGCCACCTGTTTCCAGCTAGTGGGATCTAAGAGTGCTGCACACACCCATCCAGCAGGATGACTATATAGTCCTCATGTCATGACCGAGCAAACACAGTGTGTATGGACATGCTATTTTAATACAAACCAGAATGCACAGAACAAATCAGCCAAGAGCGCTCCCCGATGACTGATAAATCAAGACGCTCGCTTCGTAGACAGGTAGTGTGTGTGTGTGTGTGTCCTGATTCCCTGTCTGTCTGTTCTATTAAATTGAATCTCTGAAATGGACTGAGTACCACACGCACGCTGTCTATCGCACACAGACACACACACACGCTGTCTATTACACACAGACACACACACACACACACGCTGTCTATCGCACACAGACACACACACACACACACGCTGTCTATAGCACACAGACACACGCACACACACGCGCTGTCTATCGCAAATCGACACGCACATAGACATCACTAACCCCCCTCTGTTTGGTCATATCCTGCGTTCATCGGCACCTGAGTCCTGATCAGGTCCGTGTCTGAGCAGAGAGGTGGAGGTCTCATAGTGTCTATGTCTCTGAGCTCTCAGGGATCAGGTCACGCTGCTCGGTTCCTCTGCTTTCAACTAGTGCCCGTCTGTGTCATCAATATGTCAACAAATAGCTTAAGAAGTTCACAATGACATGTTTGACAAGGCAAAACGTCCAGTAAAACCACACGCACACACACACACACTCATATATATATGTATAAACGCACACTAATACGCACCACTTTAGCAGTGTTTAGAGGAACTTCAGGCCTGGAAAGCTATTCCAGCTGTAGAGTGATAGGGCTGTCATGTTGAGGAGATGTCAGTGGGAGAGAGAGAGAGAGAGAGAGAGGGGGGGGGGGGGTTGCTGCTGGTTTCTGGAAAATAATATCCCCCCCAATGACAGATTTACACAAGGGGGGGTGTAGTAGTTGGGCTGGGAGGAATAGCTGCGGAGTGATGTCATGGGAACCAGGCGATACCCAGAGGCGGCTTCTCTGTACCCTGTGCCCCAGGATGGGGCTCCGGTCCTGGGTGCACAGGCCAGGGAGCAAGGCCTGGGTCCAGGGACTGGAGGTTGGCTGGAAAACATCTGGGACTAAGGACCCCAGCTGGTCTGTCTGCGTGTCTGTGAATAGGGCCCAGTCATAACTATGTTGAGTCATGATGACTGGAGGGGTACTTCTGCTCCGATCCTCCCTGACCGGACCAATGGTCTTCTTGTTCGTATGTAATTAGGTTGTGAACTTCTGATCTACTGGGAGTTCTCCTGTCCCGTTAGGGCATGTTGATGTGTTTAGACAGGAGGCGTTTTGCAAACAAGAAATATCTCCATGTGGATCTTTTTAGCAGTGCTGAATTTGGGTAAATATCACGCTCATGCAACGACCTAGCTACATGTGATAAATACCAGTGTTGAGCTTTTAAAGGTTTTGAGTCCAAAATCACTGCCAAGTTGGAGGAGGAATTACTTCATGGAAATTGTAGACTGTATTTTCTGCTGGGAACATACTGTGCATCTTTCCTGCTTTCGGTTGGATTCGATTTTCTCTCTCTTTTTCTCTCTATTTTCTCTCTCTCTCTCTCTCTCTCTCTCTCTCTCTCTCTCTCTCTGTCCCTCCCTCTCTCTTTCTTTCACACACACACACACACAGACACACACAGCTGGGCTCATCAGCAGGATGCCTCCAGCCTGTAGTCCTGACAGCAGTCTCCCACCTGGTTTGCTTAACAAACTCCAAACCTCAGAGTTCCCTGGAGCTCCACCTCTCCACTCTGCTGTGCTCTGTCCGCCAGTCCCTTTAATTATCCCCCCGTTAAACATAAACTACACCACTCCACCTCCACCACGCAACCCTTCGCCTCCCTCGCCTAACCATGCTTTCCCCCTCTCTCTGTCTCTCCCCCCCTCTCTCTGCCTCTCTCCCCCTCTCTCCCCTCTCTCTCTGTCTCTCTCCCCCTCTCTCTGTCTCTCTCTGTCTCTCTCCCCCTCTCTCTGTCTCTCTGTCTCTCTGTCTCTCTGTCTCTCTGTCTCTCTCCCCCTCTCTCCGTCTCTCTCCCCCTCTCTCTCTCTGTCCCCCTGTGGAGTCACTTTAAAGGGGACTGTCTCTCTCTCTCTCTTCTCCCCTAACTGTTTCTCTTGCAAACACTTCAAACACCAGTCTTCCTGCCTGTCTTTGATAATGGGCCAAATTGGTGCCACCACCGGAGGGGAGAAAATCAAGCTGTTCTTAATGTGTGGGGAAGCAGGAGAGCGGGATGAGGGCGGGCGGGAGACTACAGACTAGAGTGAGAATGAAAGAGAGAGGAGAGAAGAGAATAGAGCAGGGGGTGGGAGCTTGCCTGTCCTGTCATTCCCAGACACAGTGTTCTATTCAGCAGGGTCCCAGTCAGAGATCTGTAATCGGACAAGCGAGGGCTTCTCTCCTTAATAAGATCTGAGCTCTCCTCACCCCAGTCGCTGATTCCCAGAGAGGGGTCCCCCTCTCTCATAAAGCAGGGGCCCGGGATCTCTTTGTCATGTTTAACGGCCATTTAAAGCTAGTTGTGCAAGCCAGGTCAAGTGGTCTGACCTCCAAGGTCAGCCAGCGATATGCCACTTAAGGCCGACTGCCGGGTCGTCCAGAGAGAACCAGCTGTGCTCACATCCTCTCTGTGCTCGCCGTCCGCACTGGAACACAACGCAGCCCTGTTGTCATGGTTCCAAGACGCGGTGCCGTGATCTCTGCGTGTACCTCAGACCTGAATCAAAAAACTGACAAGTCGTTTCGCAAGTCATTTCAGATACTTCCATGGAGCCAATGAATTTGGCATAATGTCACGTTCAGATTTCAATCTGTAACTTTGAGGCCAAAATCACATTATGCTCATGCTAGCACGTTCAAGGAAAGATTATTCTGGAAAATGGAGAATAGATGCTGGCAATTTACAAATCGGACTCCTTTCCAGACGCAATAAAAATGTTTTTCGCAAGTCTGATCGGACCCTGACTGCATGGCCCATCCTTCTAGACAGCATGTAGACCTCCTTTATGACTCAGACAGGATTATGAGGAAACCCTGCACTTCAGTGCAGTGACTAACATCCTCCCTGTTCATTATTTGATTCCATAGTCTGCTCTACCATGTGCAATGCTGTGAGGAATAACATCTTGTCCTCTAACAGGAAGTCGTAAAAAATCCCTCACATCCTGTCTGGACTGGGTACCCCATAGATATATATAAAGGCTAGATGTCTCGTCCGCGTTGCCGGACAACGGAGTCGAACGTCCACACATGGCGGCCATCTTGCTACAGTCAACTCGCTCACCCATAACATTGTGTTGGTGCTACATGTGCTTTTTAAATGACCATAACTTGCTCAATTTTCAACCGATTTTGAAACGGTTTGGTTTGTTATCAATGTCAGAGATGTTGTTATGCCATTGCATACTTATGAATATATATATTTTTTTTATAGAATAGAAGAATGCAGTGGCATAAGAACATCTCTGACGTTGATAACAAACCAAACAGGTTTGCAAGTTATGGTCATTTATGTGTGATGTGTAGCATCAACACAATGTTATGGGTGAGCGAGTTGACTGTAGCAAGATGGCCGCCATGTGCGGACGTTCTAGACTCCGCCGTAAGACATCTAGACTTTATAAATATCTATGGGGTACCCTCTCAATACGTGGTGTTGAAAATCCTCCTGTGAAACGTAACGTGTTTATCGATCCCCCACCCTTCTCTGTCTCCTCTCAGTGGATCTTCCGGAGCCGGGCCAGATGAACCCGTGCTACTCGGGAACTCACGAATGTGACACCACGGCGCAGTGCCTGCCAGGAGACGGCCCCCAGTACCAGTGTCCAGTGTGCCACGGGCTACACAGGAGACGGACGCAACTGTTACGGTAGGGGACTGGGGTCGGGGGACGGGAGATGCGGGTCCTGGGTTCCTGGGCTGGGCGGTTAAAAACAGGGCCGCACGTACCGGAGTACCCTGCTCGCGTTCCCCTTTCTCTGGTTCCCTCGCTCTGCCTCTCTCTCTCTGTCTCTCTCTGTCTCTCTGTCTCTCTCTGTCACTCTTCTCTCTCTGTCTCTCTCTTCTCTCTCTGCTCTCTCTGTCTCTCTCTCTGTCTCTCTCTCTCTCTCTCTCTCTCTCTCTCTCTCTCTCTCTCTCTCTTTCTCTCTCTCTCTCTCTCTTCTTCTCTGTCTCTCTGTCTCTCTCTCTGTCTCACTATCTTTCTCTGTGTGTGAGTGATGACTCCAGTGCTGCGCCGTGGCTCCAGGGCCCTGTCTGTGTGTTTATACTCCTGGTTTCTTTAGGATGCTCCTCTGTGCTGGGCTCCAGCTAATGGCCCCTCGGTTCAAGGCTGCAGCTGCCTTTCATCAACATCCGTCCGGCTAGAGGAGGGAAGGCGAGGGGGCAGGGGGATGGAGGGGGAGAGGGAGAGAACAGGATAGAACACTTGGGGAGGAAGGCGAGGAGTTCAGTTTAGCTGAAATCACAGAACCAGGAAGTTAGAGAGACTCTTGTATTCCTGACGCTGCTAGCTGGCTACATCCATAGGTTTATTTCAGTTTTTTGGGGGCTTTTTCTGCCAAACTTCCACCACCCTCTGCTGGTGCTGTGAGAGTTCAGGACCAGAGAAATTGACCAACGTTTCAGGTTTGTGTCGTCGAACAGAGGCAACCCATGGCCACTTCCCATAAGAGAACTCTGAAGATGGGAAGGGGGAGGAAGGAAGGGCAGGGATATGGTGTGAAGGTGCAAGGAGAAGAGTAAAAAGAGCGGTATGTTTGTGGATTAACAAGCGACACTGCTGTGTCTTGGCAGGAAAGACCCTCTGCCACTATAAAGGGTACACAGCTGTTGGAAATCGAGATAGAGATAGGGGGTGGGGGTGGGGGGAGGGGGGTGGCATTCTGAGAGCACTTCCTTTAGCACCTCCCTGACATATCTCTCACACACACACCCCATACATTGACTCATATACATACACATACACACACACGCACAGACACACACACACACACTCTCACCTTCACCCTTCCTCCACCTCTCCGCTTCAGGAATCTGGAGATGATTTCCTGGTGGGCTTAAGGGCATCTTGTGCGGGTGGGGGCTGGAAGAGTGTAATTTCATCACCTGCCGGAATCCCTCCCTCCTTCCCCCCCTGCAGGGCAGGTAGCAGGGGGTCAGGGAGCAGGGACGTTCCCCTCTGTCATTACCCTCTGATTAAAACCCTCTCCCCCACTGCTAAGACCGGTGTGAGCCCAGGCTTCGGGCCTGTTCCCACGACGACCTGCCTGGGGAGAAGCCCTCCCCCGCCAGCCACCCACTGTCATCACAACCAGGCTGATTGCAGGGCATGGTTAATATCTCCCAGCCCCAGGCATCAGACCAGGCTTGGGGCTGGGGGTGGGTGGGGCTGGGGTGTGGAGCTGGGTGTGGGGCTGGGGTGGGGGTGGGGCTGGGTGTGGAGCTGGGGGTGGGGGTGGAGCTGGGGGTGGGGGTGGGGTGGGAGCTGGGGGTGGAGGCGGGGCTGGGTCTGGGGCTGGTTTTCAGAGGTGGCATCTCTGCTCTCCTGTAGAGTGGAGGTCTGTGTATGTATAAACAACCTGTATGTAATGTTGTGTTTTCTAAATTTACAAACGAGGTCTGGTCTCTCTGTTTCCTGCATTCTCTCACATTTCTCTCTCTCACTCCCTCTCCCTCTCTCGTGCTCTCTCTCTATGTCGCTCTCTCTTCGTCTCTTTTCTCTCCTTCTAGATGTGGACGAGTGTGTGGAGGGCATGAGCTCGTGTGGTGCCCATGGCCAGTGTGTGAACCTGCCGGCAGTCATCGCTGCCAGTGTCAGACTGGTTATGAATTCGGTTTCGACGGACGTACCTGTTTGGGTCAGTTCATCGGCATGTGTATAGGAAGGCCACATGTGACCAGTTTTTTTAACTACATGTATAACATATCTAATATATACTGTGTATAACTCCCATTACTTAACAACTAATCCCTCCCATTCTTAACACACTTAATATTTACACAAAATAATCGATATCTGTACATAACTAAGAGGGAACTGGATATTGTGGAAACCCAGGGCCTCCATGTTTGATTCAGGGCCAGTTGGGAGGAAGGGAAGAACAATAACTCAATGTTGGGAGAATGTTGCGTAGGAGACACACACATGCACAGCCAAAGATCACTAAGAGTCAGATGGCTGAGCGGTGAGGGAATCGGTCTAGTAAACCGAAGGTTGCCAGTTCGATTCCCCGGTCATGCCAAATGACGTTGTGTCCTTGGGCAAGGCACTTCACCCTACTTGCCTCGGGGGGAATGTCCCTGTACTTACTGTAAGTCGCTCTGGATAAGAGCGTCTGCTGAATGACTACATGTAAAATGTAAGTTCAGGGGATGGTTAACTCTTCTCATGTCCCACTAGAATCCCTTCAAACCCAGAAAAGACCCTGCCCCGAACACTACGTGTCTCTCTCTCTATCTTCCTCTCCCTCTCTTCTTCTCTCTCTCTCTCTGTGTCTCTCTCTCTCTCTCTCTTCACAGCACTACAAATCCTCTGCCCCCCCCCACAAAGCATTGCTGTCATACTTCATCGAATTAGCCACAAATGTTACATTCGTAAATGGAAGCAAACGAACATCTTAAACGCTTAGTGAGCAGGTTCGAATCCCACCCCCCACCCTCCCGGCAGGTCTCTCTGAAGTCGTACACAGTTGACGACGTTGTTGTTGTGTTGTTGTTGTTGTTCCCAGACGTGGACGAGTGTCGCTCCCAGCCCTGTGACCCTCACGCTTCCTGCACCAACACCCTGGGCTCTTTACAGTGCCGCTGCCAGCACGGTTACCAAGGAAACGGCTTCCAGTGTGTCCCGCAGGATGGTGCGACTGACCCCCCCCCTTATGGACATGACCATTTAAATTAGAATATTAGAATAGAACGTGAGGGCCACATTCTAAGAATGTCCGTGTGATTCTTTTCAGGGCAATCGGAGCGCCCTAAGACCCAGTGTGAGCACCACAGAGACAGCCTTCAAGCAGGGCTGGAGCCACGAGGGTCCAGACCGGGGCCAGGACCTCCCCTGGGGGCCTTTGTCCCCCAGTGTGATGAGCAGGGTCAGTACAGACCCCTGCAGTGCCACGGCTCCACTGGACACTGCTGGTGTGTGGACAATCGGGGGCAGGAGAGAGCAGGCACCAGGACCCCACCTGGAACTCCTCCAACTAACTGTGATGAACAGGGTACGATATTTACATTATCTGTATGGTCTGGAAGTGCTTATCTGTCTGAGAGAAGGGGTAATTGGCTCAGTTAAAAGAACGCAGTGGTACCAGATGCCACCCTGGATTTAACCAAACTAGAGACAGTCTCACACGGACGCTGGGAAAATGAAGAGAAGATGACTGGTGTTTGAGTAGAGGAATGCAGATGAGAATTCTCAGCAGACCGGCATTGGTCAGGTAGAGACACAGACCTAGAGAGATAGAAAGAGAGAGAGAGAGAGTTCAAACTCAACTATTTTACTTAAAAACAAGTTTTCAAGGGTCAGGAGGTGTTGTCAATGTCTCCTCGGGGTTAAACCACCCATCCCTGTTTCATCTCTCCTGCCTTCCTCATTCCTACACTTGTTTTAGTTTTTTACCAGAGGCACTGTACTATACGTTCACAATGTCCCAGATGATAATTGGCTGTGACATCTGACCAAAGCTGTAATAATGTGAGTTGTGTTTTTAGGTAAGGTGTTAGCTCTTAAGTAATCCTTGACTTGTGAACTGTGGAGTCAAACAACCATTTATATCTACCTCGTTAGCATGTGGTTGTATTTAACCACATCAGGCCTCATACCCCTGGAATGTCTGACAACAGAGATGATGATGATTATGATGATGATGATTATATTGTGTGTGTGTTATTAACTCTTACATGGCTACCAGAGAGGCCTGCAACCCACTGTGAGCAGCTCAGAGATGGTCCCCAGCGCAGTCCTGAGGGCTACCCCATCGTGGGGGCTTTTGTCCCTGAGTGTGATGAGCAGGGTCAGTACAGAACCCTGCAGTGCCACGGCTCCACTGGACACTGCTGGTGTGTGGACAATAGGGGGCAGGAGAGAGCAGGCACCAGGACCCCACCTGGAAGCCCTCAACCCAACTGCAACGAAGAAGGTAAGATTTAAAATATTTTAGAAAATATGTTTTGAAAGGTTGAAAAAATATTTTCAACAAAAAGTTTGGAAAGGTAAAAAATATATATATTTTTACATTTAGATTATTTATTTATTTAAATCGTTTTGAAAAACATTTTGAAAAAACATTTTGAAAAAATCATTTTGAAAAAACGTTTTGAAAAAATCATTTTGAAAAAACGTTTTGAAAAAATCATTTTGAAAAAACGTTTAGCTTTTTTTTGGCAGAAAAATCGTTTCGAAAAAATCATTTTGAAAAAAGAATTTGGAGATTCTTTTTTTTGAAAGTTAAAAAAAATGTTTTAGCTAAAATGTTTCTAAACCTTTTCACTCACAACACGACACAAAATAGTGTCTATTTGTTTTCAAACTTTTTTATTAACTTGTTGAATTGCCCCATAGTGCAGAAAAAATAATGTCACTGTCACTCTTTTCTCCAGAACGCCCCAAGACCCACTGTGAGCAGCTCAGAGATGGTCCCCAGCGCAGTCCTGAGGGCTACCCCATCGTGGGGGCTTTTGTCCCTGAGTGTGATGAGCAGGGTCAGTACAGAACCCTGCAGTGCCACGGCTCCACTGGACACTGCTGGTGTGTGGACAATAGGGGGCAGGAGAGAGCAGGCACCAGGACCCCACCTGGAAGCCCTCAACCCAACTGCAACGAAGAAGGTAAGATTTAAAATATTTTAGAAAATATGTTTTGAAAGGTTGAAAAAATATTTTCAACAAAAAGTTTGGAAAGGTAAAAAATATATATATTTTTACATTTAGATTATTTATTTATTTAAATCGTTTGAAAAACATTTTGAAAAAACATTTTGAAAAAATCATTTTGAAAAAACGTTTTGAAAAAATCATTTTGAAAAAACGTTTTGAAAAAATCATTTTGAAAAAACGTTTAGCTTTTTTTTGGCAGAAAAATCGTTTCGAAAAAATCATTTTGAAAAAAGAATTTGGAGATTCTTTTTTTTGAAAGTTAAAAAAAATGTTTTAGCTAAAATGTTTCTAAACCTTTTCACTCACAACACGACACAAAATAGTGTCTATTTGTTTTCAAACTTTTTTATTAACTTGTTGAATTGCCCCATAGTGCAGAAAAAATAATGTCACTGTCACTCTTTTCTCCAGAACGCCCCAAGACCCACTGTGAGCAGCTCAGAGATGGTCCCCAGCGCAGTCCTGAGGGCTACCCCATCGTGGGGGCTTTTGTCCCTGAGTGTGATGAGCAGGGTCAGTACAGAACCCTGCAGTGCCACGGCTCCACTGGACACTGCTGGTGTGTGGACAATAGGGGGCAGGAGAGAGCAGGCACCAGGACCCCACCTGGAAGCCCTCAACCCAACTGCAACGAAGAAGGTAAGATTTAAAATATTTTAGAAAATATGTTTTGAAAGGTTGAAAAAATATTTTCAACAAAAAGTTTGGAAAGGTAAAAAATATATATATTTTTTACATTTAGATTATTTATTTATTTAAATCGTTTTGAAAAACATTTTGAAAAACATTTTGAAAAATCATTTTGAAAAAACGTTTTGAAAAAATCATTTTGAAAAAACGTTTTGAAAAAATCATTTTGAAAAAACGTTTAGCTTTTTTTTGGCAGAAAAATCGTTTCGAAAAAATCATTTTGAAAAAAGAATTTGGAGATTCTTTTTTTTGAAAGTTAAAAAAAATGTTTTAGCTAAAATGTTTCTAAACCTTTTCACTCACAACACGACACAAAATAGTGTCTATTTGTTTTCAAACTTTTTTATTAACTTGTTGAATTGCCCCATAGTGCAGAAAAAATAATGTCACTGTCACTCTTTTCTCCAGAACGCCCCAAGACCCACTGTGAGCAGCTCAGAGATGGTCCCCAGCGCAGTCCTGAGGGCTACCCCATCGTGGGGGCTTTTGTCCCTGAGTGTGATGAGCAGGGTCAGTACAGAACCCTGCAGTGCCACGGCTCCACTGGACACTGCTGGTGTGTGGACAATAGGGGGCAGGAGAGAGCAGGCACCAGGACCCCACCTGGAAGCCCTCAACCCAACTGCAATGAAGAAGGTAAGATTTAAAATATTTTAGAAAATATGTTTTGAAAGGTTGAAAAAATATTTTTAACAAAAAGTTTGGAAAGGTAAAAAATATATTTATTTTTTTACATTTAGTTTATTTATTTTTTTACATCGTTTTGAAAAAATTGTTTTGAAAAAACGTTTAGCTTTTTTTTGCTGAAAAACTGTTTCGAAAAAATTGTTTTGAAAAAAGAATTTGGAGAATATATTTTTGGAAAGTTAAAAAAAATGTTTTAGCTAAAATGTTTCTAAACCTTTTCACTCACAACACGACACAAAATAGTGTCTATTTGTTTTCAAACTTTTTTATTAACTTGTTGAATTGCCCCATAGTACAGAAAAAATTATGTCACTGTCACTCTTTTCTCCAGAACGCCCCAAGACCCACTGTGAGCAGCTCAGAGATGGTCCCCAGCGCAGTCCTGAGGGCTACCCCATCGTGGGGGCTTTTGTCCCTGAGTGTGATGAGCAGGGTCAGTACAGAACCCTGCAGTGCCACGGCTCCACTGGACACTGCTGGTGTGTGGACAATAGGGGGCAGGAGAGAGCAGGCACCAGGACCCCACCTGGAAGCCCTCAACCCAACTGCAATGAAGAAGGTAAGATTTAAAATATTTTAGAAAATATGTTTTGAAAGGTTGAAAAAATATTTTCAACAAAAAGTTTGGAAAGGTAAAAAATATATTTATTTTTTTACATTTAGTTTATTAATTTTTTACATCGTTTTGAAAAAATTGTTTTGAAAAAACGTTTAGCTTTTTTTTGCTGAAAAACTGTTTCGAAAAAATCATTTTGAAAAATCATTTTGAAAAAATCATTTTGAAAAAATCATTTTGAAAAAATCATTTGGAGAATATATTTTTTGAAAGTTAAAAAAAAAATGTTAGCTAAAAAGTTTCTAAACCTTTTCACTCACAACACGACACAAAATAGTGTCTATTTGTTTTCAAACTTTTTTATTAACTTGTTGAATTGCCCCATAGTGCAGAAAAAATTATGTCACTGTCACTCTTTTCTCCAGAACGCCCCAAGACCCACTGTGAGCAGCTCAGAGATGGTCCCCAGCGCAGTCCTGAGGGCTACCCCATCGTGGGGGCTTTTGTCCCTGAGTGTGATGAGCAGGGTCAGTACAGAACCCTGCAGTGCCACGGCTCCACTGGACACTGCTGGTGTGTGGACAATAGGGGGCAGGAGAGAGCAGGCACCAGGACCCCACCTGGAAGCCCTCAACCCAACTGCAATGAAGAAGGTAAGATTTAAAATATTTTAGAAAATATGTTTTGAAAGGTTGAAAAAATATTTTCAACAAAAAGTTTGGAAAGGTAAAAAATATATTTATTTTTTTACATTTAGTTATTTATTTATTTAAATCGTTTTGAAAAACATTTTGAAAAATCATTTTGAAAAAACGTTTTGAAAAAAACATTTTGAAAAAACGTTTTGAAAAAATCATTTTGAAAAAACGTTTAGCTTTTTTTTGGCAGAAAAATCGTTTCGAAAAAATCATTTTGAAAAAAGAATTTGGAGATTCTTTTTTTTGAAAGTTAAAAAAAATGTTTAGCTAAAATGTTTCTAAACCTTTTCACTCACAACACGACACAAAATAGTGTCTATTTGTTTTCAAACTTTTTTATTAACTTGTTGAATTGCCCCATAGTACAGAAAAAATAATGTCACTGTCACTCTTTTCTCCAGAACGCCCCAAGACCCACTGTGAGCAGCTCAGAGATGGTCCCCAGCGCAGTCCTGAGGGCTACCCCATCGTGGGGGCTTTTGTCCCTGAGTGTGATGAGCAGGGTCAGTACAGAACCCTGCAGTGCCACGGCTCCACTGGACACTGCTGGTGTGTGGACAATAGGGGGCAGGAGAGAGCAGGTACCAGGACCCCACCTGGAAGCCCTCAACCCAACTGCAACGAAGAAGGTAAGATTTAAAATATTTTAGAAAATATGTTTTGAAAGGTTGAAAAAATATTTTTAACAAAAAGTTTGGAAAGGTAAAAAATATATATCTTTTTTTACATTTAGATTATTTATTTATTTAAATCGTTTTGAAAAACATTTTGAAAAATCATTTTGAAAAAACGTTTTGAAAAAAACATTTTGAAAAAACGTTTTGAAAAAATCATTTTGAAAAAACGTTTAGCTTTTTTTTGGCAGAAAAATCGTTTCGAAAAAATCATTTTGAAAAAAGAATTTGGAGATTCTTTTTTTTGAAAGTTAAAAAAAATGTTTTAGCTAAAATGTTTCTAAACCTTTTCACTCACAACACGACACAAAATAGTGTCTATTTGTTTTCAAACTTTTTTATTAACTTGTTGAATTGCCCCATAGTACAGAAAAAATTATGTCACTGTCACTCTTTTCTCCAGAACGCCCCAAGACCCACTGTGAGCAGCTCAGAGATGGTCCCCAGCGCAGTCCTGAGGGCTACCCCATCGTGGGGGCTTTTGTCCCTGAGTGTGATGAGCAGGGTCAGTACAGAACCCTGCAGTGCCACGGCTCCACTGGACACTGCTGGTGTGTGGACAATAGGGGGCAGGAGAGAGCAGGCACCAGGACCCCACCTGGACGCCCTCAACCCAACTGCAACGAAGCAGGTAAGGGTTATTACATTCACTATGCTGTACTGATAAAAATATGCAAGATGTGGACTAAACATGATATCAAATAATAATAAAACTGTGACTGGTGATTAATATGTTACACCCTCAAGAGTCTCACATCTGTAACTCTACATATGAGTAATAACTTTCATTTGGACCCAGCAAAGGCTGCATTTGAGGTGATTATGTGGCCAGAGAGAGTACACCAGTCTTTTTTCTTGGTTTTCTTGGTCAACTTCCCCGCTTCCAAATTATATTTAATGTGTTCTCTTCTCACCCTAGTCACAAATGACTACCCTAACAGAATCCATTTGGAAATTTAAAGTTCAAGGCAAGGGCACTGTTAAATTTGTTTTACAATCTCAAGGAATAGTGAAAAAGATCACATGACACGTAGTTAAGCGGTGCTTTTTAACTTCCCTTGAAAGAATGTTATTGTAAACTGTAAATGGTTGGGTAGGTGAAATGGTAGGTGTGTACAACAGATTTTGTGCGCAGGCTTGTGTTTGATTGTACAAATCAACTAAGTCCATATCTGCGTGTGTGTGTAAGAGACAGGATTATTGTGAGGCCCCTGAAGGGGCCCTCCCAGGGCCATAGATCAGGACTCCTGTCAAAGCAGTGTAAACACTTGCAAGGTCAGCTCACCTCTCACTAGCAACAGCTGGGGGGCTTATGGTACCGTATGACTCCCATAATCATGGCACCCGTTCTCCTAACAGCTGACTAGCTCTGCCTGCACTCACCTTCAAGGTCGACCGCCCCCCCTTCCCCATCTCCCTGAACTCCCTGAGTGTCTCACACAGTCCCAGCACACCGTCCCAACACTTCCTGTGTGCCCTCTGACAACACTTCCTGTGTGCCCTCTGACAACACTTCCTGTGTGCCCTCTGACAACACTTCCTGTGTGCCCTCTGACAAAACTTCCTGTGTGCCCTCTGACAACACTTCCTGTGTGCCCTCTGACAACACTTCCTGTGTGCCCTCTGACAACACTTCCTGTGTGCCCTCTGACAACACTTCCTGTGTGCCCTCTGATTCACGTTTTGGCCGAGACTCCCCCATCTGCTTTGCATACCAACACATCCTGCACCACACATCGCACCATATCATCTTGTACTCCACATGTCCCTACTCTATGAAACCATACCATGACAAAGTTGGGACTGCCTTTCTAACCCCCCCTCCCCTCCCCCCCTCCCCCCCCCCTCCCCGCTCCCAGTGGCCCCCACTAGGCGCCCGGAGACTGTATGTGACCGCTGGCGAGCCAGTCTAGTGGACCACTACGGGGGCAAACCAGAGCCCCAGCATTACCTACCTCAGTGCGACCCGGACGGCCAGTTCAACCCGGTGCAGTGTTACGGAGACAGCAGCTACTGCTGGTGCGTGGACCAGGACGGCCGTGAGGTGGCAGGGACGAGGTCACACGACGTGGTCAAGCCTGCGTGTGAGTGATGTCGCCGCGCTCCTCACGGAGAGAAAGAGGATCGATGACGGCGTTTTGTGGTTTTCCTCAGCAGAGCTTGGAAATCCGCTTTAGAGGCGAAAGGGTTTTAAAGCACCCCCCCATGACTCTCAGAAGGCACAAAAGTATCTAAAATACTGAAATGTACGTGTTTTCCCCCCCCTGACCCTTCTCAACAGGTATTCCAACGGTGGCTCCTCCCACAATGCATCCGTTGCCCCGCCCTGATGTGACACCTCCCCCCTCCGCTTCAGGAACCTCCCTGCTGTACGCCCAGGGTCAGCAGATCGGAGCGCTGCCTCTCAACGGCACCGTCCTGGACAAGGAGCACTCCTCAACTCTGCTGGCTCTGCATGTAAGCACAACCGGCTGGGTGGAGCTCGGTGGTTAGAGCATTTCACTGCAGATCAAGAGGTCCTAGATTCAAATCTCACCCCCCGTCTTTCGCTTTGAGCAAACGCATCTGTTAAATAAATACCCTGATCTATAAAGAATACTTTATTGTTGGTCGTCTCTCATGCTGGTCTGTGTGATTAACCGTTGATATGCGACTTTGCAGGGATCCATTGTGGTGGGTCTGGACTATGACTGTAAAGAGAGGAAGGTGTACTGGACAGACTTGGCTGGTAGGACCATCAGCAGAGCATCCCTGGAGCGAGGGGCGGAGCCTGAGATACTCATCAACACAGGTGCGACACACAAACTCTACAACTCTATGAAACTGAAGACGTTTTCCTTTGCATTCAGGTGTGCGGACAAGAACAACTGTACGCTTTGCTGTAAAGGGAAGTCAGTGCTGTAGATTCTGACTTGTGGCGGTTCTGACCGATAGGTTTGACCAGCCCCGAGGGCCTGGCGGTAGACGTGGTCCGCAGAGCCATGTTCTGGGTGGACAGCACGCCCGACAAGATCGAACAGGCCAACCTGGATGGCAGCGGGCGGAGAGTCCTGTTTGACACAGACCTGGTCAACCCCCGGGCCATCATAGTGGACTCTTCCACTGGGTAAGACTAACATGGCCGAGACGCTGTTTTTGTTGACGTGAATTCTCCTGGTCTCTGGCTGTGCGAAGCGTCTGAGCTAATGGCTCCCCGTGCTCCAGTCAGTTTGTGTGACTGTGCATGACTGATGCCTCTCGTGATGAAAAACAGAGTTGTTTTGGTTCAGCGTCTGATTTAAGGCTCTTTAATGCGATGAGACAAGGAAAGGCCCATGGGATTGTGGGTCAGGGGCCACAGGTTGTTCTGTGCAACCTGACTGTGACCTCATCAGCTGTAAACAGATCCTTCAGAGCCCTCATAAGCAAGCGTGGACGACGTGGTGGTCCCCCAAGACTGGCACAGTATGTGTGTGTGTTTGTCTGAGCAAAAAAAGGGTTTTAGATTAGTGTTTCCCCTTGTTTAATTAATGGTCATGTCAATTAGTCCTCATTTCCTGTGAGAGAGCACGCTTCCTGTCCCTGATGATGCTGTGCAAAGATAAGGCTCCATTACTCAGACAGCCTCTGTAGATAAGACCTCCGAAAGAGAAGCCTCCACAGGCAGAGGAGGTGAGAGTGAGAAGGATGAGGGGCGCAGTGAGACAGAGGAGGAGAGAGATTGCGTAAGGAGAGAAGGTCAAGAATGATGGGGGGAGTAAGACGGAATGAGAGAGATTCTTAAAAGTTCTGGAGACGGAGAACACAGCTGTCTCTCTCTCCCTTTCTCTCTCTCTCTCTCCCTTTCTCGCTCCCTCTCTCTCTCTCTCCCTTTCTCGCTCCCTCTCTCTCTCTCTCTCTCTCTCCTCCTGTCTGGGTGCCTCTGTGGAGGAGGAACAGGCAGCGTGTGGGCCAGGAACCACACACATGTTGATCCTGATCCTGAGAGCTCTCTTGACATCTCCACATCTGCACCAGCTGCTGGCCTCCGGAGAGCATATGTAATCCAAACCGCATGGGCAATCAGGACAACTACGTGTGCGTGTGTGTGTGTGCATGTTTGTGTACACGTTAAATTCAGCTCTCTGGCACAGGGATTGTGTGTTTAGTCTAATATATCACCAAGCACACACTTAATCATCAGTCCAATCATGTGAAGCAGCAATGTCACTGAACTCCAGTCCGAAATACCAAAAATGGTGACTGCGGTTGCTTCTCAGTTATCTTAACCAAACATCTTTCAATGTTTGTGTTTTTCAAGAAAACAATTATTATTCTATTAACATGTAATGTTAGAACCAAATACTTTGTGCCAAACCGCCTGAAGCCGGTCATATACACCATGAAGAAGAATGTGTTACAAGTAATTGCATCTGATTAGGTATGTTTATTCAAACCATATGTTGGTAATAATACTAGTGGTAACTCTTGAGAAGCAGTATAAGTTATTCCTCAGTATCTGATAATGTGAAGTACTCTTGTTTCAGAAAGCCTAGAGGGTAAGTTAAATGATTGTAAAATTTAGTTTTATCAGTTTTTTAAATCCACACTGTATTTCTTGGCACAGTGCTACAAGAACTGACGATAAAAAAGCATGTTATTGCAGAATGATTTTAAACATATATTTTAACGTCCCGCACTTAAAACTGAGTGAGGGCGTAACAATATTATCCACCTCATCAGTGAAAACAAAATTCATTTTTCTGAGGAATATGACTTTAGTGAAACAACATACCTTACCAATACCTATAGAATAAAGTGCAATACCGTACCTTATCAAGGCAGTTCATTCCACTTATGTTTGTGAAACAGTGGTAGTGTTTTCCACAGGTTCGTTTTACAACCCTAGCAACCTTGTAATGCGTCCTGAAACCAGGCACCAGTCCAGCCACCATCTCCACGCTGTCCCCTTACCTGGCTGTGTGTCTTTGACTTTAGGACACTGTACTGGACCGACTGGAACAGGGAGGCTCCGAAGATAGAGAGCGCCTCGGTGGACGGACACAGCAGGAAGGTTCTGGTCAGGGAGGGGATTGGCCTGCCTAATGCTTTGACCTTTGACACTACCTCACGCCAGGTGTGCTGGGCGGACGCAGGTAAACGGGCCGCGGGGAGTCTGGTGAATCCACCCGCCAAGTACTCTCTCGATTTAAACCTCGTTTTATGTGCTGCTTTCGTTTTCTCCCTCGTAAAACAAAATTGAATTTGAGCGTGTTATGTGGCGCACTGAACCTTTTATACGATCTTAAAAATCACGAGCTGTGAAATTGTTTGTTTCACAATCACACCAACAGTCCCACATCGGTCTCTCTCCCGTTTCTCTCTCGCAGGGACGAAGCGATTGGAATGCATCTCACCGGACGGAACGGCTCGAAGGGTGATTCACAGCAACCTCAACTATCCCTTCAGCATGGTGTTCTACAGCAACCACTTCTACTACACGGACTGGAGAAGGTGGGTGCCTTACTCTGCTATGGCCCCCAAACATCTCATACAACTGATCTTATTTATACTTTAGAACCAGAGACATGATCACTCTTA
This sequence comes from Thaleichthys pacificus, assembly GCA_023658055.1. Classification (NCBI taxonomy): domain Eukaryota; kingdom Metazoa; phylum Chordata; class Actinopteri; order Osmeriformes; family Osmeridae; genus Thaleichthys; species Thaleichthys pacificus. The sequence continues at coordinate 1,978,047 of CM042873.1, forward strand.
TTCCAGCTCGGTGACATCACAGCCTCGGACTCTCTCGTTCACAGGGATGGCGTGATGGCGGTGAGGCGTGATGGCAGCCAGTTCTCCGAGGAGTACCTACCCGACCAGAGGTCTCACCTGTACGGCATTGCCGTGGCAACGTCCCACTGTATATCAGGTACTTATACACGCAAAATGCCTTTACGTTCACAGCCTGTATCATTTCTTATGGTGTGAGCCGTTGTATTTTAACCTCAAGTCAAACACAGAAGTTCTTGTTCCATGGCTTCAACTGAGTCTCAATGGCGTACTTGGTTTTTACGTGACAGTATTGAGCTGCTGACACCTGCTTTGAATCCCTCCTACATCAAATGAAAGAGAGGTAGACAAAAGTCCCTTTGCACACAACCTGTCAACTGGGAAAAGTAGAAGGCATCTGCTGTCAAATCATTGTACTTCAGACCCAGGCGACGAAATGTGGCTGGACCTGGCTCCCACATCAAAGCGCTTCAAAGCCATGGAAACAGCCAATGAGATTAGTCCGTTTTGTAGACCTACACTCAAATATCTTAAAGAGGGTATTTGTCTGTTATGGGGTAAAAATGACAACTGTTGACGTAATGTTTATTCTGGGATGCAAGGCTGTGCTGCTATGCTGAGTGAAGTGTGCCGTCCATGGGGTTCCGTTTGTCATTTGTGACCTAATATGGTTATTATCTGTTACAGGGAGACACTAATGACAGACTGTTCTACGGTGCTATTTCGGGCTAGTCTTTAAAGTGCTTCTCATGTGAGAGCTGCTTCAGAGAGACAGCGAACAAAAGAACAGAAGAAACTCACAAAAAAAAAACACCTGAAACCACAAGTCAAATTTACAAACGCCGACGGCGACTCCCTCACCCCCCCCCCCCCTTCCCAAATATAGTTTTGTAAATTTGTTTTATACCTCATTTCATTCTACTGTATTTTTGTATGTGTGTTTTTATAGAAAGCCAAAGAAAAAGAAGCTTTAAAAAATAAGATCTTTGAGCCACAAATCCTGTTGTCACTGATCATGAGTGTATGAGTGAACACACGCAATGCAGTATTGGAGTAGACTGTGCACTAATATGACATTTGTATTTCACACATGAAATTGCATTGACATTTTACCAAATACTTATTACCACAGTTCTTTTGTATCTTTTTGTATCTTTTGTAAGATGTGATATTTATAACAATAAAATGTGATTCAGGATTTGTACAACTACCCTCTGTTAAACTTTGTCCGGTTTGCCTCTAAACCAACAAAACAAAACAGCTCTCAAACTGGGGTTTGATGTCAGTTAGTTATTTTAAGCCAACAAGAATCACACACAAACCACACATTAGATGATGGCATGTATTACATCCATTTTATAAACCCTCTCCATTCATTCCACAAAGTGGGAATAGCTTTTCTTTTTCCTTCTCCAAAACCCCAAAAAAATCCAACAGACTTGTCTTCCACTTCTTAAAACAAATATGGTAATCCAACAAAGGCTTTGTCGTGGTTTGTGTAGGGTGGGGTTTAGCTACAACAGGTCTGTAGACTCTCTGTCGGCTTATAGTCTGGGGATAGTCCTAATTAGACTACCTGGGGTGGTTGGGGGCAGGTGACCCTTGGGTCACGGGTCACGTGGCAGGAACAGGGGCGGGTCATCTGCCCACCTTGCCTAGGCGATGGTCAGTCTTGGGGTCTGCGATGATGGCCTGGACGGCCACGATGGCCTCGTTGATCTTGGTCTGCAGGTCACGGAGCTCCTCGATGTGGAGCAGCCGCAGGATCTGGGCGGCCTCGTTTAAGGTGGCGTCTGCAAAGGAGAGAGGGGAGACACATTCAATACTGCATTTTAAAGATAGATTTTGTGTGGCGTTTTGTATGTGTTATTGGATAGAGGTAGACAGTGTCGTAGGCCGAAAACTGGATAAGACACCTCAGGTTTAGGCCGGGGTGGAAAAACACAGTAGACAGGGTTGTCTTGACATTTGGTCTCTCAGCAGGTTACTAAGAGAACATCACATATTTACTAAAAGAGATAACGAGAGGCATCCACGAGAACTGACAGGGCAAACTGACATTTTAGGCCATTTAGGAGATAAACACCATGGCAGGCTAAACTTCCATTGAGATAAGGGGTTCCATGTACTATAAATACTGGCTGTATTCAAATGTTAAGTAGGCTCTCTATCTTGTGCTCGGAGAGACCTAACCAGATGTGTTGCTGTCTTTGATCAATAAACTCGCAACTTTTGCATCTGAAACCGGGACCGACTCTTTGTGCTCATCCGTGCACCTGTTTGGCTAAAAAGCTAGCCACCACAACAGGAAGAGAGAGAGATAGGAAGGTAGACAGAGAGAGATGAAGACATGCAACAAAGGGCCCAGACCGGATTCGAACCTGCTGCTTAAGCTCATGGACCTTTACCCGGTGAGCCCTCAGCTCACTTAACGACAGTGCTTCTATTGACAGAATACGAGATCATTTAATTGGGTTCTTTCCCGTTTCCAGCTATACCTCTTTGTGTGTTATAGAAGCCCCATTGTGTAGTTCTAGTTATAAGGCTTCCCCCGTGATGACATAACCCCTGACATAGCATGATATTATCCTGACAGGATGACAGGCCACATCAAATGATGTGGTTCCTTGGGAAATGACACGGTCCTCTCCACAAACACATGTCAACGCTTTGCTTCCTTTCTACGGATGTGTCTCACATTCAAATGGAGAGTCACTTGGCATAATGAATAGGGTCTCTTCACACCAGCTTTCCTGCCCACCCTTATATCAACGTTGCACAAAGCCAAACCAAAATCTGTTCTCTGCCTTCTGGTCATGTCCTGGTGCAGAACGTGTAGACCAGTGAGGACCTATTTCGATGAAACATTTGGGTACGTAGAAAAGACAAAATCAGTAAGAACCTTCTGCTCGCTGAGGGCCGTTCGGGAAAAAAACACTTGAGATACACTGAAATACAACCGACCTGTGGAACGCTTTCACTGAGGAACTTTGTGTAACATGGGTAACGTACAGAAATGTCACGTTTGAGCCTGGTGCGCATTAACCATGACAAGCCCCTCGCTCACTCGCTCACCTCCAGTATCGAAGCCGAGCACGTGCTTATCCAAGGCCACGGGGAGACCCTAGAGAGGAGCAGGCAAAACAGGAAGTCATACATCACTGCAATTAAAAACCAATCAAGGTCCACAGGAAGTGACAAATGTACCGCCGGTCAACTCTGGAACCACTCCAAAGGCCACTGAAGAGAGGCGCCTTGCACGCCTACGACGTCAAACGGTAGGCGTGCAAGGGGGTCACATGTTGTTCATTTTACCGAGATGAAAGGCTGGAAATTACAGAGCTGTGGCACTAGTTAAGATTACGAGTGTGCGTCCAGAATTTGTTTGCAGTTCATGTTAAATGAGGCTGAAAGTAACCATCTAGGATAAATACAGTTTACCCTCCTAACTGAACAGCTAGCTAGCTAGCAATTTTCCCCCTTGGATCAATACAGTGCTTCTCTACTAAGGCTGACGACCATCTTCCGACTTACCTCTTTAGACTGATTGGCCTTCAATATGGCCTCAGGGCTGAGCCTCTCTTGAATAAGGATCCTGATGGCCTTTTGGATCAAAGATGAAAATAAAAAAATAAAGAATTGAACGTGTGTTAAACACAGCAACGGTGGTTCCTTGTGCTTCCTGATCTGCATACTGACCTTCAGCATCACAAGATAGTCGTCGTGGCGTTGGATGTTCAGGATGTTAGCCAGGGCCATGACACCAGCCTTAAAGTCTGGGTTATTGCCTTCAGAATCAAGACACACACACGGTTGTGGGAGTGATTAATCAGTCTGGTGATCTAGCTGACACAGTTGGGTTGGGTTGTCTTGCCTACTTCAATGTACCCTTCATCTAGTTTCTTTAATCAGACATTTGTATTACAGTGAATCGTGGAGGACATAACTAAGACTTGAGGAGGACAGAGATGGATGAACTTAAGAGGAGGAAGGGGAGAGAGAGAGGAAGAGAGTAGGAGGAAATAGTTGGATTTGGCAAAATAAACATTAAGAAGCGTTAAAGAGGAGGGCGAGTGGGGTCACTGTGGCTCAATAAAAGAATGGGAGGAAGGGAAAGAAAGATAGAGGGGAAGTGATGGGAGGGAGGGAGGGTAGGGAGGGTAGGGAGGGAGGGATCTGCATCCAGACGAGGACGAAAGGAGGCCCTACTCACTGTCCAGATGGATGAGAGGATCGGATGGTTTCTCAGTGTTGCTGGTGGCTGTGGCCTGTGGACAGTTCTTGTACTTATCCACTGTTTGGGGAATAAGACAAGATGATTCCAGTTAGAATTTCTGAGACAATGATGCCATCTAGTGGACAATCTGGGCACTTTAGTACAGTGAAAGCAGCAGTATGTACAATTAGTGCAGAAGAAGAAAAAAAACATAATAGAAAGATCACAGAAAGACAATACGTTTTTTTTATATACAATTTTGTATGAGAATGTAATTATAATTTACTGTACCATTGTCACCGTACTCAAAACGAACAGCTAGACCCAGCAACCAGTCAACTGCCTCTGGTCTCTCTTGGACACTGAATGGACAATTTACATCCTGAAGATACTGTGTAATTAAAAGAATACATTTTTTACAACCTAGACATTGACTGAATGACATAGTTCAACGAAAATGATACTGTGAAGATTATGTTTATGATAGAAATGAAATGTTTGCTTCCAATCTTCTGAAGTATTAAGTACTATACATGTGAATTAGATTATTTATACAGTTGGGCGGTGACCTATGTAAGAGTGTGTGTGTGTGCGTGTGTGTTGGTCCGGGGTGGGGCAAGAACAATCCATCTGGGTGCTTCTACGGTCTGCCTTACCATCTCAAAGGACTTGGGCCATTCGGAGCTTGGGATGTTTCTCAGGTTGCCGCGGTCTTCGATTTTATAATGTCTGATTTTCTGATCCTCAATCCACACGATGAAATTCCTGAATTCAGTCTCATCTGCACAGCACAATACATAATAACACGATGTTTCAGTCTGTCAGTTTTCTACATTATGTTAAGTATTATAGGTTCCAAGTGCTAGCTCAGTAAGTCATGATGTAATGCTGGTATGGAAAAAAAGTAGACTGTGCAAGTACGCATAATTGGTCTGACTTTAAACGATACCATCACTGGCGTCCAATGCACTCCATCTAGGGTTTCCGGCTAGTTACCTACCAGGCAACCTACCCAAGTGATTCAATAAAAAGCTCCGGATGATTTTCTAACTAACTAACTAGCCAGTTGCAGGTACTATTGTTTGCAAGTCTCCAACTAGCGACACTGGCCTAGCAAAAGTAAAGAGCTTTAGCTAGGTTAGCTAGCTACCAGCAAAGCATGGCAGTAGAGTGCTTGATTTCCAACCGTTTGTTTAAAAAATCGCTTGATTCAGTCCTACCTTTGCAATCAAATCCAGATGGGTTGTGATAGTCCAAAGCTGTCAGCTTTCTTTTAAACATTTCTACATATGTTTATTTAAAGCAAATGTGCGTCAGCTAGCTACTAAGTTGCGTCTGGCAGGCCAATGTACTGAATGAATGGTAACTTCCGGCAGCTGATGATCACGTGACGTCCCAGCTAACACTGTCCTGCAATGACTAAACATATCCACGAGTCGGCAGCAGAGCGCTATCAACAGGACTCAATGACGGTCTCCAACTCCGCCTCCTTTTGCAAATGATACTGACTTTATTGTCGGACAAGATTTAAAAAAAAATATTGCGGGACAGTATGTTCATTCTCAATGATCACTATATAAACCACCTGACCTTTACCAGCACAAAAGACAAAGACAAGCACAACAAATAGGCATTTAAAATACAAAACAAAAATGACGACATAATACGTGGCCAATCAAACGTGTTTTAAACGAATCCAGCCACCCAATGGGAACGGCGTACTGGAGAGCGTGGCGGATGTTAGTCAATTTTGAATTTTCAGATTTTACCACAAGAAGATACGGGATCGCGCCCAAAGTAAGTGACTGAAAAGCAACACACATTTTATGAGGTTGTGTTTGGCATAAGTTTCATATTCAACGATGTTCTCAATGCAAAATATTAACGTTTTGCGTAATGTGGCATTTTTTTGTATTGGTTGTTTTCATTTGAATCTGTAACGCTAGCATGGCCAGTATCTTCTTGGCTATCTAGCGCCCGGTAGCTACCTAGCGTATACTTTATTGCGAGCTAGCGTTAAATATTATCCGTTTCAAAATGATTCATTCAAGAAATATAGTTTATAATAGCTACCCGATATCTAGCTACAGTACCTTCCTTATACCAACTCGTCCAAGTTGAGCCACAGGCTACAGCGTACACTCAATTGTAATCAAAGCTTTCGGGGTGTCTAAGTCAAACATAACGTTACAGGTAGTCAATCATGAGTTGGGCGGTGGAGGAATGGAAAGATGGTCTTTCGGGGAAAGCCCTCCAGAAGGTCCAGGAGCTCGAGGGCCAGCTGGACAAATATAAAAAAGAGAAGAACCAGAAACAGTTCCAGCTTGACTCTCTGGCGGCTGCCCTGCAGAAACAGAAACAAAAGGTACAGTAATGATCGCGCTATGGTAACTAGTTCTCTGTCAAGAAGCAGTCGAAAATCGTTTTTACTTTCTTAAATGCGAATATTCTTTCAACATTTTGCGAACTCAGCCAGCGCTTTAATTCTTAAGAGGAAGACCAAAACCATACAATACATTGACTTTTTTTATGTCTGTGTTCGGATGTCCATCCGTGCATTACGTTTGACCATCGCGATACTCTCTCTGGTCAGATGGACAGTGAGAAGAGCGAGGCATCGGCTCTGAAGAGGGAGAACCAGTCTCTGTTAGAGTCATGTGACTCTCTGGAGAAGGCTCGTCAGAAGGCAAGCCACGACCTCACAGTGAAAGAACAACAGGTGAACTACCTCGAGGGTCAACTGAGCGCGAGCAAGAGGACCATCGAACGCCTAGAGCAGGAGCTGAAGAAGTGAGTATGCTGGCAGGAGCAGGGCTGTAGTTAGGGTTTCTGGGGCCCCTGGCTAATTTGTACTCATCATACAAGAAAGTATGGGGCTCGCCTGGGGCCCCTGTTTGACCAGGGTCCTTAGAATTGTCCTAATCCCCCTCTCCTGTTAAGGTTCCACTACAGGGGTATATATTAGCTACATACCTTTACAGTTTTAGTCACAGGTAACACAGCGCCTGATCATGCACCAGTGTTTATCAGTGAAAGTGTTGTGTTCTTTTCACAGGTACAAGAATGACTTTGACAGGTCGCAGAGCTCAAACTCGTCGGACCTGCAGTCCTATTGCACCCCACAGAAGACTTTCGCCACCCCTGCAGCCACTCCAAGCTTTAGACAGAATGGTAAAATCTGATTTATATATATATTGTCAACAGCAGTCAAGCTGTTGTCATTTGATAGCCCACGTTGTAAAATCGCACATTCAATGTACATTTGTCTGGAATCGGATGTATTTTAGTTTTTTTCTTCTAAAGACAGTGCTCTTTCCCCTCTCACTCTTAGATTCCAGGCTTGAAGATCTACAGGAAAGATATAACCATGAGTTGGAAGAGAGGAAGAGACTGGAGGCTGAGCTGAAAATAATGCAAGTCAAAGTGAGTCGTTTTGTAGTAGAGGTGAATGCATACAATTAACAGATAATTTTACCAAAAAAATTGTTTCTTCATGGAAAGATCTTTTTAGATGTATACAAATCGTGCATGTTGTGTTTTATCTCAAAGTTGTTAAATCAGTCGTCCGTGAGCCACAAGGACATCGCAGCCCGGCAACAAGCTGGCTCTTCGATATTCCCATGGCAACAGCAGAACCAATCGCAGAGCCGCCAGTCCCAAGGCGCCATAGAAACGCCACTGAAGAGGCGTGGCGGTGCGGCGTCCTCTGGCTTCCTGTGGAACGCGGAGGAAACGCCCGTTAAGACGAACCAACGAATCAGCGCGTCCGTATCGCATGGCGACTCTGGAGACTCCTCCCACCAACAGATGGAGCAGCTAAGGACCCTCAACCACGGTAGGAACATTTCAACCCACCATTGTTAAAACTATTGATAGCGATTACCAGCCCTGTGTCTCAGTTCTCTCTACCCCTCTTCTCTACACTGTCTGCTCATCTCCGACACTTCATGCCTTTAGTGTGTCATATAACTCTGCTCCTAAGTCTATAAGGGACTAGGCAATTGCATATATATATATTTGTGTATAAATGCTTCTTGTGTGTAATGCATTTGAGAAACAGGATTTTGAATTGCATGGGTGTGTGTGGCCTGGCTAGGCCATCTCTCGGAGTGCCATCTTGTGTCTCAACACGTGTTTACGTCTCGTGGGTCAGAGCTGAAGAGCAGGGTGGGTGAGCTGGAGCAGCGAGTGGCCGCCCAGGACAGGGAGGTGAAGAGCCAGACGTCCAGGCTGCAGGAGCTCCAGGCCCATCTGGACCAGGCCCGGAGGGACCTGACCGAGAAGGACCGCGTCCTGGGCAAGACCCGGGACGACGTCGCCAAGGCCACCACGCAGCACGAGCAGGCTGTCGCCAAGGTAACGGGGGGAGAGAGAGAGAGAGTGGGAGTGTTTAGTCCGTCTCGTCTCTTAACTGTCTTGAACGCAAAGTACAGCAAACTAGCAGTGCCTCATGTTCTGCGTGCCTCACGTTCTGCGTGCCTCATGTTCTGCGTGCCTCACGTTCTGCGTGCCTCACGTTCTGCGTGCCTCACGTTCTGCGTGCCTCACGTTCTGCGTGCCTTTCCCCAGTGTGCGTCAGTGGAACAGAAGCTGAAGCAGGTGTCTGAGGAGATCAGCTGCCAGAGGCACAACGCCGAGAGCTCCAAAAGAGCCCTGGAGCAGAAGATTAAGGATCAGGAGAAGGAGAGCCAGAAGGTCAGTCGTCATTTATCTGTCCACTCTTACCCTCGTCCTTGACTATGATTATGATGGGGAGTCAGGTGGCTGAGCGGTTAGGGAATTGGGCTAGTAATCCGAAGGTTGCTGGTTCGATTCCTGGCCGTGCAAAAAATGACGTTGTGTCCTTGGGCAAGGCACTTCACCCTACTTGCCTCGGGGGGAATGTCCCTGTACTTACTGTAAGTCGCTCTGGATAAGAGCATCTGCTAAATGACTAAATGGTTGTTTATTCTGACAAAAACATTAATTGGAACCCTGTTTTTTTTCAGGAGCTTGCGCACCTGCAGAGCAGCCACCAGGCCCTGGATCAGCAGTTTAACCAGACCAAGACCAAGCTAAACCAGGAGATCCAGCAAGCCAAGAAAGACCACAACATCGTCCAGTCTGAGCTAGAGAAGGTAAGACAAGTTCATCGTAAATGAGGAATGACATTTGTCTACACTTAGCTCAAGGTGACGCGTTCTAGTATTTTTTAAATATTATTATTAATTATATTGTCTCACGATAATTTAATTTTACATTTCGGCCATGTTACTGATCTAGCTTTTTCTCTTGTCCACCTCAGGTGACGTTCCAGAAAGGTCAGATGGAAAAAGAAGTGGAGGAGCAGAAACAGAAGTTGTTCCGGTCCGAGCAGAGCCTGCAGGCCAGCCAGACCAAGGAGCTTGACATCAGGAAGAAGTTTGAGGTACGGCAGACGTCTAGTACCAGTGTTCTCTCTCACGACCCAGTATTTACTAGGTGACCCTCACCTTTTGAAGCTGATTGTGATAGGTGCTGCTAATTAAAGCGTGTGTCCCGTTCTCAGATCTAAATCTCTTTTTGTTATTTGATGTTTAACGTCAGAGTCTCTAAGTTCTGTGATGATATTTGTTGGTTTGTCCAGGAGTTGCAGAAGGAGAAGAACAACCTGAGCTCCCAGCAGGAGCAGGGAAGCAGGAAGCTGTCTCAGCTGGAGGAGGAGAGGAAGACCTGGGAGCAGAACCTGAAACGCAGCCAGAACATGGTGGAAGACCTGAGAGGTAGACTATCTCACTGTCTGATGTTGGAGTTTGTTTGTTTGTTGTTGTTGTTGTTGTTGCGCTTGCACTGTGTTAAAAAGTACAGGAAGTAATGGTTTTTAATGCTTTATCGTAACAGCTAAAACTGAAGCTCAGGGTGAGGAGCTGAAAGGACTTAAGACAAAACTGGAGAGTCAAGCCATGTCCTCCTCCCAGGATCTGGAGAACCTGAAGAAAAGTCTGTCCGACACGGAAGCGAAAATAGAGAAGTCCCACGGCGAGCTTCAGAAACAAAAACAAGAGGCGGAACAGCTTTCAATCAAGCTGGTCGCCATGGAGAGCGAGAACAAACACCTGAACGCAACCTTGGGCAGCAGCCAGAAAGAGTGTGTCGACCTGAGAAAGGAACACGAAACTCTGCTTCAGTGGAAAACCGAGAAGGAAACTCTTATTAATGACACGGAGACCGTGCAGCAAGGCCTGACCAGCAGAATCAGCGAGCTGGAGAAGAGCGCGGCGTCTCTGAACGAAGACCACGGCGTTCTAAAGGACCTGCTGAAAACTGTAGAAGAGGAGAAGGCGAGCCTGTGCGGTCAGATCGACTCCCTCAAGGGTGAACTGCTCAACAAGTGCACCGAGCTGGAGGAGAAAGAGCGACTGCGTGAGGAGCTCCTGGCTCAGCTGTCTGAGGTCGGTCAGAAGCACTCCAAAGACCTGGAGAACATAGGTCTGCAGGTCACACGCCTGGAAGACCAGGTGAAAGACCTCGAGAGCCGTCTCCAGCAAGAAAGCGAGAGGGCGGAGAGGGCAGAGAGGTCCCACGTGGAGCTCTTGGAGCAGTACCAGGTGGCATGCGACATGGCCCAGTCCAAAGACTCTGTGATCGAGCTGGGCCAGGCTGAGGTGTCTCGTCTCCGGGAGAGTGTCGCCCAGGCAACCGCCCAGCTGGATCAGCAGCAGGCCAGGCTTGCGGAGGAAAGGAGCTCTCTCCTGAAGGAGTGCGAGGAGAGTGTCGCCGTAAAGGCGGAGGAGGCGGAGCAGGCCAAGCTGGGGCTGATCAAGTCTCAACAGGAGCTCTCCTTCTTCCAAGAGCAGGTTTCATCTTTAGAATCAGCCCTGAAGTTTCATAAAGACCTGGGGGCTGACCTACAGACTAAGTTTGATGACTTGGTGAAAACTAAAGAGGATCTCCTGGAGAATCTCTCTGAGGCTGAAAAAAGGAAAGGGGGTTTGCAAACGGAAATCGATGCCCTTTCGGAACGGGCGATGGCTGCCGCCAAACTTCAGGAGCTGTGTGACGCACTGACGGCTGCGGATCAAGAGAAACAAAATGCCCTACAGAATATGTCAGATGCTTTAGCCCAGACAGAGAATGACAGAAAGACACTCACGGCACAGACGAATGCTGCAGAGGACAAGGTTTCTGCAGTGGAGAAGCTCAATGAACAGCTGTCAGAGAAAGTACAAGAGATTAAAAGGGAGGGAGAGGCAAAATATCAAAGCCTTCACGATTCCCTGAATGAAGAGAAAGATATTCTGCTGAAGCAGATCTCTGCATTTAAGGAAGAGCTTTCTAAGAAAGAGGCTTCGGCAGAGATGCTTCCTGCTTTGAAAACCGAGCTGGAAGAGGTTAACCAGATGTGTGCTGACCTGAGAGAGTCCTTAGATGCTTCAGAGAAGAGTCATGCGTCTGCTCTTGAGCACAATGCAAACCTGGAGAACAGTGTGGAGGAGAAAATCAAACAAATCGCCTCTCAGGAGAACGAGATCAAAGACGTCTCCCAACGACGCCATGATGAATTCGAGAAACTGAAGGAGGAACAGGAGAGGAAATGCAAAGAGGCAGCAGAGGCTAAGGAGTTGTGGGAGAGCGCTTCGTCAGAGCTCTCTAAGCTCAAGGAGGAAGGTGCCTCACGCGACGGCAAGCTGAAGGAAGTTGACGAGGCCTATAACCTGGCTTGCCAAGAAGTCGAAAACTGGAAAGAAGCCGTGTCGAACCAGCAGAAAGAAATGAAGTCAATGAAAAGTTCTTTGTCTGCCGCTACCAACGGCCTAGAAGAGAAGGACAACGAGATCAAGAATCTGAAGGATAGGTTGAACCATGCGCAGGCGGAGCAGGCCAAAGCAACCGATGCCCTCAAGGAGAACGTCATGAGTATGAACAAGATCAAGGTCCAGCTAGAGATGCTTCAAATGGACCTGGAGGACAACGAAGCCTGCATCAGCTCCTACGAAGCTCAGATAGAGGAGCTGAGAGGAACTGTGGCCGCTCTGGAGGTCAGACTAGCGGAGAGTGAGACTCGGAGGTCCACTCTAGAGCAAGAGTTGGGGGAGATCAAAACCCAGAGGTCCGTCTTGGAGACCCGGTTTGAGTCCCTTGAGGAGGAACTTTCTTCAAGGAGCACTGAAGTCACGCAGCTTGCTGCTAGTTTGGAGGATGCTCACAGGCAGAACCAGACTCACCTTGCCTCTGCTGACCAGGTGAGTTCTCTGCAGGCCACGGTCGACGGTGTCTTGGAGCAGTTGGAAGAGGAAGTTAGGAAACGGGAAACCGTGGTAGCTGGTGTTTTGCAGCTGGAGGCTAACGTGGCTCAGCTAACTGAGGAGAAACTCCAGCTGAATGCTAACGTGGCTCAGCTAACTGAAGAGAAACTCCAGCTGAATGCTAACGTGGCTCAGCTAACTGAGGAGAAACTCCAGCTGGATGCTAACGTGGCTCAGCTAACTGAAGAGAAACTCCAGCTGGATGCTAACGTGGCTCAGCTAACTGAGGAGAAACTCCAGCTGAATGCTAACGTGGCTCAGCTAACTGAGGAGAAACTCCAGCTGGATGCTAACGTGGCTCAGCTAACTGAGGAGAAACTCCAGCTGGATGCTAACGTGGCTCAGCTAACTGAGGAGAAACTCCAGCTGAATGCTAACGTGGCTCAGCTAACTGAAGAGAAACTCCAGCTGGATGCTAACGTGGCTCAGCTAACTGAGGAGAAACTCCAGCTGAATGCTAACGTGGCTCAGCTAACTGAGGAGAAACTCCAGCTGGATGCTAACGTGGCTCAGCTAACTGAAGAGAAACTCCAGCTGAATGCTAACGTGGCTCAGCTAACTGAGGAGAAACTCCAGCTGAATGCTAACGTGGCTCAGCTAACTGAGGAGAAACTCCAGCTGGATGCTAACGTGGTTCAGCTAACTGAAGAGAAACTCCAGCTGGAGGCCGACTTGAAGAGGCACGAACTGACCTCCCGAGACGAGGTGGAGGCGGTCAAACGAGAGAACGAACGCCTCCAAGCGGCGCTCCTGAGCCTGACTGAAGATCACGAAGGTCTGAAGGTTGCCGTGGAGAGGGCCGACCGGAGTAAGGAGGAGGCCGGTGTGAGGAACCAGGAGTTTGAGAGGGAGCAAGCAGAGTTGCACAAGAGGCTCGCCGGGTTGCAGGAGGAGTCGACCTCGTTCAAGGAGCAGTATGACGGCTTGCTGGCCCGAGTGACAGAGCAGCAGTGTCGTCTCCTGCAGCTGCACACTGAGCATGTGCAGCAGGAGGAGGTCAGGAGAACATCAGAGTCGATGGTGGTCATCAGCTCAACACTGGAGGAAGAGGACGCCGCCACAGGTGAGTCGAGTCATAATGATGTCATCATTTGGAGTAAGAGGATTGTAAGATTCAGTGTTTTTTTTACTTGAAATGAGACCACTGACGATGCAACTAAGCCGTAGACTTTTATCCGTGTCAACTTCAGGGGCAAAGCCGTCAGACAGAATCAACAGCAGCATGGAGGGGGTGGATGTCGGAGGAGAAGAGCCGTCGATGAAGTCTGAAGAGTGGGAGGAGCTATCTGGTGTGTTTGAGGAGCTGCTCCAGACCATGGAGGAGGAGGAGGAGGAGAAGGAGGAGCGGAGAACCTCCCTGGTGCCTCCTCAGGAGACGCTGGAACAGCAGCAACATCCTGCACAGCTGGTAAGACCTTTTCAGGAAAGACATCCTAGGTTTAGAATGTCCACTAATGCTATTCCTTTGATTCCTTCTCATCTCCGGTTTTTAACCTCCTGACGTATCGAAATACGGTATTGTGAGAAGCTGGGTGGTCATTGTTTTACATTTCCACAGGAGGCCTCAGACAGCTTTGAGGAGCTGGTCTGTACCGCTGCACCCGAACCCATTGAGAGCGCAAACAGCAGCATCACGGCTAGCTCGTCTCCGACAACCACCGCTCCTCCTCATCCCCACCCTGTACGGCGAGGGACCGACCTGGAGACGAGCGAGGAGGCGGTCCGAAGGCTGCAGGGAGAGCTCCTGAGCCTTCACGCCCACTTCGACCTCCTGACCTCCGAGATGGCCCTCAGGAAGGAGCTGTGCGCCCAGCTGGAGGTCAGAGTTCAGGCGGCCGAGGAAGAGAGGTGTGGCTCCGCGGAGAAGCTCTCCGTCGCGCTGGAGGAGAGACGGGAGATGGAGGACACGCTGTCGGCGCTCACGGAGGAGGCAGACTCTCTGAGGCTGCAGCTGCAAACGTCTAAGTGCCAGTTGTCTGACGTCATGGAGATGCTGGAGAACCTCGAGGTGGCCAAAGGTAAGGAACATCAATCACACTTGGTTTGCTTGGTATATGATGGAGAAAACGCCTGGAGCCGTCTGCAGAAAAACAAAAACTTTAAACGGATTCGGTTCCGTACTTTTCTTGAAAATGCTGTAGTTAATTTGACTGTTACTCTCCTCCAGGTGGCTGGGATGAGCGGTTCCTTCAGCAGGAGAGTGAGCTGAAGAGGGTTCGCTCGGAGAAGGCCAACCTGGAGTCTCACATCCTGTCGATGGAGGCGGACCTCGAGACCATGCAGGGTCACAAGCTCCGCCTGGAGGGGGAGGTGGAGGCCCAGCGCCGGGCCGCCTCTGTCCTGGAGCAGCAGCTAGGGGCCCTGGGGGCCGACGCCAGTCAGCTGCGGACGGAGCTGGGGACCGTCACCGAGGACCGGGACGAGCTCGGCCTCTCCCTCGCCCGGTGGAAAGACGAGGCGGAGAACCTGGAGAAGACCAACGTAGACACCAGGGAGCTCATCAAGATCCTGGAGGAGGACATCCGAGAGGGGAAGAAGGAGCTCGGAGAGGCCGCGGGGAACCTGGAGAGCTTGCAGAAGGAGAAGGAGCAGCTGGTGGGGCAGTGCCGGGCCATGGAGGAGGCGGTCACGTTGGAGAGCCGAGGGAAGGAGGAGATCCTCAAGGAGCTGAATGCGTTTAAGGACGACCGGAACGCAGCCTGCCTCGACTCCGAGTCCATGGTCACCAAGATCCAGAGCCTGGAGGGAGAGGTCTCCCGTCTGGCCCAGTCGCTGGAGTCCTCCCTGCTGGAGAAGGGCGAGATCGCCTCCCGCCTCAACTCCACCCAGGATGAGGTGAGGCAGATGAGGTCGGGCATCGAGAAGCTGCAGGTTCGGATCGAGTCCGACGAGAAGAAGAAGAAGCACATGGACGAGCTGCTGAAGAGCGCCCAAAGAAAGGCGGAATCTCTCCAGGACCGCATCGAGTCCCTGGAGAGAGAGGGGGAGGTGACCGAGGGGAACCTGGAGGATGCCATCATGCAGTCCGAGGCTGCCAAGGCCGAGCTGGAAGTGGTGGAGGAGGAAAAGCAAGCCCTGGAGAAGAGGATCGAGGAGACGACCGAAGAGCTGAACAACCTGAGGGCGGAGAAGGAGAGGCTGGAGAAGGAACTGTTCCAGAAGAACGCAGAGATCCAGGAGTTGAAGGCGGCGAAGCAGGCCGCTGCCACGGAGCTGCGAGAGAAGGAGGCGGAGAGGGAGGATCTGCAGAAGTCTGCGGAGGAGTGGCGGAGAGAGGGGGAGAGGCTCCGTGCTTTGGAGGAGACGTGGGAACAGGAGAGAGAGAGGCTGGCTAAGACTGAGGGAGAAGGCAGGAGGCTGGAGAAGGAAGAGTGGGAGGCCGAAAGGGAGAGGCTAGAGGGAGAGAGAGGAGTCCTGCAGGCCAGCCTGTCTTCAGCGGAGAAGGAGAAGGAAGAGTTGGAGGCCGAAAGAGAGAGGCTAGAGGGAGAGAGAGGAGTCCTGCAGGCCAGCCTGTCTTCAGTGGAGAAGGAGAGAGATGAGCAGGAGGAGGAGAGGATGAGGTTAGAGGAGGAGAGGGAGAGTTTACGGTCGTCGGTCCTGTCTCTGGAGAGCTCAGCCAGCCAGCTGCAGCATCAGCTCGAGACCTCCTCCCTCTCCATCTCACAACTCACCCAGGAGGTGAGCTACTCACGGATCACTCTTGTAATCCCATTCCTCTGTGGCTGTGATAGATTAACCCATGTTCTGTTTTCTTTCTTCAGGTAACCGCCCTACAGCAGAGCAACGGCCAGATTCAGAGTGACCTGGAGGACGCTCTAAAAGAGGCCAAGAAACTGAGAGAGGATTTGGAGCAAGACAAAACTGCACTTTCCTCTCAGCTGCAACAACAGGCAGAGAGCTACAAGGTTAGGAAATTAAAACATTATAATATTATATAAAAATATAAAAAATAATGTTGGGCGGGTGTCATGTCATTTTGTTTGTGGAACTGCTAACCGTGGGCCGCTCTTTTTATCCTCATCCTCTCCAGTTATCTCTGGAGGAAGTGACCTCAGAGAAAGAGGAACTGAGGTGTCAGCTGGCTAGCGTGCAGGAGGAGAAGAAGGAGGAGGAGAAGAAGAAGGAGGTGCTGAAACAAACCCAGCAGCAGGTGAGGCTTCTGGAAACGTGGACACAGACCTTGTTTGGTTTCCATCCTGTGCTGCTCGTTTTGACAGGCAAGGAGAGAAAAGACAGTTCAGCTCCTCCCACAGTAGAAAAATTATAATCAAAATCTCTGTTTCTTTTGAGGTTTTTAGGTTGGTATTGGTGCAGTTCTATGGACATATGTGAAGCCATCTGTGACACTGCTCGTAAAAAGGACTATACAAATCAGATTTGAATAGCCACAGGCTTCCAAGGATCTCCGTTACTCAGTAGTAGTAGTGATGCTGACGGATAAGTTCAGCACAGTGGGGTCGACGTTTAGCCATAGTTAGCGATGAAAGTTCAACATTCAGAGTGAGGTAATGCCCTCTGTGGTGGTGTTGCAGGTGTCTGAGCTGAGCTCTCGTGTCGCCCGCCTGTCCAAGGAGAGAGACTCCGCCCTCAGCAAGATGAACCTGTGGATGAAGTCTTGCAAGCAGCTGGAGAAGGAGAAAGAGGCGCTGTTACAGGAGAGTCACCAGCAGGGGGAGCTCATCGCCAACCTTCAGAGCAGCCACACCGGAGAAGGTATCTAGTTTTATCACTCTCCTGCACTTTTAATTTCCTGTTCCCAACCAGAACATAACGGCAGACATAATGTTCTTAAAAACCTGGCGCTTTAATAGCGTTATCTGGTGTACCGGTAGCGTTATCTGGTGTACCGTTGGTGTCTGGTGTGTCTCATTGAGTAGCTTCTGTCATTTTAAATCCCGTTGTGTATTGAGAGGACTGCTGGTTCAGAATGTCGTCTGACTCGCTGATGTTGCAGCAGGTGGAGAAAGCAGGGAGGAGGATCTGGCCGAGCTGAAGAGAGCTTTGGAAGAACGGGAGAAAGAGTTGGAGGAGAGGAGCAGGGAGGTGGAGGAGAGCAGGAAGGAGGTGGAGGAGCTGAGCGAGGCCTTGGAGGAGAGGGGTAGGGAAGCGGACGAGAGCCTGGACAAGTACTGCAGCCTGATGGTGCGAGTCCACAAGCTGGAGGAGACCAACGACTCCCTGAAGACACGGCTGGAGCAGATGAACCAGCAAGCTAGCAGCGCTAACGCTAACCAGGGCAGCAGGACCCCCAGGCGCCAGAGCAGGAAGTCGACCCCGAGGACACAGGAAGCAGTCACGGAGGACACGGAGAACAAGGCCGGGGGTCAGGGGTCAGGGAAGAGGGGGTCAGGGAAGCGGGGCAACGACAGCGACAAACCCACCAAAGCCCAGGAGACCTTGCACAACCTGGCCAAGAGGATCAAAGCGGGTGCCGTGGCAACCACGCCCAAACAAGGAAGCCATCAGGAAGAGGAGGAGTTTAGGCCGGAAGGACTTCCTGAGCTGGTGCAGAGAGGTGAGTCTTAATGAGGAACAAAGTGGGAGTTCTGTCAGGAACAAACCAATCTCTCTGTCTCACTCTCTCATCCCCCTCTGCCAGGTTTTGCTGACATCCCCCTTGGGGAGGCCAGTCCCTTCATCATGAGGAGAACCACAGTGCAGCAGCGCTGTAGCCCCCGCCTGGCCGCCCAACACACCTCGGCCCCCTCCTCCCAGAACCAGCTGAGGCGCGGCGCGCTCTCACCTGCCGAAGATGGCAAGCTGCCGAAGGTGAGCCTTTTACACGCGCGCACACCAACGTGCTTGCTCACACACGCGCACACACACATTTTGAAACACTTCAGGTTGGCAGAGATGAGGTTGGCTCCCCAGAGAGACTACTGCCACCTCGGGAGTCTCACAGAGAGATTGTGAGTGAGGGTGAAAGAGAGAGAACAGAGAGTGGGGAAGTATGGCCTGTCTGTCCACGCTACAGAGAGGTTGCTTAAACACCATGGCAATGAACAGGCGTGTACAAGGTGGGAAAGATTGGCTTCTTTCCAACGAGAGGAAGGAAAAGAGGGTGGAGGAGAGAGGTGTGAGTGTTTTGTCACGCTAACCTGCCACTGACATGTCATGGGAATCCTCCTTACCCCGTCTAGATAAAAAATTTGACACACCTCAAACTCACACACACACAGTCACACGCACCTGCTTGACAAAGCATTCAGACAAGATCAAAGAGAAATAAAACAGTAATATCTTAAAAAAAAAAAAAAAAAAAAAAGTTTTTACTTGGACAAACCTTTCCTTCGGATCAGCCTCTCCTACTAATTACTCTTGGGACATTATGGGATGTTTAGTTGAACTGGGTGGAGGGGAGGGGGGGGCTTGACCCTCCATCCTCTACCCTCCCAGGTCGACCCCTCACCCAGCTGAAAACAAGCTTGGGGCCCCTCTTAAATAACTATTTAGGGTAGACGAGCCCATGCCATGATGGTCCCACAGCGAGTCAGGTCAGCTGGACTGATCTCATCCACAGGAGGACAGCCCAGGGAAGGGCCTTGTAGGGGAGATTAAAGAGGGTTAATGAAAGGGGCTCAGGTAACCAGGGCCACCTGACTGACTGGTCGTGTCAGTTTCGATGATGACCGCTTTCTGCCTGATCCGTGGCTCTGTAAGGCAGCCTGACCTTTGACCCCTTATCTCTCTCTCTCTCTCTCTCTCTCTCTCTACAGGTGCTGGAGCCACTGTGTCTCCAGAGCCCCGTCGTCAAGGAAACCCCCGTGACGGACAGCCCCGACTGGAAAGGCTTGTGCGTTAGCCCCGCCCCCCAGTCTCGGGAGAGTCGAGGACGGAGGTCCCTGAGCACGCGGAAAACTCCGGAACAGCGGGAGAAACGAAGAGAGGCCTTGAGCTCCACGCAAGGGGAGGAGAACTGCCAAGTTCAATAGAGGACGAGCGGAAACGGCACTGAGTAAACCATCATCTGTGGTTAGGTGGTTAGAGTAGGTGGGGTTAGCACTTGATTTAGTCATCCTATTCAGCACTACAGGATAACTGGAACAGTGCTTATCAATGTTAACCGATAAATCAAGGGCACCTCAAAGACTTAAGTCATTTGTTTAAAAAAAAAAAAAAAAAAAAAAAAATGATTTTATCAAGTGTGGTTCCGGTTGTGGTCCAGACTAACACTGGCTAACACTAGTTATCTCTTGCACAGCTTTTAACTACTCAGGTCGAATACTATTGGCTGTAACTCCAGATTCATCTGCTCCAACTGTTCAGTAGATTTTTAGCCTCCTCTTTTACTCTGCTGTATAATAGCTTTTGTCTCAATAGTGTCAGATATGGCTCTCGTGTTTCTCTGTGGCAGCTGTAAATGTTTTATATGACTAATGTTTTTGTTGGAATGTTTTTTCTCTTGTTTTCTTTGATCACAGTGCTAGTTTTCTTTTCCTCTGCGTACTTTTGGCATTTCACTGTCTAGCTTTTGAGTGTCTGTGCCATTTGGGTACTGATTGCTTCTTAGTACATTAACAGATGTTGCTTATATTTTACTACCTTTTTATATTAAACATTGTGTTCACGGTGTGAGCCATCTCTTCCAGTCATTCACATTGCAGCACTCACAGTGCTGATCCCAGCACCGACTTGGTAGTTTTCACGCTGTCCTTTGTTCATGGAGTAGCTGCTGCTGGCGTTAACCGTACAGTTCCCATCCTGACTCACTCTCCCTCACACACACACAATATAAAAAGGACTCCTCTCTAGAACGGCAAGACTATTTTATTGCACACGTTCATGTGTCGAGTGTTCTCACACGCGTACTCGTAACGGTCGGCTCCCCGCTGACGAGATCAATGCAACGTCCTCTAAGAAGAGTGTCATCTTTTGAAGCAGGAGTGCGAGAGCTGCTTCAGTTAGTGTGTCGAATGCTAATACAAGGAAGGATAAGTAAGAGGAAAGTGCTTTTTTTTCTCTCCGTCGTGCAGTCAAGCTAGTGAGGACAGACTGAGTTGGACTACTTATGTAATACACAGCTGAATTGTAATGTCATCCATCTCTGAGAGGGGGGGTCCGTGCTGTTAGTGTTCCCCTCACATCAAACAGTTTGGGGGACCCCCCCCCCCCAAAAAAAATGTTTTATCAGAAGAGGCTAATATAAGGCCAGATAACTATCAATGCACTTTTTGTAAAGCTCTCTCTTGGAAGTCCCTTTGGATTCAGGGAGTCAGGTGGCTGAGCGGTGAGGGAATCGGGCCTGTAATCATAAGGTTGCCAGTTCGATTCCCGGCTGTGCCAAATGACGTTGTGTCCTTGGGCAAGGCACTTCACCCTACTTGCCTCGGGGGAATGTCCCTGTACTTACTACTGTAAGTCGCTCTGGATAAAAGCGTCTGCTAAATTAATACATATAAATGTGACCACTTGTACAACGCACTCCTGTATCGGAGGTTGACCCTCCGTCAAGTGTTTCAAGGCTGTTTTGGAGGGAGTGTCTGGGCAGCTCAGACTGTAGAAAGTTCACTGCTGCAGCAGTCTGAAACAAAGGACTGGTTCCACATTTAGTTCAAGGGAGTCTGATGGCTGAGCGGTTATGGAATCAGGTTATTAATCAGAAGGTTTCCCGGCCTTGCAATTGACGTGTCCTTGGGCAAGGCACTTCACCCTACTTGCCTCGGGGGGTATGTCCCTGTACTTACTGCAAGTTGCTCTGGATAAGAGCGTCAGCTAAATGACTAAATGTAATTAGGCCTATACTCTGTCACTGTTGTAAAGGGACTTCTATATTGTGGCATTGGTCCCTTTAATCAGTAGTAAAGAAATACATTAACATGTATAGATTCGCTGAAAGGCTTCCTTTTACATTAAATGCAGTTACATTTGATGAATCAATTTCATGCCATGGATCACATGGCTGTGCATCGGTCCTGTTAGCTAGCCGGCTGTGAATAATAAATCAATGAATGAATGATCGATTTGACAGAAGGCTAATTTATGAATGGAGAAATGGAGCTTCTGCTTTCTGTGTCTCCCACTCCTTCTCAACACCCCCTTCTCTCTTCATCCCTTCCTCTTCTCAGACCACAGCAGCCAATAATGTAATCAGGAAACTCTTCCTAGCAACAGCTTCTCTGCTTAGAATAACACTCGGGGCCCTCATTCCCCCCCCCCCCCCCCCCCCCGCCGCCACAGCTGAGGGCCCACAGAGCAGATTTTCCTCAGAGTCCACACACACAGAACACACAAAAATCCAAAACATACTCCTACATTCACAAACACTCTACAAAATCTAAAAATTCGCTGTCAACAATTACACTCTCCCAACAGACACACGCGTAACAATGACCAACATACCATTTAAACCTCCACACACTACTGGACAGTACCAACACGTACACACATACTTTCCCAGGGCTGACTGACTGTCTGTCTGCTGGCCAATTTCTCAGTGTAGATGTCTGTGGAAGTTGGCGTAAGCCTAAGAGCCAGTACCAACCGGTGCTGTGAGAGGACTAGGACATGGGAAGTGATGCCATGGGCCAATCCAAGCTGTGATTAGTCTGGCGCTGTAACAAGTGTGTGTGTCTACGATGTGTGTGTGTATGTGTGTGTCTGCGATGTGTGTGTGTCTGTGGTGTGAGTTTGTGTGTCTGGGGTGTGACCGTGTGTGTGTGTGTGTGTGTCTGCACCCACGATGTCCCTGTATGCATGACCTGCTCCATTCTCTCCCCGGCAACGCTGTCTAAGCAACTGTCGCCGGGGACAACGCCGGGGGGCCAAGCCAGTGACAGGAAGTTGAGAACGAGGGAGTGAGCGGAGGGGGTGATGGAGGGAGTGAGCGGAGGGGGTGATGGAGGGAGTGAGCGGAGGGGGTGATGGAGGGGAGCTGGGAGAGATGGTTAGAAGTAGAAGGGGGTGACACAGGGATAAACATATGGTGGGATGGGATGTTGTCTGGTGAAATTGGTCGGCTGCCAGTCTGGCAGGATAGTGTGAGAAACTAGAACTGGAAACGATGCATGAGAGATGGGAATAGGTGAAGTTAGACGCAGGGCTTGGTAACAATGACATGGCGCATTCAGCAGGTGTCACTTTGCACAGTTGTTCGACAGCATCTGGACATTGTTCCGTTTTAAGTCAATGTGACTTTATGTGATTGGTGTAGGTCCAAGTTGGGTCACTCACAAACCTCTCACATGTATCTTTTGTTAGTAGTAAACAACCAAGTTGAAAATAAATTATGTATTTTGGTCCGATGGAGAGTTTTGTGTATGGCTATACCTTGGTGATTTTGTAGAAGAGGTTAACCCTCTTCTACAAAATCACCAAGGTAACCCACATGGGCAAGGCCAGGCCTCTTGGAGATAGAAGCCCGCGCTATTCTAGCCACAGGCTGAAATTATATGAACACAACATGAGCGTGTGCGTCTTCACGTGCATGCCTATGATTACAAGTCTACAAACACACACACAAACACACACACACATGTCCAGACTGCTGGAGAAGGACAAAGTCCTCAAGCACTGAGCCAAGAACAGTTCAACTTAACTTTTAAAGTTGTTGCACTCTCCAGTAAACGTGTCTGCCATAAGTGTTTGGGGTACGGTTGCCACGGTTGAAACATTTAACCCCCAACAAGAAGTTTCCGTTGGCGCTTTTTACCAACGTGTGTTAGCTTAGCTAGAAACTAAGCAAACGCTTGCTGTATGGCCTACAGCTCCGGCTAGCCTACAATGCCGAACAACAACCAAGAGCAATCAGGGTTTAGAGAAGGCCAGTGAATAATGCAACATCCAAACGTTAATTCTCACACATCAGTCTGAATAATGGATAACGGCAGCTGTTGCTCAGCTGAGAGCAGACATAAGCAAAATACAGAAAATCCCCTCAGATACTTGGGACACACGCAAACAGACACGTTGAAATTTGAGTTTTGCACAGGTACAGCATCTGACCAGTCACTGCAGCATCTTCAATCGTTTTTAGATGGAGACATTTATTTACCATGACCATTTATGGTGAAACTACTGAGCCTTAATGATGAAAAGGACGCTGTATATGCCTATCCATGATTGTAACCTCTTTGAGTAGACTAGTCCTACAGTTGGAAGCATTGTTTTAATATTCGACGATACATCCGACTCGCGAGCCGCATGGGTCATGATATCGGTGCTTTCAAGCGCAAACAAATTAAATAGTCAAACTATAGCCTACTATACTAAACCTCACTCAAAGAAAATATGTTACCTCGTTACGTGGTCACGCATGAGTTGACGTTTTGTCTGTTGATTCTGGCTCGCCAACTGAATCCAGTTTACATAACATGACTTCACGCTCCAAATGCCCTTTTCTGATTGGTCAACGAAGGCGACGAGTTGTGTCCTACTGTCCCAGAGTTGATCTAACTCATCGGCATCATTGTAAAAACCGGACTCCATCACGCCGTGGGTAATAGCCTACCTCCAGTAGTGAGGTCTACAGTTTAACAGTTTTAACAACGATAAGAAGATGGAATGGGTGTTGTTGATTGAGACAGGAAGCCAGGTTAAGAATTGAGAATACTGTATTTTTCAAGTCATATATAACAAGAATCTTGCTTACCAGTTACATGGGTATACACTCATTGTACAGTTATTTGACATGATTCGTTTGATAAAATCTAAATTTACAGCATAAGGACAACTGCTGTAAGGTCCCAAACAATTGTAAAAAACAACAAAATGTAAAACATCATTAATTAAAAAACACCTGGCATTTAAGCATCAATTTGTTAAAACAGTTAGATTTATTGTTACCACAGATGTGTTCATATGAATGTGGATCTTATTTAAGGACAAAATCTGAACACAAACACACAACAACAACAAAAAATACTGGAAAAGAAAAATTTAAAAGAGGGAGGCAAAGGCTTTGAGGCGGACACAATCATGTTGCTCCTTTTCTTTCATCTTCCTCATCATTTACATTACATTTACATTTAGTCATTTTAGCAGACGCTCTTATCCAGAGCGACTTACAGTAAGTACAGGGACATTCTCCCCGAGGCAAGTACATTTATGCATTTAGCAGACATTTATGCATTTAGCAGACGCTTTTATCCAAAGCGACTTCCAAGAGAGAGCATTACAAAAGAGCATAGGTCACTGATCATAACAACGAGATAGCCCCAAACATTGCAAGCAGCCAAAACATGAAGTATACATTGTGAAAAACCAAATAAGTGCCAAGGGGAAGAACCATAAGAGCATGCAGTTAAACAAGTTACAATTAAACAACATGAAACTCAAAAAAGTGCAAGAGTGTACCTGTAAAGGAGAAGACAAAAACAACAGTCAACAGTAAAATATTTCACAGTGAGTACAAGAATTTAAAACCGTCACAACTAACCAACAGGAGCAACAAGTCTCTCAATACGAGTCATTGTGATCCTGGAGGAAATTAACATCAGGTCCAGCCAAGCATTCCTAAGTGCCGTTGTACTCCCGGAACAAGTGCGTCTTGAGCCTTTTCTTGAAGGTGGGGAGACAGTCAGTGTCCCTGATGGAGGTGGGGAGTTGATTCCACCATTGGGGGGCCAGACAGGAGAAGAGCTTGTGTTGGGACCGGGCGCTCTTGAGCGGTGGGACCACCAGACGGTTGTCAGAAGAAGACCGTAGGTGGCGGGTGGGGGTGTACGGCTGCAGGAGAGACTTGATGTAGTCGGGTGCAGTCCCGTTCACCGCTCGGAAGGTCAGTACCAGAGTCTTGAATCTGATACGGGCCGTGACGGGAAGCCAGTGGAGGGAGATGAGGAGCGGGGTAACATGGGAGCGTCTGGGTAGATTGAAGACCAGACGGGCTGCCGCATTCTGAATCCTCTGGAGAGGGCGGGTTGCGCATGCTGGGAGACCGGCGAGCAGCGAGTTGCAGTAGTCCAGCTTTGAGAGGACAAGTGCTTGGACTAGCAGCTGGGTGGAATGCTCAGACAGGTATCTCCTGATCTTCCGGATGTTGTAGAGGGTGAATCTACACGACCGGGAGACCGCAGCAATGTGGGCTGTGAGGGAGAGCTCGTCATCCATGGTCACCCCGAGGTTCCTGGCAGAGGATGAAGGGGTCACCGTCGCCGATCCCAGGGTGATTGAGAGATCGTGGGAGATGGAGGGTTTGGCCGGGATGATGAGGAATTCTGTTTTGGCGAGGTTCAGCTGGAGGTGGTGCTCGGTCATCCAGGCGGAGATGTCTGTGAGGCAGGCCTCGATCCTAGCTGAGATCCCCGGATCAGTCGGGGGGAACGACAGGTACAGCTGCGTGTCGTCAGCATAGCAGTGGTAGGAGAAGCCATGGGAGGTGATGATTGGTCCAAGCGAGGTGGTGTAGAGGGAGAAGAGGAGCGGTCCAAGGACAGAGCCCTGTGGGACACCAGTGGAGAGCTGGCGGGGGCCTGACACTTTGCCTCCCCAGGAGACCTGGTAGGATCTTCCCGACAGGTAGGATGAGATCCACTGAAGTGCAGTGCCAGTGATGCCCATCTCAGAAAGTCTGGCCAGCAGGATCTGATGGTTAACCGTATCAAATGCTGCAGAAAGGTCCAGCAGAATGATGACGGATGACCTCGACGCCGCTCTGGCAGACTGAAGGGCAGAGGTGACTGACAGGAGGGCAGTTTCAGTGGAGTGACCAGTCTTGAAGCCCGATTGGTTGGGGTCAAGCAGGTTGTTCTGAGAGAGGAAGTTTGACAGTTGGTTAGATACAGCGCGTTCAATTGTTTTAGAAAAGAAGGGTAGTAGTGATACCGGTCTGTAGTTCTGGAGGACGGCAGGGTTAAGGGATGGTTTTTTGAGTAGAGGGCTAACTCTGGCCTGTTTGAAGGCAGAGGGGAAAGTGCCGGAAGTAAGAGAAGAGTTAAGGACATGGAGAAGAAAAGTTATGATGGAGGGAGAGATGGTTTGAAAGAGAGGGGATGGGACTGGATCAAGGGGACAGGAGGTGGGGCGATGAGAGAGAATGAGGTCAGAGATCTCTGCCTCGGACAGGGGAGAGAAAGAGTTTAGACATTTAGTTGGGTTAGTCATAGAGGGCGAGTGGGTAGGAAAGGTGGGTTCAGGGAACCGACTGCTAATGTCAGCAACTTTTTTCTCAAAGAAGGAGGAGAAGTCGTCAGCTGTCAGGGTGGAGGGGGAGGGTGGGGGAGGTGGGTTAAGAAGGGTGGAGTAGGTAGAGAAAAGTTTGTGAGGGTTTGAGGCAGAGTTAATTTTGTTAAGGAAGTAGTGGGTTTTAGCATCAGTTATGCAGGCAGAGAAGGATTTGAGGAGGGAGTGATACTTATCGAGGTCCAGACCGTCTTTGGACTTGCGCCATCTCCTCTCAGCTGCCCGAAGGATGGACCGGTCTGCACGAATCACATCCGTGAGCCACGGGCAGGAGGGAGAGGATCGCGCAGGCCTGGTTGACAGGGGACAGAGAGTGTCAAGTGATGCAGTTAGTGTGGATAACAGGGTGTTGGAGGCAGTGTCAGTGGGGTGGCACATAAACTCGTCAATGGGAGGGAGGGAGGATGTTACAATGGAGGAGAAATGGGAGGGGGATAGGGAGCGGAGGTTGCGGCGGAAAGTTACTAGGGGAGGGGAGGTAGGAGGAGTTGGAGGGAGAGAGACAGAGAATTGGATGAAGGAGTGATCAGAAATGTGTAGTGGGGTTACAGAGGTTAAGTCAGTGATACAGTTACGTGTCAGGATGAGGTCGAGCTGTTTTCCTGCCTTGTGGGTCGCCGGTGTGTTCAGCAGCTTCAGGTCGAAGGATGTCAGAAGAGACTTGAAGTCGACGGCCTGCGTTCCTTCGAGGTGGATGTTGAAGTCCCCAAGGAGTATCAGCGGTGTTCCATCATCCGGGAGGACGCTGAGGAGCATGTCCAGCTCTTCCACAAAGTCGGCTAGCGGCCCTGGTGGGCGGTAGAGGACAACTAACAATGCTTTGATAGGATCAGTTAGCATCACATAATGGTGTTCAAATGATTTGGCAGTAACAGAGAGTGGGGTGGATGTGTATTTAATATGTGGGGAAAGAAGCAAACCTGTCCCACCACCTCGCCCAGATGAGCGGGGTGAGTGAGAGAACGAGTGGTTGACAGAGAGAGCAGCTGGAGTTGCAGTGTTCTCTGGGCGAATCCATGTCTCTGTCAGCGCAAGGGCGTGAAGAGAAGCATGGGATGCAAACGCCGGGATGAAGTCTGCTTTGTTCACAGCAGACTGGCAGTTCCAGAGCCCAATAGAAAGAGAGAGGGCAGGTGAGGAAGATCTGGATAGGTAGCTAAGATTAGAAGTGGACCGTATATACTTTTTGACATATCTACGTCTACGTCTGCGAGTGGTGTAATGAGCGGGAATGCTGAAGAAACACATGCTAGCTAGGAATATGTTCTAGGTAGAATAGAATACAAATAGGGTGATACCTATCGGAAGAGGTGGTCCGCCTCGTCGGCCATCCTCGGTGGACTCCCGCAGGTAGACTCCCTGTCTTTGTTCGACCAAGTCTTTGTGCACCGAGGCTGCCAGACGAGGCTGCCTCTGCACTGCTAGCCGCCTTAAATATGCTAAAGGCGCAGCTGACAATGGCCCTAATTATGTAAACAAAGCCAGGGTCTCACTCGGCGGCAAGTACCCTGAAACTCGACCTCTAGCTAGCTACCTATTGACCAATTTAGCTGCTATACCCTTACCCTCTATCCTAGAAACAACGTTTTAGCTCAACACAAATGAATAAAACAAACTCTGGTTACTTACTTACAGTCAAGATGGCAGTCACGAAGTACACTCAGTAAGACACTATTCGCTCTGAATCTGATTACAGAAGTCAGGGCTGATTTAACCAAATTCTACAATGGCCCTAATTATGTAAACAAAGCCAGGGTCTCACTCGGCGGCAAGTACCCTGAAACTCGACCTCTAGCTAGCTACCTATTGACCAATTTAGCTGCTATACCCTTACCCTCTATCCTAGAAACAACGTTTTAGCTCAACACAAATGAATAAAACAAACTCTGGTTACTTACTTACAGTCAAGATGGCAGTCACGAAGTACACTCAGTAAGACACTATTCGCTCTGAATCTGATTACAGAAGTCAGGGCTGATTTAACCAAATTCTACAATGGCCCTAATTATGTAAACAAAGCCAGGGTCTCACTCGGCGGCAAGTACCCTGAAACTCGACCTCTAGCTAGCTACCTATTGACCAATTTAGCTGCTATACCCTTACCCTCTATCCTAGAAACAACGTTTTAGCTCAACACAAATGAATAAAACAAACTCTGGTTACTTACTTACAGTCAAGATGGCAGTCACGAAGTACACTCAGTAAGACACTATTCGCTCTGAATCTGATTACAGAAGTCAGGGCTGATTTAACCAAATTCTACAATGGCCCTAATTATGTAAACAAAGCCAGGGTCTCACTCGGCGGCAAGTACCCTGAAACTCGACCTCTAGCTAGCTACCTATTGACCAATTTAGCTGCTATACCCTTACCCTCTATCCTAGAAACAACGTTTTAGCTCAACACAAATGAATAAAACAAACTCTGGTTACTTACTTACAGTCAAGATGGCAGTCACGAAGTACACTCAGTAAGACACTATTCGCTCTGAATCTGATTACAGAAGTCAGGGCTGATTTAACCAAATTCTACAATGGCCCTAATTATGTAAACAAAGCCAGGGTCTCACTCGGCGGCAAGTACCCTGAAACTCGACCTCTAGCTAGCTACCTATTGACCAATTTAGCTGCTATACCCTTACCCTCTATCCTAGAAACAACGTTTTAGCTCAACACAAATGAATAAAACAAACTCTGGTTACTTACTTACAGTCAAGATGGCAGTCACGAAGTACACTCAGTAAGACACTATTCGCTCTGGGTGTAGTAGGGTGATCAAGTGCCTTGCCCAAGGACACAACGTCATTTGGCACGGCCGGGAATCGAACCAACAACCTTCTGATTAATAGGCCGACTCCCTCACCGTTCAGCCATCTGTCCCCCTGCCCATCCCTCTCTCTCTTGTACCTCCTCGCCCCTTCATCTTTCTCATCACAAACAGGCCTAACCCTAACCCTACAATATGAATCACATTTTTCTGACCCATCTTTTGGGGGGTTTAGATTAGTCCGGATATGTAGAACATATTAGTATAGTATTACCCTACTGTAAGCACATTTCAACATCTCGTTAGTAGCCTATAACATGCAGTTCTTTGTAAATAATGTTTCAGTGCTTTGGTGCAGGCTTTCACACCTAAATGAGCACACATCAAGAAAAGGAATGTTACTCTGTTTTCAGTTCCTAGACCCTTTTGAAATATGAGTGTTCTAGCAGCGAACCAAAGTGGTTCTGTAAGGTTCTGTAAGGGGTTCTCAGAGGGAGGATAACGGAACCTGTTTTGGTTCTGTGTGGCGTCTGTTTGTGTGTTTTAGGATGCTAATAAGTTATTCGCATCAACGTTCTTTGCTAACTGCTTAGCAACATCACAGCGTTTTTTTAGCTATAATAACTGTTTAGCAACATCACAGCCAAATGACGTAATGGAGCCATCACTATACTACGATATGAACACTTTTGCGATAAATAGCAGTGTTTAAATGGTAGGTCATGTTCAGAAAAGAAAGCTGTTACAGTACATAAAAGTGCATTTTGAATGGCAGGTGAACCAAGGGGAGTGTATGAGTGGGTGTTGTGACTGTGTGTGGTGTTTGTAGGCTTATTTTTGGAAAATATTTAGTTAATTCTATTATAAAGATATAGTTTGGTCAAGTTTAAAGTGTACTTTTCCTGTTGAATGGTGTCGATTAGTAAGATTTCAAGTAACATTCAGTCATCTAGTTTGTGCATCCATCAGCTATGTGCATCAATTCTCAACAACCATCTCCTAAAGAACCTCATTTTTATAGTCTTGTTAAAGAACTATTTTGTTTTCCATAAACATTTTCTTGTAATCTCCAATTTGAACACAAAAAAGTGATTCTATGAAAAACAAAATCATTATTTCTATGCTAGGACAGTCATGGTTATAATTCCACATGCATTTCAAAGATAAAAGTGAATCGATAACTCTCACATTGTAGAGAAGAAAAGGTTGTACACATGTGCACTTCTACAGGCAGAGTGCAGGTTTCTAACAGTAACTGGTCAAACTCCACTTCCTCGATTCCTTTGGCATAACTGAACATTGCATTCAAGACAGATATTGAAAAAAGTAGACAGTGTCAGTTTACAAGGCAGCCATTTTGTTTCTTGGTGATAGCATGATCTATTCGTCCTGCTGGCAATGTAATTTAATGACATTCTTTGACATGGGCCAATTATTCCCTTACTAGCAACATGCATATCAACAAGACCCGCAGTATTAGAGTGAGATAGATGAAAGGATTCCACAGAGATCAAGTCATTGAACGCAACAGGAAGTGCACTTTGGAGCCAACCAATCATACATTACTTCTGCTTCATGGGAAGCATCCCAGTTGGCTACAGAAACACGCCCTCAGGAATCTCAAGCATTACATTATGACATCACATTCTGTTGTTTCAACTGTCGTTCACAATATAATCTTAAAGTGATCACAACCTCAAACTATTGGAAAATAGTACAACAGACTTTGGTTTAACCATAACCACTCTTCAAGTGCTCTTGTCCAAACCAAAAGATGTTACTGCATATGTGCCTTTTCACATAAATTCAGGTTGGTAATCTTAAAAAAACTTTAGGCACAGGAATGGTGTCTTCGGTGAATAAAAATGGTTCTTCCAACTGTCAAGAAGATTGGAACCCGTTAGACCGCCCACAAGACTCACATTCAGGTTAAAGGCAGAGAGGAAATCCTCAGCTTCCTCTCATTCCTCTCGTTATCCTACTGATACTGTCTCAACCCTGGAAAACAACACAGTCATTCACATGCGTAGACATCATAGTTCGGTTGTATTGGACGTTAGACTGCCTCACAGCCCTCCGGTGTGTGTGTAGATGTTTCATGATGATGCCATCAGTCTGCTATTCGTCTGCTGCGATCGGAGATGAGGCAAGTTACGGTTTGGCTTTCGGAGGCCAAAGGTGGAAGCCGCAAACCTTATTTGAGATGTTCGATGATGACGATGTCACCTCCCTCCAGGTCGCCCCCGAGGCCGTTGAAGAACAGGCTGCCATTTCTGGTCATGGTCGGCAACCCCGCCTCCTTCTCCAGTTCCTCGTCGATGGACAGGGCCCTCCTGGGCATGGTCAGCTCCGGGGCGAGGTTAAGGCTCAGCTCGGACGACAGCTTGCGCTTGATGGAGGCGGCCCGCTGTAACTTGTCGTAGATCTCCACGCTGACCCGCCTCCTCGTCTCCTTAAACTCCGCGGAGACATTGGCTGTCCACTCGGCGGCGTGGGCGCGGATCTCCCCCACCTGGGGAGAAAGAAACGAAGGGGAGGGAGGCGTTAGGGAGGGCGGTGGAGGGGAGGAAAGGGAGAGCGGGGTGGAGGGATAGAAAGAGAAAGTAAGGACGGGGGTGGTGAACCTGCTGCTCTGTGCAGACAGTCTTGCTTTCTGTGTCGTTTCCAGGAAGTCACCTCAATTACATATATGTTTCCAACACCTGCCTAGCCTGCCCCGTTCGCGCTTTATGATCCGGTGTGGAAAATTTAGTCCTAACACACATGCACACACAAACACACACTGGCCCACACACAATGCTACACCCAAACAAACACACACAAGCACACACCCAAATAAATCCATATACATGGCCTCAGCCCTTGCCAAAGATACCAAAATGAAATTATATGAATTCAGAGTCAACACACAGAGATCAGGGACCATAGACCACCTGCCGGGTCTACTGTATACTTCAGTTCCTCAAACAGACTGGAGTGACGTAAAAACATCTAGAGATCTCCTATCTGCTTAGTAAATGAGGGTGTTAGTGTAATAGACGCTGGTCTATGTTACCGGTATTACTTATTGATATACAGGTAATGAAAAGACAACAGCGAGGGATTGTCTGTTGTAAAAGATCAGAGGTTGGAGGAAGGGTTGTTCATTGTTTGCGTGGGTTGTGCTCAGAGTTGACACGGTCGTGTGCATCTGTTAGGAAGCTTCATTCGGAGGCTTTGCAACATTCAAGCTTTTCACTGGGATCTTTAAGTCACGTGTGCTGGGGTTGGAGGGATAGATAACTGGAACACTCAGACATGACATTCACAGTTATAGACTCGTCCAGAAGTGCAGGAAAGAGACAGGCTTGGGGTATCAAACCAACCCTCATAGAACACTAACTCTCATAACCCTCACGCACGAAACTACAGCTTCAGAGCCACCAAGTATCAAAGACGTTGGACTGAAACAGGGACATTAGACAGATCAGATGAGCGCTGAGGTGTCGTTTCACCCACAATGCAAATGAACACGATAGACGATGTATTTGCAACACAAAGAACAATAGAGAAAAATCTATTTTAACGAAGAAAAGGATCAGGGCCTTTACCAGTAAATATACCATCGTCTGCTTGGTGGGATGTTTGGTTAAAAGCCAATTAAATAGAGGAGGATAGAACTCTATGGTTGTTCACCTTTTAGGAGCCTGGGAGAGTCCCTGGAGAAACTCAGGCCTTTTCAGGTGGATTTGATCTGATTGGGAAATATTTAACTTGATTGAAAACGATTTTGGTGTTTTGAATGAGATGAGGTGGACTAAAGGTCAGAGGTCTCTAGCATAGACCGACCTGTATGTGGATGTCAGTGATAGACAGACAGGCGCACACACTCTCTCTCTCTCTCTGTCTCTTTATCTCTCACTCTCTCTCTCTCTCTGTCTCTCTCTCTCGCTCTCTCTCGCTCTCTCTCACACACATACACACACAGACACGTACCTCCTCTTTGGTCTTCTTGGAAAGGACTCTTAACCAGTCTCCTATCATGCTGAGCACTGCAGCAAAATAGGCCAGACCAACCAGGATCCAAAACCATACGGCAGGCTTGTAGTAGTCCAGATACTCAATCTCAGAACCACCTAGAGAAACACAGCATGCACATGCTCACACATGCTGGTTTTTGCGATTGTAATTAGGCCCCTTCTGAAGCTCCAACGCCATCTCTCTTTACATTTACATTTAGTCATTTAGCAGACACTCTTATCCAGAGCGACTTACAGTAAGTACAGGGACATTCCCCCCCGAGGCAAGTAGGGTGAAGTGCCTTGCCCAAGGACACAACATAATTTTGCATGGCCGGGAATTGAACTGGCAACCTTCAGATTACTAGCCCGATTCCCTAACCGCTCAGCCACCTGACTCCCTCTTTGCGTAAGCTCAGATCAAGATGGAATCTCCCTCCTCTTGCTGGGACTGTTCTCTGGACAGGATGAATGTTACGGTAGCTACAAGGATCGCTTCTTGTCCATTGCTGTCTATGGAACTGATTAACCCTTGTGCTGCCTTCGGGTCACAATGACCCGAAGGTTCACAACGACCCATCATCGTGCTGCGACAACTTTACCCAATACAAAACAAATAAAAAGCATTTTATTTTAACCTTCGCGCTGTGGGGGGTGTGAGACAGCCCGACGGGTAAAAGAAAATCACTTTATTTTTGTACGAGGTAAAGTTGTCGCAACACGTGGGGGGGGGTCACAATGACTGAAGGGTCACAATGACCCGAAGATAACAAACAGCAAAATCTACTTTGTGGCTTTATTGTGACTCAGGATCACATTGTAATCTCGTTACCTGCGACAAAGTCCCCAAACCCGATGGTTGTCAAGGTGATGACAACAAAGTATAGCGACTCGAGAGCGCTCCAGCCTTCGATGTGCTTAAAGATGGCAGCCGGCAACGCCACGAAGAGCAGACAGCCGAAGAGGATGAAGAGGACGGTGGACGTTACTCGGATCTTCGTCTGGCTCACGTCCCACTTCTGACGAAGGGGAAAGAGAGAGGAAGGTTAACGGAAAGAGGGAGAGAGAAAAGGCCATGGAATACCCTTTGGGGATAAACGAAGTTTGTCGTCAACATGTAGGGTTATCTTTTTATTTACGAAAATCTATTGCTGTGTCTGATCTTTTATAGTGTCAATGAATCAATGTATTTCAGACACTAATCCTTTTAGAATCTACCGCAGACATGAGGGACAGAGAGATGCAGTGGGGATGACACTATTCCCTAGTGAGATATGGTCATGAATACATTTCTCGCAGCCCTCATTTAGGATGTAGCTAATAGCCAGGACTTCAGTCCCAAGAGCATGGAGAAGTAATTATGTAGAGCCTCACACGCACGTACACACTGAACTCTGGACTCCTACGAAACACTGGTAATTTGTGTTTGAGTGTGTTAGTATGTCTGTGTGTGTGTGTGTGTGCACACACATTTCCACTCCTCCATAGACCTAAACTTCAGTCTATTATCTGTTTCAAACAGCTGTCTGTCTTCAACCCCCAAAACACAATTACTTTCCTAAACACCCCTGTGAATAGTGATACACGGGGTACAAAGTTGGTCAAAATAATAACATACACATGCTGAAGATTTCTGTATGCAGCAAATTAATCATTGCAGCAAACAGGCTTGTAATAATCAGCTCCGTCTAAGCTATTCATATCAATGAAAATACCTCAATTAAACACTGCTTGCAAATATTGTTTAATTGTTTGGGCACACTTCATTTACATCACCCAGAAAACCACTGAGTTTCAAAAGTATACATTTCGAGGTAAATTAAACACACCGGGGAGCTGTGGTACAGTGAGTGGGAATGTGAGGCCAGATGTTCCCTGGACTCACCACAAATATCTTCTCCACTTTGGCGATGCTCTTGCCAAATATGGTCCCAAGCTGGTCCCCAACACCAGCCAGTAGGAAACCGAAAAGAGGGATTCCTAGGAGGGCATAGACGATACAGAAGATCCGCCCGCCCTCAGTGTGGGGTGAGATGTTCCCGAAACCTGGACACACACACACACACACACAGGAACACAAATCAATCTTCTGCTGACTACACCGGATATACTGTAGCTACTCTATGGGGACCCTCAATATTGAGTCACCAGAACAAGTCAATAGAACGTAGGATGAAGAATGAGTAAGGTTTCTATTTCCTGTATCTTCATTGAGGTTAATTTCTGTAGACCTGTTTTTTTTTCTTTTCTGGACACTAGGATTGGACACTAAGATTGGACACTAAGATTGGACACTAGGATTGGACACTAGGATTGGACACTAGGATTGGACACTAGGATTGGACACAAGGATTTCTCATTCTTCTTTCTTTTTTTGCATGTCATGTGATCTGAGCACATTTCAAGTGAATGTTCACCAATCAGCCACTGTCTCTGAGAAAAGTATAAATCTAACTGTGAATTATACTGGTACGTAACGAAACCAGGACAGGCCATTAACCAGGCATTATGGTCAAGCATCCCATAATGTGTTTTAACTTCTGTTTATCATTCTACTTTGTGTCTCCACTGTGGAAAATGCCCTACTTCGTCCCTAGCTCCATCTCTTCCAACCCCTCCTCCTTGTCTTTATTTCTCTACCCAGTCCCATAGGTACAGGCGTGACCCCCCCTTCTCCTTCCCCTCACCCAGATAAAGGAGAGAGAGGGAACGAGAGAGAGGAGATGAAAGAGTTTGGCAGAGGAGAGGAGAATGGCCATGCAGTCTAAACACTTAGTTAGCTCACTTTGTCTTCAACAGATAACCCTCTGTTGTCTGAGAAAACTGTGTCGGAAGAACCTTCTTGTGTCTTTTTTATATTTGTCTTTAACGTTCAGTCGAGATTTCGAAAACCGCTTTTGGTTTGTGATTGAACTTTATTCTAAATGTAAACATTTCTTCACCGTAATAACTAACAAGCCTAACAACATGCTTACACCTCGACCATGTGACCATAACTTGATATCATATTGGTTGGTCAGTTCATGAAATTTGTACAAATCGAGAGTTCATTTGTATTTGTGTATGTATGTCTGTGCATGAGTGAGACTTTACCGATGGTGGTGATGACAGTCCCAGCAAAGAAGAAGGAGGAGCTAAGGTCCCACAGACTGCCCTGATTGGTCAGTGTTCCAGCTGGATTAACTCCAGAACGAATAGCAGGACACCACTTGCTGTTGGAGGTACACACACACACACACACAGTTAGGCAGTGTATTTCATAAAGAGAGCCTAGAGACTGCACAGTTTAATAAAGATTCCACACATTAGCTATCTATTCGCCTTTGAGGTCCATTTTGTTTATAATAACTTTCTAATTCATGTTGAACGGAGGTACTTGAGCAGAATCTTCTTTTAGTACATGAGAGTCTTGTGAGTCTGTGTGTGTGTCAAAGCATGCATGCATTCCCATTCATCTGTGGCACTGTGCATGCTAGTCTTAGACCATTATAGCTTTTCTCTCCATCCAAAGTAAGCAAAGCATCCAAAAATTAATGACTGACTATGAAGGGTCATGCAAATGATGTCATGTGGAATCTGCCTCCTGATCATCGGATCAGACTAGTGGTGTGCTGTGGTGAGCTGTGGTGTGCTGTGTTCAGACCCAAAAAGCTGGTGAACTTAAACAAGTCTCGCTCATGAAATATGAATGCCCTGCATGTCTACATAGGCACGTCACACAGACAGACTAGACACAGGACACAGTGTCGAGGGACATAACATGACATAGGGACATAACGTGACATAGGAACATATCATTATGGATAAGTGTCATTTTGGGAAACTATGTGTGTGTTTGCAGCGTCGCAAGCGAAGTTGGATTTCTGTTTTGTGTCTGTAACCTGCTGATAATAATGTTTGTTGTCGAACCGTTTGGGAATAAACCCTTAACCAACCTGCCATCATCCAACCTGCCATCATCCAACATAACAACTGTGTACCTGTGTGCAGTCAGCAGTGTGTGTTTGTGTATGTGAGTGTGTGTGTGTGTGTATGTGAGTGTGTGTGTGTGTGTGTTTGTATGCTTTTACCACATGAACAAAACGATCAAAGCATCACAGCATCTCCAATTCAGACGACCACTCAGGCACAATGTCTAGCCAACAAAGCTTAAAGAGTCCTAGAGGCTCTGAGAGACTGAGAGAATGCTCTTCTGTAGTGTAGTAGTGAAGAGAGATGTGTGTGTGTGTGTACATGTGAATGTGTGTGTGTGAGGACACTGGCGGGCCTTCAGATAGCTAGAGAGCTTTGCTACAACGTTCTGCTGTCTGGGCTGACCAGGAGCTGGCCGTGGTGCTGAAGTGACACAGCACACACACACAAGCAGGAGGAATGCCTGGGTCTGTCAGCACGCGTGTGTGTGTGTATGTGTGTGTGTGCGTGTGTGTGTAAAATGTCACGTGTTGCTGGATTACAAAATTATTTTGTAATGAACTCTCTTCTTTATGAACTTTGAACTATGATAGATGGAGCACAATGGATGGATGGATGGATGGATGGATGGATGGATGGATGGATGGATGGTTGGATGGATGGTTGGATGGTTGGATGGTTGGATGGATGGTTGGATGGTTGGATGGATGGCTGCCTGACACTTTCTCTCTGAGACTGGTAGATTACATTGTCACTCAAACACGCACACATGCACACACACACACACACACACAAAGCTTTGTGTAGCCCTGGAGAGCAGTGCAGTGGCAAACTGCACAGCACTGCACAAGGGAAGCAAGGGCAGGTGCCAAAAACAGACAGTGAGGAAAAGCTCTGTTGTAGGCAGATAAGACAACACACAATCCCAAATCTGTTTTTGAAATGTTTTCATTTCAATCTAAATCCTACCTTCTTTTGCATAAACTCATCAAATGTATCATATAATTTTATTTTCCCTGTGTGTGTGAGTGTGTGGGAGAGTGTGTGTGTGGAGGAGAGTGTGTGTGTGAGAGTGTGTGTGTGTGAGAGTGTGTGTGTGTGAGAGTGTGTGTGTGTGTGAGTGAGTGTGTGTGCATGCGTGTGACAGTGTGTGTGTGTGTGAGTGAGTGTGTGTGATGTGTGTGAGAGTGTGTGTGTGAGTGAGTGTGTGTGCGTGCGTGTGAGAGTGTGTGTGTGTGTGAGAGTGTGTGTGTGTGTGTGAGTGAGTGTGTGTGCATGCGTGTGACAGTGTGTGTGTGTGTGTGTGTGTGTGTGTGTGTGTGTGTGTGAGTGAGTGTGTGTGCGTGCGTGTGACAGTGTGTGTGTGTGTGAGTGAGTGTGTGTGTGTGTGTGCATTGTCACATAGTCTTACCCTGACCAGTTCCTCCAGCTGGCTGTGGTTGACACAGGAGTGCCTGGACAGGAACTCCAGTTTCTGGGCCAGAATAGCCAACCGCTGGGCACTGAGGCACAAGGGGAGACGCCGTCAGCATGGGGCAGACACAGAGACAGGTGGGACAGCACAGACAGACAGACACAGACAGACAGACAGACACAGACAACAGACACAGAGACAGGTGGGACAGCACAGACAGACAGACAGACACAGACACAGACACAGGTGGGAAAGCACAGACAGACAGACAGACAGACAGACAGACACAGACAGACAGACAGACAGACACAGACACAGATACAGACAGACACAGACACAGACACAGACACAGACAGTCCTGGGCAGCAGGTCTGACACAGACAGACACAGACACAGACAGACAGTCCTGGGCAGCAGGTCTGTTTGGTAGGTTGACAGGTTAATAGAGGGAAAGCCTGCCTTTCATGTGGCTGCTCCAGGGTCCTAAACACCGCTGCTCCCATCACCAGGTACAGCCCCACCAGCAGGAATATGGCAGACACTGTCTTCCACTTCATGACTGTGGTGATGGTGTCACAGTCCTCCTCGGGGTTCAGTGTGATTGGCTTGGTGGAGAAGGAGAGGCGGGGCTTGGTGTTGTGAGTGGCGGATTTGGGGTCCAGTAGGTCAGGTGCTGCCACTGCCAAAGGGGATAGGTGGAGGTGGGGGAAGGAAGATGAATGTATTGGTTGATTAGGGATGTCTTACAATTGAATGGTACATTCAATTACCTTTACATTTACATTTAGTCATTTAGCAGACGCTCTTATCCAGAGCGACTTACAGTAAGTACAGGGACATTCCCCCGAGGCAAGTAGGGTGAAGTGCCTTGCCCAAGGACACAACGTCATTTGGCACTGCCGGGAATCGAACTGGCAACCTTCAGATTACTAGCCCGATTCCCTAACCGCTCAGCCACCTGACTCCAAGTACCTTTGTTTCTTTGTGTTCTCAAACTGTCCCCCAACTGACTGCAAATCACGAGGTGGGAAGTGCATCCCATTCGAGACGCAGTGTAACATATTAAAGTTATTATATTACTCAGTGTAACATATTAAAGTTATTATATTACTCAGTGTAACATATTAAAAGTCAATGGAGTAAAGCCAAGCCTTGATGAGATCAAGCGAAAGAAACCCCGATCAATTTATACACACACGCTTTCCTGTGCAGTCCAACATGCGGACTTTTTCTAATTATTGCTGGGAAAAACGGCCGTGAGAGAGGGTAAAAGCAGGTGGATTAAGACTGTGAGTGGGGACAAGGGAATAAGGGCGGAGAAACTAAACGAAATGGGTGAATGGAGGTTAAAGAGATGGTAAAGCAGAGAGGAGAGAAGAGAGGAGAGAGAGTTATTGTTCAGAGCTGATGATAACCAACTTCCAGTTAAACCCTACAGACTGTACAGTACGGTACTACAATGGCACGTTGCACATATGGTGCAATTTATACACTTATGTAACGGACAAGTGTTCCCACTGTTAAGAATCAAACAAATATTTCTTTACAAAATATTCCTGTAGACTAAGTCCATAAGCGTTTTAACTGGCATGTGAGAACACAACCTATTACTGTACGGCTCCTTGGGAAATTGAGCCCTAATCTTTACAGTGCCACAAATTGTAGGTTAAACCTGAAAAGTATCGCTTAGGTAAAATGCATCAATGATTTAATTAATGCATAACAATCACTGAACAATTT
The DNA here is from genome assembly GCA_023658055.1 of Thaleichthys pacificus. NCBI lineage: Eukaryota > Metazoa > Chordata > Actinopteri > Osmeriformes > Osmeridae > Thaleichthys > Thaleichthys pacificus. The sequence continues at coordinate 2,018,493 of CM042873.1, forward strand.
TCACCGAGTTCAGGGTCAGGAGAAGGAAAAATAAAATATTTTGCTGCATCCTTTCAACGATAAGGTTGTACGCGTTAGACACCCACTCTTTCGTAAAATTAATTAAATACAATTTGAGTGTTTGTCATAAATATGTCTTTATTTTATTTGGCAGCATAGCAACTTCTGTGAGAATTATATGTTTTTTTTCCTCTCAGATTTATTAAACGTTAAAGTGCAGAAACCAACTATGATCTCATTCACCCTATTAAATGAGCTAAAACAGCTACTTTTACGCGCATGCACTCACTTCTTCTCTACCCGATGCCCTCTGCTCTCCGCTCCTCTTCAGACGTTCTTTCCGTGATTAGGGGAATATTTCCTCTTCGCACTCCGTCTTCTCTACTTTTCTTGTGTCGCTGTGAGCTTACAGGCAGGTGCGCGCGGACGGACGTTTCCACATGTCACCCGAGCGACTACTCTCCTCTGTCTCTTCTGAACTCGCGGACGCGGTGACTGGCGCGTTTTTACCTCGGAGGTGATGCTGAGCGCGCAGCAGCGGGGCCCGGGACAGAGTAAACAGCGGCGGGGGAGGGGGAGGGGTAAAAGGGGGTTAGTAGGGGGCAAAATCGGAAATTTCCTCTTGAGTATCTATAGCCTCCCTCCCTGCTCCGCTGTCTGACACGTGAGTGAGTGGGGTGGGGTGAGTGAGTCCACTACAAATCATCATGCCGGCTCACATTCACCCTATAGGACATGCGGCCTCCCCCACCACTAATTATTTCTCTTTCTAAAGCGTTTATTCTAGATTAAAAGGCCAAATTTATCCCTGTTTTAATGTTATCAATACTGCTGTGTTCCACAACTTTTTTCGAATGTAAAGCACATTCTGCTGAATCCCCTCTTCCTCCAGTGTCATTGCATTTAAACCCGCTCTGAAAACATCCACAAAATCTAGACAGGTTGGATGGTTCTGATGCCAAAATACTGCATATCCTACAGTAGTATTGCCTGGCCACCATCTGCAGTGCTGTTTGGTTTGATTGTGTCATGTACCTTAATTTAAAGTTTTCCAGACTAATTCAAGACAGCGTCTGCTGTTGGTTCTGAGTGTTGGCCGGGTTCAAGAGGAAACCGGTCTAAAAAGGAGCTTGTGTCATGCAGGACTAGTTCTACGAGCTTGTGTTCTACTAATTCTACGAAAGATGATTCCAGACCAGATGTGTAGTTCTATCAGGTGCTTTGAACAATGATTGTGTTCGGCCCCAAACATCGGTGCCTGTGTGACTCTCTCTCTCTCTCTCTCTCTCTCTCTCTCTCTCTCTCTCTCTCTCTCTCTCTCTCTCTCTCTCTCCCTCTCTCTCTCTCTCTCTCTCTCTCTCCCTCTCTCTCTCTCTCTCTCTCTCTCTCTCCCTCTCCCTCTCTCTCTCTCTCTCTCTCTCTCTCCTCTCCCTCCCTCCCTCCCTCCCTCCCTCCCCTTGTAGATACATTTTAATCTGATTTACCTGATTTGCATTGTTCTGAC
>CM042873.1:2024996-2059996 GCA_023658055.1 Thaleichthys pacificus
TAGGAACCATGCTGAGACTGGACTCGTGTGACCTGTGACCCAGCACTTCCATCATGTCCTCAGCCACAATAGAAAGAAAGAGCTGATTAATGTAAATAGAAACAGACTGCAGAGCAAGACTGTGTAGCAGTATAGTAGTTTAATTTTCAGAAAGGTACAGACATGACTGTGTATACAGTATGGTCGAACTGACTTTACGGTGTATTGGATGAGGTTTGGGTATTGTGTAGGCAATTGAAACATTGTTTGGATTGGTAGCTGTAATCTATATATCAAAGTTGATGAACCACAAACATTTGATCCTTTCAAAAGGGAAAATATGTTGTGGTTTCAAAACAAACTAGGCCACGGTGGTAGGCCACGATACTTGATATAAAGGAAGTGGCCGTTTTCTGAGGAAAAGTCTCCATCCTGTGGTAGAATACAGGTAGAACAGCGAGGAGAGAGAGAGATACAAAAGGTAACCTTTCACACCCGTGCTACCAGCCACGCCCAAGTAGCTTTTTTTGTCAGACAAAAATTACAACAGCCTGAATAATTATTGGGTTGGATGTGTCAGTTAAAAAATATAGAGGACTTTATTGGAATGTATGTAAACACTTAAACTAAAAACAAGCCTCTCTCTCTCTCTCTCTCTCTCATAATGCCGAGTCAGCATGCGTATCACGGACAGTTCGTAACGGTGAGGGCGGAGAGAGAGAGAAAGGGGGGGAAAAGAGAGAGAGAGATATCTACCGCAGACCGTCTGGCTACTAGTACATGACACGTCCGCCGTCCGGGGTTCCACGTGGACTCTGTTATTGACCAAAACTGAGCCAGTGACTTTGCCGCTGCGCAGTGCTGACTGAGACTGAGAGGGCGGTCTAACATTGTATGATCCACCCGCTATGAATCGGAATCTAGAAGTCACAACAGAACAGCGACCGTACAATGCTTCTATCTGTCTACACATCTGAAATGCCGACGGGTAGGCTTATGGTTTCATTGTTACAGTATATCATGCGATGTATTGCTAGCTCCACCATAATGGAGAAGTTAGTGTTTTCAAGAAATAACAATATGGGATGCTCTACAGTATGGTAGCCTATTGCTAGCCTTAAGTGTTAGCTAGCTTTTTGTGTAGAGTCTGGTAGAGCAGACAACAGCCAACCAGCCAACTACGCATATGATAATAATAATATAATAGATAATATGTGGCTCTGTAGTTGTTTTTGTCCTTCCTAATTACTGTAATGCCTATCGTGGTAATAGAATGTGATATGGAATGAGAGTGCTTTGCTTGTACTTACAGGTATGTTGGTGACAGGTGTCCTGTCTCTCATACTGCTGGCCCGCCACAGTTTGTGTGCGCCGCAGGTAACTGGCTCCCAAAGGTAGGATATATATATATATATATATAAACTTTATTACAGGCTCTAGGCCCACTCATTCTCTCTCACACAGTATACATGATTTAGGGCGTTATCAGTCAGGCATACTTGAAAAGCAGGATCAGAGTTTGGTCTACCGGTTGTACTAAATTGTGTTTCTGTCTGAGTCCTTTGACATAAACTAGATAATTGCTCCGTTTGACAGCAATCAGTTTGGATCACGTTAAGTAAATTGGAGGTGGCCTTAATTACAGTGCTGTGCATCCCCTCTGCAATAAGGAGGATGCAAGGTGGAATAGCAGATTGGCCTTGATTGCGAATACTCACCTTTGGACTTGACTAATAATGACAGCCATCGTGGCTTATGCAGTTTCAATAATTGTTTTCCTCTTTTCCTGGCTTGTTCCACAGGGAGGAGTCTCGTGAAACTCCGCCCCCACTAGCCAATCCTTTTGGGTCTGGGGAGGAGAACCGCAAGTGAGTGACAGCTGCGTTCTGCGGTCATTTGAATAGGAAAATATTTTACACCACATATGAACGTGATGTCAGTCAGATAAAGGCATCTGTTGCATCTCCTGTGGACTTTGACCAGAATGTTGTGTTGTAGGTGGGTCAGTCGTATAGGACAAGGTTAACCTGTTCAGACAAACAGGTTATGATGTTGTTATATTGCTTCTTTCACTATCTTGGCGCGGTGATGTTAAACATACTCACAACATTCCTGTGAGTAGCTGGATTGAGGAGTTAATAAATTAACAGTTTTCAGTACATTCACTTCTCTCTGGAAAGATCTCCGGTGTGTGCCTGCGTGCTGGATCTTGGCTCTTGACTAGATTAGTGTGTGATTTAACACAGCTGAGCACAAGGACACACACACACAGGTCTGGCTCTTGGACTGTTGTGTTCATAACCAATCCTGGTAGGATTCTCTCCACTAGAATGCACAGTAGTACACACACACACACACAGGTCTGGCTCTTGGACTGTTGTGTTCATAACCAATCCTGGTAGGATTCTCTCCACTAGAATGCACAGTAGTACACACACTAACCTTTTCACATCCCACTGTCGAGTGCCTAACACGCTCTCTCTCTCTCTCTCTCTCTCTCTCTCTCTCTCTCGCTCTCTCTCTCTCTCTCTCTCTCTCTCTCTCTCTCGCTCTCTCTCTCTCTCTCTCTCTCTCTCTCTCTCTCGCTCTCTCTCTCTCTCGCTCTCTCTCTCTCGCTCTCTCTCTCTCTCTCTCTCTCTCTCTCTCGCTCTCTCTCTCTCTCGCTCTCTCTCTCTCGCTCTCTCTCTCTCTCTCGCTCTCTCTCTCTCTCTCTCTCTCTCTTTACACAAGCCCCACTCGCACCAGCACAGTCTCGAGTGGCCCCTGTCTGAGCTCTGATCCCTGACCCTATGACCTTGTGACCTCTGACCCCTGTTCCAGACTGCTGCAGAGCTACATCAAGGTCAGCATGAAGCCGGGCCAGCCAGAGCCTGTTCTCAACACCTGGGATCAAGGTAGGAAGACCAGGACGGAGCACGCCTCCTGATACCACTAGCAGCGAGGACTGCTGTTGTGCTGCTAGGGCAATATCAGGTCTGCAGGACAGATTAGAGCAGGGCAAACGTACTTGATACGAAATTGCACTTTTACACTAAGAGAGCGAACTGCAAAATGTATGACAACACAGGCAGCCAGGACAGATTTGTGTTGCGGTGTCCTACATTTACATTTAGTCATTTAGCAGACGCTCTTATCCAGAGCGACTTACACTAAGTACAGGGACATTCCCCCCCCGAAGCAAGTAGGGTGAAGTGCCTTGCCCAAGGACACAACGTCATTTGGCACGGCCGGGGAATCAAACTGGCGACCTTCAGATTACTAGCCCGACTCCCTCACCGCTCAGCCACCTGACTCCCTTACTCCTGTTACTGTTACTAGGATTGTGTTGTTTCTTCTTTGTTTCTTTCGACAGAGGTGTTCTTCCTGTTCTCTCTCCATGACTACGACCGCAGCGGTCACATGGACGGCTTGGAATTGATGAAGCTCATTTCGGACTACAACACCCACAATGCACCAGGCACACTGTCAGCTGATACGGTAGGTTATTTTTCATTTGTATTCAGGCATTTCAGTTTACATACCCTGGTATTGTAACAGTGTCTGTCTCTTATTGGAAACTGAATCAGGAAATGATTACCAGTACTGGTGTTGTGTTTCATGATGCATTCTGTACAGTGTTACCGCTCATGGAAGTTGAACTGCTTGGCAGATGACGTTACAGCCAAATTGCTGCACCGACTGTTGTGTTTGGAGAAACTAAATCTGCGTCGACACAACCTAGAGTTTTTGATTACAGGTGATGCATTATAAGGTGTGTGTGTGTGCGTTTCAGGTGGTGTCCATGGTAGATCTCCTCCTGCAGACTCGGGATCTAAACCAGGATGGCCTTTTGGCACCCTCTGAGCTTCTCTCCCCTCCCATACCTCAACAGGACTCCAATTCCCACGATGCACCTCTCCCACAGGAACCAGTAGGGGGCCAGGAACCACATCAGGGAGAGGTAGAACCGCAGCAGAAACAGGAAGACCAGCCAATGGAGCAGGAAGAACTACAAATCCCAGAGGCCCCTCCAGCAGAACTGGAGCAGGGGAACGGGGCCCAAGTGCACCTGGGACAGCCTGAGATATGAACTGACACTCGTATGAAGAGCCACACGCACACACATGTACTGTACTATAGTAACAAACAATAGAAATCACTCCAAAAGACATACCTGGGACCGATAGATTGGTACACACAGTCACACACAGACACATTTACATTTAGCAGACGCTCTTATCCAGAGCGACTTACAGTAAGTACAGGGACATTCCCCCCGGGGCAAGTAGGGTGAAGTGATTGGCAAGTGATTGGCACGTCATTTGGCACGGCCGGGGAATCGAACTGGCGACCTTCAGATTACTAGCCCGACTCCCTCACCGCTCAGCCACCTGACTCCCAGACACACCATACTCTGACCCCTAATAGCAATCAGTCCAGTGTACAGGATTACACAACACAAGTCATCCTTTACAATTGCTTTTAACTTTTTTTTTTGTTTCCTGATCTTTATCAAATGCTTTTCTTTGAATTTCAAGGTACTTACATATAACTTTCTATCACATCTAATGTCTCAGTGGTGTGGTCTTGATGCTGCTGTTGACAGCCGCTCCAGGTCTACACCTTGAGATCTCCTTATGGGGCTGAAAAGGAAAGTGCCAGACATTCCCAGACGATTATTATGCAATAACCATCTGCTGAAACCAACTAAAGAAGCCATAGATTATCCTTATGAAATATACGACACGCTGATGTCAGAACGCAGCAAAATCAAGTTTCTCCCAATGACCCCATCCCCTTTAAAAAAAAAAAACACCTGCCTGATTTTTTACATCCAACAAGATTATACAAAGAATTTCATTTGGGGTCAAAGTACTTAGTCAACTGGACACAAAGCAAGCAGTCCCCTTCTCAATGGAACATCTATACATAATCTAAAACATTTAAGCAAAGGGCTTCTTACTGACCTACGAGTATAGGCCCATTAAGTCTGCGACACCAGCGTCGTTGGAAAATTGTAAAAAGGTTTTAACACGTCTAAAGAATGCCTCAGAATCTGCCTGGCTCAAACCTTTGCTTATGCAACAGTCCAGTATGATGATTCTGGCATTGCACCCTACATGCACATCCAACTACAGTCTTGGAAATACAAGGCTTCCCTGCTTCCTGCTACGCTAGGAACATAAAAAAAAAGATAAAAAAAATGCTAGCCAGAACACACGCACAACATCATGTAATTTCACATTACCCGTGTAGATTTTTCTAAGAATCTGGAATTAAGCGTTTTTGTTGTACATTTCCTGAATGAAGGTTTGTATATTTTTAATAAAGCTGCTGTGCCGTTGTTATCGCTGTTTTTGTACAAACTATAGCTGCTTCAACACGGTGTTAGATAAAGGCTGTGGAAGTTGATGTATGTGTAGAGGGCTGCCAGTTTAGGCACACACTTAGAACAGTATAAAGAAACACCATATCAAATCTGTTGGTTTGCTTTTATTAAGTTGGACAGCTCTGATTGATCGTATATCACATTGAAACTCACTCTGATCAGGACAGAGCAGAAAAAAAGCAGTTAAAAACACATTCAAATCTAAATTACATCAGTCAGTAAAAAAAAAAAAAAAACTACCCCAGTCAGTGTCATCCAAAAGAAACACAAAAATGGTGATCACACACACAAGAATTTGCAAAGATAAAAAGGTTGACTATCCACTTCCACTGGCCAAACTTCACTTAATTAATAATAACTCAATTCAACCATGAGCTGGATATAGACTTGCTAACAGGGAGAGAAAGAGAGATCTTTAAGCCTCAGCTAGTGACCTCTGTACGGCTGGCTCTAATGTGCAAAAACATTTTAAAACTCAGGAAACCAGATAGTCTACCGCCAAAGTCACACCACTGATTAACGGTCCAAAATGACCTCCAATTTAAATAAAACTGGAAAAAACCCAGAGGGGGGGGGGGGGGGGGGGTCTAAAACTGTCATGGAGCACGGCAGCTTTCATTCTGCAGTCAGGTGACTGAACGAGCTGAGCCAGAGGAGGACTACTGAACCACACCTGATCAGTCACCTGAGGGAAAATATCAAGTCATGACCAACTAAATCACAGCAGCAATCATTTGTTCTGTCGTCCATTTAAAAAGTGAATCACAACTTAGTGGCTTGGACCCCCAATGCTAGTCACGGCCACTGTAGAGGTCCAGACAGAGTAAAAAGATGAGCACAGCTCCCCCTAGTGGACTGGGAAGGGTGGCATCTGCTGTCTACTTAGGGATACCAGCCACCACCTCAGACTCAATGCCACAATGGTTCTCTCCACGCAGGATTTTGAAGAAACCTATAGAAGGAGAATACAAAATTTAAAAAGTTAGAATCCTGTAATCAAACTAAAAAGGTAATGAGTGCTTTGAAAAAAAAAAAAATACATAACACATTTAAAAAAATAACTCACCATTATCCCCCCAGTCTGTGTTCCAGGAGTTGGCAGCCAGCCAATAGGGCGTCCCCTCCTCCTCTCCCCAGCCCAGGATCTTGATGGCGTGTCCTCCCAGAGCCGAGCCCGACACGTGCTGGTACACTCCTGCAAGCACACGTGGGAGGAGTCAGGAGCGGCGGCAAAACCACAAACGTGAGCGACGGAGACTAGGGTGGAGCGAGCATCAAGGAGCAGGAGGAGAGAGAGAGAGAGAGAGCGCAGGAGACTAGGGTGGAGCGAGCATCAAGGAGCAGGAGGAGAGAGAGAGAGAGAGAGAGAGAAAGAGAGCCCTCACCAGACTTGTAGCTGACAAAGTCTTCGTAGACGGTGAAGGCTGCCTCCGCAGGGCCGTTCTGGAAGAGCTCTGCCATGATCTCCTGCTGGTCTGGGGGCACGCTGTACGCACGCTTACCTACACAACAACAACAAACAGCAGATAGGTGAACAAGACTGGATGGAAAGCAAAGCATGCGAGTGTGTGCAAGCATGTGTCTGTGTTGGTTGTGTTCCCGTGTCTGCATTGTGTGTGTGTGTATATATTCCAGCCTTACCGAAGTGCTTGTCCTTCTTGTAGGTGGGCATGTACCCGGCCTCGCATGCTTTGGAACACTTGGGAGTGTCCCCTTCTTCCCCGGTGCACGGTGGCCTGGTGCCGTTCACATGGTGCTCACAGGGGGCGATCGAGTAGGGCCTGCACCCTGAGAGAAGACACACACACGTCACTACCACTGTACCCTTTTCTAAGTTCAAATGAACAGATTGTCTGACAGATAACTCCCCTCTCCACCTTCGACCTCCAGGCACAGAAACGTAGTATTGTTCAACCTACCCATGTGAGAGTCATACAGCCCTCCGGACACCAGCCCCTCTGTGGTCCAGAAGTCCCAGGCAGCTGACGGGTATCCACCATTGCACCTAACACACACACCCCCCCACAAACAGTTAGTAAAATCTAGGAAACCTCATGCATACTCGACCCCCACCCCCCACACACACACACGTTCCTTACCCCATGCCACAGTCGTAGCAGCAACTGAGCAGGTCCTCTGAAGAGATCTCCACGCTGACCTTGGCGTTGCTATGGATACATAGGCGGTCTGAGATGGCCTCTGCTGCACCAAACGCCTGGGGGAGGGGGACGGCAGACGCTCGTCAGACTCGCCAGGGAAGGAGGGGGCGAGAAGGAGAGAGCGTGTGTGTGTGTGTCTCTTACCCAGCAGGAACCACAGGATCCCTGGTCCCTGATCTCCTTCAGAGTAGGGCAGTTTGGCCACTGCTCTCTAGGGTCAAAACTCTTTGGCACTTTCACACTACCAGAATACTGCACCCTAAACAGAGACGCAAAAAAAAAAATCCTTTAGCATCAGAGACGGATTGAAACACAGCAGATTGATCTGGAAGATGATATCGCTGACTCAACCCCCCTGTCACACCCCACCCTTACCCCCACCCCACCCCCCCTCTCAAAAAGGTCTAAGGTGATGAGTTCAGCACAAAAAAGAATGTCAGGTAAGCTGGTTTAGTCGAGATACTGGCCAATTCTCGTTTCCTCCTTTGCAAACCCACAACAAACTGAGTGACAGGAAGTGCACACTCACATGACAGGCAGTTTGGGGCCTTTCAGCAGAGTTCCACACAGCCTCTTCACATAGCTGTAGTCCACGTTACGGAAGTTATGACCCGCCTTCACACGCACAAATCAAAACGGTAGACATGATTAGGAAACAGTTACATTGTTATGTTTGACCTCCTGAGATTCATCCAGAACAGCAACACAAACACACACCTTCCAGGTAGTGTTCATCTTGTTGATGTAGTTGACCATGTCGTTTGAGAGGGGAGAGAGATGGGGTCTGGCCCAGCTCACTGACAGGCTGGACACCAGGCACAGGAACGCCAAACGCCACATCCTTCCTGTCCGAACAGGAAACAGAATCAGGAATGACAATAGCACAGAGGAGGAACTGCCTGCAGTAAAACTGTGGTTCTGGTTACCCAAGAAGAAATGGCTCAAAAGAAGAAGGAAAATCAATCGGTTAAACATGCGATTCAACATGACACAGCTTGTTTTTCTATTGGAATTTTACCATCTTGAAGATGCACACACACACACGCACACCAGCCCTCCAGCTCGGCCACTCAGACACTCTCCACTGCGAGAACACAAGCGAACCAGGAGACAGGCCTGCTTCAGTGTGCACTCATGCAGGCTCAACTGGTCACACACTGAGGACCCGGAGGTATGAGGATCAAGGCATAGGCTGTGGCCATGGATCAGTTGACTAAATAAACACAAGATTTTATTATAAATAATACCAAGTCAAACCTCATTTGTTCAATATTGCAAGGGGAGCTTAAACATGTTTCTTTTTGAAGTCCTTCTTCAACGTAAAGGCCTTACGACTCACCCCTAACAAAAATCTGCACTTTACAGACAGGAAAACCACACAATGGTGTGGGTGTTCAAGACCACAGAAATAACTTGTCATGTATGACTATTATTCCATTTTAGCAACCCTTTAAGGCTCATAGCCAGTAACTCAGGGCAACCAACACACCAGTAGTGGCTTGCCATGACACGAAACAAGTCGATTTGAAGTATGGTCAGAAGGCATCTTCGAGAAATGTGTGTGGAGTCACGAGGGTACAGTTTAATGACTCAGCACCATTTGCTAATGAGGGAAGTGGCTGGGCTAGAAATAAAAGGTACAGAACAGTAAACATGATCATCCTTCTAAACTCAGCCACCATAGGCTCACTTCCTTCCTTCCAAAGACATCAACCGTCGTTTGAAGAAGCGAGACCAAGTCTTTCAGAATTTCACTTAAGACTTTAAAGAGGAACTTGTTCTCTTGATTTGGCTTCCAAACCATTAATGAGTTATAGCCCAATGATAGAACGGCTAACGCCACATTAGGCTGAGATACTAAATTCCTATTTACTTTTACAAACAGGAAAAGTTACTAATTTGTTGGTTTTGGTTGTTTGCTAATGCATGCCTGAGAACACAAACGTTTAAGTCTTCGGGCGGAGAGCTCAAATTACATTATCAATGAGCAGTAGCGACCTCTGCTAGGGAACGGAACATTCAAAAGTGCATTACTGACTAGAAACTGACTTGAGTGGATGGTTTGGTCGAATATTACCAGCTGCTCAAAAAGGGAAACGAAAATAACTTAAGACAATATATGGGCACCGAACTACATAACCAAGCATAGAGGTAAGGAGAGAGAAAAAAAGTCACTTCTTAGAGGCACTCAATCATCTCTGATGAGCTTTCCTAGGTTCATGTTTCATCATCTAACTATAGAGGACGGGTTGACAAGAATAAGCATCTTGTTCAAGTACACAATCATTTGTTACATTAAGATCTGGTTACCATTGAGCGGAGGCGAGTTCAGTTTCGATTGGAAAATGTCAGTTCCAAAAGGAAAGTCAAGACAACACAATATTAGGTTTGTAGTGTGCTATAAGGAGAAGACTTGCCATGCACTTTCACGTGTCTCAGTCTCAGCGTAGTAGTAGGTTTGAACTTGACTAACGAGTTGTACAACTTGAACTTGGCAACCAGTTGCCAGCATTATGATCATGTGCATTTTTTGGTGAGAAATGGACGACAACAACGCCCAATCAAACAACAATGATAGCGGAATAATCTAAACTTTACTAATCGAAGTAGGAAACATGGTTACTTGGTTGATTTGTTTTTGAAACATGTTAGTGAAGTATCAAGCAACAATATATAGCTAGTTATCCTGGTAAATTACACTGTTATAATATGACTACGACTAGCCTGGTCCACCTAGCATGCTAGCCAGCACTGGAGTCTGGTTCGTAGTGGACAAAGTACAGTACTGTAGCTGTTTAGCTAGCAGTTAGGGACTGCTAGCGAAATAAAATACATATTATTCGCAATGCAAATCAAAATAGTTTCAAGAATGTGGTCATTAACACTTACCTGTAATTAGCTAGATTGGGAACGACAAAGTTGTTTCAGACCACTGCCGTTTGCCAGACAGGTCAGGTAGCTGTGTCACCTTGTTTTCGGTTCCCCGTTTAAATCAAGATAAACCACGTGACACCGACATCATGTGCTATGCTCTGAATCAGTAATTCACGTGACCCTAGGTTTCGCTACGCTGTTGCAAATCAAGTTATTTGTTACAAGATCCACTTGAAATTACGTTTTCTTCTCAAACTGTTAAGAGTAGCTACACAAGTGTGCTGTGACTTCCGTAAAGTTGTACACATTTGTGACTATTTTACAGGCATCTCCTAGGATCCTGCAATTTATCAATCACACGTCCCCCCTGTCCAGTAATGACATTATTTTAGATAATGTAATCAAATATTTCTTCAGATGTATTGTAAACCCCAGCAATCACTGTCTCTGAAATGGAATCTCACTGGATCAAGAGGACAAAAAAGAGGACAAAAAATAGGACATAAAAGACCAGTCTTTTCTACTTAATCATCTGACGAACGTCTTATGTAATTTAATTAGATAGTCACTAATAATAGTTACAACACTCCGACCCGATAGCGTTTATACTTGTGTTTATTCTGTCTCAATAATACAATACATATACAGTATCACGTATTTGGGTTTGTGGTGTCATTAGATAAATCAATCCAATGTTAAACGTTTGACTGGGGTCACAGGCAACACATCAATAAGAGGAAACATCATTATTCAGTTGACGGATACCAATGCATATATAAACATAATCTAAGAATAACTGATTGTGATTCTTCCCACATTCTTCACGTAAATATGGCTGAATAAAATAAAATAATATAAAAGTTTAAAAAGAAGAGCTAATTGAAACTGGAAGCATTCCAATTCACCAAATAGTGATATTGACATTCAAGGCAATGTGCTGACAATCATCGCAGCTGAAGTTGTCATTAATGTCTACAAGGCAAGCGATTATGATCATGTGATCAAGTGATTATGAATCCATCATTGTCAAGATCAAGCCAAGGCGTAGCGATAGCATTCTAAAGCTTGTGCGGGTGCACTTACACATTTACAGACACATACATACATACTCATATTAGCATACTTACATTAGCACTACATAGAGATACATTCTAGCATAGCACCTGTGCTTGATTAATGCGATAGCTGTGTGTAAGTGCTTGTTTTTAACAGGGTACGCAAGTACACTGGTTTTATAAAGTGAAATTAATAGAAGAAAGTGCAGTGACTATTTCGACTGCCCCTCTCAATGTAACTTAAACACAAATGCAGTCCTACTTTGACTACATAAAACGGAGGAATAAAAAAAAGGAAAAAAAAAAGAAATAAAACACTATTCTGGTCAATCATAGCAGCATATCTTAGTATAGTCCCTTTCAAGCCTTGTTCCGTATCTGTCTCTATCCTTGCCCCTTGAAGTACACAGTGAATGACACAACATTCAGTAGTGAATGGATTGGAAAGTAGCCTACGTAGGCCTACTCCTGTAAAATGGAAGACTATGACTAGACTGGTGCGTCCAGTTCTTCAAACATGCAGGCAGTGGACTAGAGAGAGTAATCGAAACACAATCTGGAACTTTGTCAAGACTTTGTAATTTCTCCGGTTTTAAAACAGACACACGTAACTTTGGTGTCACTTCGATTCTTACCATCGAAGCAGCAGTGATTGCTTTCTAGCTTAAGATGTTCCATCTTTAACATAAAAGGCAAAAGTAAACAAACAGTATAACTTAGTACTTTTAAACACTATTGGTAAAAATATTTTAAAATGTTTAACAAATTACAATAGCTAGATGTGTTTATTTTTTCTTATATTGCTTAACTACCTCTGATTAAATATCACATTGCTATGCATTATGATGCTATATACATTCCAACGCTATACCAGAGCCACTCTGTTCACAAGAAACAGGCTACACTTAATTAGTATCTCACATTTGCTCTTCAGTGCTGTCTCAAATTATTGCAGCTAAATGCAGAAAGGAAAAAAAGCCTTATAAATATAAACTCTTCTCTCTAGCAAACCATGAACAACAATTGAATGTGTTCTTTCCCTTTCACTCCATTATACAATCATATTTATTCTAATATAATATTATTTGTGTCTCTGTGTGCGTGCTCGTTTTAATGGGATTCAGAACCTCACACTGACTGACTGCTCAAACTGAATGTTATGTCGAGGCCTACTGGGGAGCCAGGCTGTTTCTGCTTCAGCCAACACACAAGGTACATGAATGTAACATCTTGTCAAAAGCAGACAAAGGTTGGTCCCCATCCATAAGTCTTACATAATCATAATATTTGTTTGACTCAAGAGCTGGGGTGAATTCCATTTATTCCAATCAAGACCTGATTAATTTGATTTTATGAAATAAGGAGAATATACATCCTCTCAATATCTGGAACTGAGACTGAATTGCCAAGGAATTAACCCAAACCCTTGTTTTCTCTCGTATTCTCCATCAAATCAAATTATCTCTATTTATGTTCACAAACTGGACCATTTGTTTGCGTGCGTGGGAGGTGGAAGGTGGGGCTAGGCCAGGTTCCTCAGGTATCTCAGCCTGAGGCTCCTGTCTGGGGGTTGAGGTGAGGCGCGGCTCCCTGATCCGGTAGGGGCTTCTGTAGCTGGACATGGGGGACAGCTCGGAGCCCCAGCCCAGGTAGCTTCCGGTGGACGGCGAGGGGGCGTCAGTGCTGAAGTACATGCCGGTCATGGGCTCCATGGGGTTCAAGTTTCTCTCTGGACTCCCGATGAAGAGAGACGGACGTCTCTCCGGGGTTGAGATATCTTTGATCTCCAGCGACGCCACAGACAAGGACCCCTCGGGCGTGGTGGCCCCGTTGCTGTCGATGTGGTGGAGGCTAGGTTTGAGCGGTGGCGAGGGGGTGGGGGAGCAGTAGGCAGGCGCTCTGGTACTCGTCGTCCTCTCGTTCCTCGGACGGAGGCGGGCTGGGGTCGTCCTGGGGAGGAGGGGAAGGCTTGGCATGCTGGACTTTCACTTTGTGAACCCTGAACTCTTGGACTTGCGGGGGAGGAGCCTGTCTCACCTCTCTCACCACCTCTCTGGTTGGTACGACAACTGTCACCTACGGAAACACAGCAGTATTCAACATCTAGATGTGGCGCCTTATGATGTACACCCACGAGGCTCATGTTAAACTGATAAATGTGATGTCATTGGGACCCTTTCATCTTCACTTACCTGGGGGACATCCACCAACTGTTCGACCTCTTCCACCTGGAGAACCTGTGGAACGTGGGGAACCTCTGCGACATGTGGAAGGCTCAGCTGAGGAACATCTGGAGAATGTTGACGGACCCTTCGCTCCTCCAGCCCCATCAATCCAGCCAATCCGCCTTCACCATAGCAACTGCTTATCTTGGTAGCGTTTCCTGTTTTCAGGGCTAGGCGAATCAGCAGCCAGTGGTGGTGTTTCCAGCCTTCCCATTGGCCAGGTAGGTCCAGCAGAGTCCCGCCCCCAACAAGGGTGGCATGGCGATGGGAGGTGGGTGTGGTTTTCTCTTCCAGTGACAGGGTAGAACCCCTCTCCATACACATCCCTCCTACCCCTCTGTGACGGAGGCTTTGGAAGATCTCAAAGGATTTGGGATGCAGGAAGCGATAATACAGGACCAGGGCGATGACACCTGGAGAGGAGAGGCAGATCGGGTGTCAAGTTACTCTTAAGTGGGTTAAACGCTTAGACGTAGAACAAAGACAGTGAAGTGAAGTGAACTTCATGACATCAGGATCTTTCTCACCAATCAGGAAGCTGCAGAACACAGCGGTTGGGATGCCCATGCTGTCCCAGGTAGCCACACTGAAGAAATCTGAGCCAGCCAAAAGCAGGAGAGCATTCTCTACAAACATGGCCTGCAACCAAGAACACACAGCCAGACCACTTGACTTTACTGACTCGTCGTGATCACTGGCTCCCATCTAGCCATCAACTACCAACAAACATTCAGAAAACTTGGGCATAAAACTAGTTGTTGTATTTGGAAACCATGATGGTGTTTTATACTAGACAGAAAGATCAGAGGAAATTGTTCTACCTAGAACATCTGACTGTGGGAGTCAGATGTAAGTACAGGGAATGTCCCTGTACTTACTGTAAGTCGCTCTGGATAAGAGCGTCTGCTAAATGACTAAATGTAGAACCATAGGGTTCCTAAATTATTTTTAAGGTTTCCAATACAAGATGGCTTTCAGTTCAGGAAACTTCCGGTTCCTTGTCAGCTCCTTCTGTATAGTGTACAGAATTGATTTGTGTTGCGTTGCGGTTGTAGGCTGAGCTACACACCAGATAGAAGCCGGCCATGCGGTATCTCGAGGGGCCGTCCTTCACGTTGAGGAAGAGGAAGATGTGGATGGCTCCCAGGACCACGTTGAACAGACGCCATCGCGGCACCGTTCTGATGATGTCGGTCTGTTGAGACACCAGCCAGAATGTAGCGCCCATCCAGTGGAGGCCTGAGAGAGGGGGGGGGGGGAGGGATGGAGGGAGGAGGGGGGAGGAGGGGGAGGCAGGGGGGTAGGGGGGAGGGAGGGAGGGATTGAGAGAATGACGGAGGGAGAGGGAGAGAGTGAGGCAGAGGGAGTTTGAGAGAGACAGAGAATAAATATGAAAAAAGACAAACCAAACTAATTTAGGTTGAACCGAATAACAAAAACAGCATGGTTCTACAGGTTCACACCCCACTCACCTATGACACCCAAAACCCACGACCGGAACAAACGTGTGAAGAGCATGAGGGTGGCTAGACGAGCTCCGATCATACTGACCTGCACACGCAAACACAACGCCCGTTAAACACACACTCAACGCTTTCTCGCTCACACGTTTCTCTACTCTGTGGTTCTGGAGTAAGACCTAGTCTTCTTGATATCTCATTCCCTCTTTGTCCCTTCCTGCTTTGTAAAAATCTCTCTGTTTACTCTTCAAATGTCTGTCTTACATACATACGTTCTCTTTCTCTCTTACACACACACACACACGTACACACACACCGTGCACACACACATGCTCCTTCACACACACACTCTTGCTCACACAAACGTACACACACACTGTGCACTGACCCTCCAGAGCAGTCGGCAAGACATGGCAGCAGGGGTCATTGGCAGATGGCCGGGTCTGATGAGGTAACAGGCCCTGGCATAGAGCACCAACGCCCAGGACAGAGACAGTAGGCACACCACAAAACACACCGGAACTGGGTGAAGAAAGTGGGCAAGAACGTGAGGTAGGTGGAAAATAGATAGAAAGAGAGAGAGAGGGAGAGAGAGAGAGAGAGAGAGAGAGAGAGGGAGAGGGGGGGATAAAAGACGAAAGCATAAAAAATAGGGTCAAAGTTACACACAGTGAAAAAGAGCAAGTGAAGCCCCCGCTTGTACACTGTGACACTGCTTGTAAAAAGAGCTATACGTGTCAAACATTTAATTTGATATATAGTCAAACACACTCGCACACACATACCTGGAGAGAAGAGACCGATATCTGTGCAGATGAGGACATACGTCTGCAGGACCGTCTGAGGCAGGGTGACCACCAGCGCCTCCAACAGGCGCAGAGCGGAAACATCAGCCTGCTGCATGATGTCTGAGGACAAGTCAAACCCAGGAAGAAACATACACTCCCACAACCTGTGAACACAAAGACGATCCACACACACACACACACACACTTTAAAGTCGATCGACTGCAGTAAACATGCTTCAAATCATGTAGCACCGTCGCACTGAACGAAGACAGCTCAGCAAACGCCATCTCTCCACTCTGACGCCCTGATCACCTGACCCCAGGCAGTTATACCTCTTGAAGATGCCCAGATGCAGGATGTGGGTCCAGCGGAGGGACTTCCTGGGTATGCGCCCGTCACATAGGTACCACAGGTAGCTAAGCAACTGAGGGCCCCACCCAGGGAGGAGGAACAAAGCAGTCAGCCCCGCCCACAGGCCGTAGCAGTAGTTATGCCCCACCCACAGGTAGTACACAAAGCAGTAGATCACTGGAGATGGAGACAGAAAAACAGGAAGATCAATCCATGTTTAAATTATATATTTCTCTCATGGACCAATTGAGTGAAGGAAACAGATAGGATGAGGTGTTATTAATGTTTGGCAATAATCACTATTGACATTATTCAGACTCACACACAGTCGCAGAGGAGATTTATTTATTATTAGTCTGTTTACGTTCCGCAGTTCCATGGCTGTGCTAACTGCAAGATATTCTGTAGCCTAGTCGCGAAATTGGGTGCGCCCTGTGTGTTTTGTCTCGTGCATGTTCATGTTCTAGGAGCGAGTAGGCCTATATTTTTTATTCTGACAGGTCGTAGGCCTCTGACGTCGATGCAGACCGTTTTAGGCTCGAGAGCTTTCTCCACATCTCTAGCAGAAAGCACAAGTGATACACGCTGCTGCAGCGTCCTCCCCCCTGCCCTCACTCACTCTCTCCTCCCCCCTCCCCGCATCCCCAGGTCCCCTGTAATATGAACCATCTGTGAGTGCCAAAATTTGGCGGGTGTAGCCTTGGCTACGCCCATTCCACCGTCCATTCATGATACCCCAAAATTCGGCGCTCGAATACGGAATGGAATGAAATGCGCCAGTGCGCCACATAAAAAATTCGTTAAAAAAAGACGGCACGCAAGGCCTGGTATTCTGCGGATCTGCAAGGTGTCATAACTATGGGGATAGAAATAGAAAATATGCTGTGCACGCACAAAGACCCACGTTCCCAAATGGTATCAATCTTAAAACTGAAGACAACATGACTTGCAGTGATAGCCTACCAAGATGACTAGTTAGTCAACAGTGATGATTATTGCAATGACAACAGACCTGCTATGTGACAAGCCAAGCAATCCCCCTCCCCTTCAAGGTGTGAGCGTGCATGTATGTAGCCTATTTGGATACATCATATTGGAACTTACGCGCTGTCCTCTCTGCCACGATGAGAAACGCTGTAAATGCATAAATGCAAACTTGGCAACACGCCACGCACGAGCCTCCTTGGCCACCCATCTCTCTTGTTCCACTATAATCTCTCATAACGCTAAATCCTTATCCGTGCCGTTTTCCAGAATCGTGGGAGTTTATTCGCCCGGATCCCGTCAAATTGCTCGTGTTCTCGAGAGCTCAGTTCTTCTCTGGCAAGGTCCACCGACGTCATCATCGGGCTGGGACGTTAAAGCTGTAGGCAAAGGACTTCGTTACAGATAGCTTACAGTCATTATACTACAATACAGCTCTGGGCCTCAGTCATAATAACTGTAACATAAAGTTGTTTAGCTTAGAAAACATGACATTTGAATGTTTACCAAAGTAGGCTACAAAAAATACCAGGTAATTGATAGTCCAAAGGGCAATTTAGTGGGCCTAATTTGGCATGTGATATCAAATGGACACTACCAATGTACATCAATACTGATATTGAAGCCTATGAGATATGAGACCCATATGTAGCCTATATGGACATTAAAGGCAGGGTAGGCAATGTTATTGAGAAGCACTTTTTGTCATAATTAACGTCTTGATAGCAACCAATATATCTAACGGTCTGGTTTGAATTGTGTCAAACAGATAGCTAGCTAGCTTTGCAAAACTTGCCTACCTTGCCTTTATGGACACTTCTCCTATGCCCCAGACCATCACGATACCCCACGAAACACGATAAATCTTTTAAAAAGTTTTTAAAAAAAGTATATATATTAAAAAAACTTAATATTTAAATTTAGACACCACCGACTTTTTCCCTGGGGAACAAATTTCATCTATACATCAGTCTTTTACACTGAGAACACAGGGGGAACAGATTTCCCTGAAGGCCTGAAGAAAGTGGTTCCCCCCTGTATATTACAGTATGACCATTTATAAAGCAATACAGTAATGCTGGTGATTTATGCTACTGTGATCATTATGTATAACAAGTTTCATCTATACACCAGTCTTTTACACTGAGAACACAAGGAAACAGATTTCCCTGGAGGCCTGAGGAAAGTGTTTTTTTCGGTATTGTTTGCCTCAGACCGGACCCTTCTCCTCAGACCCCAGGCTGTGATTGTATGACGGATCTACAGCTACATCTGGATGAGAGGGGCCTGAGGAAAGAGGTCTGCAGTTGGACCCTTCTCGGAGAAGTGAGATGGTTCGATTGCATTCAGGCTCGATTGCCTTACCTTTCCTTGGTATCCTGGATGTTGCAATCTGCATTTTTTTCGGCTCTAATTAGTTCCTCCCAAATTTCTTTGGTTCGATTTTTTGGGATCTGAATTTCACCATTCGAATTTGAGGTTGATTTTAAAGAGGTGAATTCAAAACCAACAAATTCGGTGGTGTTTAAATTATAATATTAAGTATTCAATGCCTTCAAATTCAAAACATGATTTGATATCACTGATTTGCTTCCATATATTTTTACCTGCCTGGAACAGCCTATAAAACCCCGTTTGTCCTGCAGGCGCGAGAAAAGGCTGACACCAAGCGGCTATTGACAGAAAGCGGATTTAAAGTGAACAGGCATTTGATACCGACAGCCTACACAGGCTATATTTGTGAATTTGGTAAGGCTGTAAAATCAAGTTATATTCTGATGTTTTGTCAGATGTTCTGATGATAGGCTAACCAAATAAATGCTTTTTATAAACGCGAATAAGCCACGATGCCACATTAAGATACATTATCTCAGGTTTAAATTAAGCCAACACCGGTATCGTTTTATTAATGTGTCGCTGGAAGCTATTTCACCAGATCACTACAGAGCTCAGCGGCTAATCAGAGAATAGGCGTGCACAAAGTAGTATTCGAAATGTATTTTCCGTTACTACCGGCGTTTCACATACAGGCTCAGCGTAGGCTAGCCTATGTATGTGAGGGGTGTGTCTTGAGAGCTCCACCTCCACCACCCTACGCGTTGAATAAAACCAAATCGCCCCATAGCATTGCTGCGACATACTCACGGAAACCTCATTATAGGTGCACTGTGAGCATTTGTACTACGAACGTAGCGTTTTTTACCTTATTTTTGGAAGACTAATCAACCAGAGAAGAAAATATGGTGAGTAGGTTAAAGGACATTTCAAACATTGTCAGGGAATCCACAATCGGAAAAATATCGTAGTTAGGTTAATACTTGGTAGTTCATACTATGTCGTCGACTAAATATGGGCAGGATCGCGTTTTAGGCACTTATCAAGTCCACTTGTAGATCGCCTACCTATTTAATGGTATTGTACGGCGTTATACATGTTTTACACGATGTCAATTGGAAATGATTCGCGCCTATCTGTGGTGCGTCACGATTGAAGTGTCCATTTTGCCTCTACCGCGCTTAACTTTTGCGCGCTGCGGCTCGTCAGTCAGTGCGTCAACGAGTGGCGCAGCTGATTAATACTTGCATGGGGCGAATCAGTGTTCTTTAGTAGACTACTCAAGTTATTCCTCCAATTAACGGTTTTTCCCCCGTGACGCTGTAAGCGTAGCCTATGTTTTATTTCTGATAACACGATGGCAAAAGCCTAGACGGATTTGAATGGTTACCAAAATAGAATTTCCACATTGAGCGGTACCTATAGGCCTTGGGGACCGCGAGGGTTGGGCGTGTTTATTGCCTCCCTTGTCGGTTTGAATCGGTGATGTGGCTATTGCTACTGTTCACTCTTTAGTGGCCTCGAGCCACCGTATAAAAACCCTTAGCTCTAGTTTAGTGATTTATGGTAGATTGAGGCTGTGTCGACAGGTATTTGAGACACCGTCTTTCATGTGTTGTTCGAGGTTATCAAGTTCGGAGGCACCGTTTGTTTCCACGTGGCCAACGTAAAATTATCTTTACCATTACTCATTCATAATCCATCCATGCTATACTTTTATCATTTAAAATCTGGCGCTGCGCAGCATACGTGCACACTTCAACCTTAATTGTTATAATCTTTGTATGTAATCTGGGGTTATGACGAACACTGAAGGATCAACATTTTTTTAGGGAAGCACAAGGCGGGGGGAGGGGGACACATTCCCATGTCGGCTCCTTTGCTTCCTAATCAGGAGAAAGCTTTATTTTATAATCCTAAATTCATGTTCAAGCATGTTGTTTAGCCCTCTGATAATATGGGTCTTTGAAGGTTTGCAGTAGACGGTTGTGAAATCGTTTTTCTTAAGATTCCTCAGTATTGCATCTCTTGCCCTTTTGGTTTTCTCATTCTCGCATTACTAAAGGCCTGATTTGACACACTGACTCTAATTTACATTTAGTTTAACTGTGACTGCTGGTAGTCAGTTGTGAAAGTGTGAACACCAAGCCTATAGGGTTGTCTGCTTTTCACTGGGTCCTTTTGTGCTTTCAAACCGCCCATTTGGGACTAAACAGGAAGCTGGCCACATAGAAGGGGGGGCTACCTTTGCTAGCCCACTAAACTATGCATTAAAAGTAGGTTCTCGAGCGTTCACCAACCTCACGACAGGCTTTATGGAGCCAAGTGACGTCAGTAGACAAATTAGCACCATGTTAATCTGGAAAGGCCTATTTTAATCTGAAAAGGACTATGCTAATCGAAACACTCAGGAGCCAATGACGGGCCACTCTGAAATTTAAAACACAGGAAGTGGGTACTTTCACAACTGCTGTAAATGTAGAACAGGCGAAGCTATACAGGCCAACGTCTGGTGAACATTAACAAAGATGGCCTCTTACGCCACACCAAAGAGTCGTACGATTAGTGAACTATTATTTCGCTATTACACGAATGCAGTAGGTGCCAACACAAAATAAGGGTTTTGTGATTCACTAATTTGGTGACTGTTCAGGTGTATGGAGTAAACTGTACAGGAATAATGATACGTTTGCTCTGCTGGGTGAAAGCATAATGGAGACCAGGGGTGGAACAGGGCAGTTAAAACGGGTGTACAGAGGGGGGTGGGGTGTGTGTGTGTGTGGGAGGAATTATTGACGCTCCCCTTTAAAATAGCTTGCTGCTTAGTTAGCTGCCTTGCCCAAACTAGGCACCCCTCCTGTATCCTTGACGAGTGTCACCTGCCTCCTGTCCCTGTGTGTTGATCTACAGGGCAGAATGTTTATACAAGCTGTTTCTCTTGTCT
Organism: Thaleichthys pacificus; assembly: GCA_023658055.1. Lineage (NCBI taxonomy): Eukaryota > Metazoa > Chordata > Actinopteri > Osmeriformes > Osmeridae > Thaleichthys > Thaleichthys pacificus. Next base: position 2,046,520 of record CM042873.1, read on the forward strand.
CTGGGTTTAAGGATTAGGAACAATGTAACCTAAATTTGACTGCATGAGAACAGGGAGGACCTTTTATCATATTGAGAACAGTCTAGCAATCCCGGGGTCGTTCTGTAGTATAGACAAGTAATTCCATATGGCTGCTTTGTAGGACTGGATCTGTAATCTTGGGGTTCTTCATTTCAAACATGGGGTCAGACTGAAATAACACTTGTTAGATCACTCTGTATTGGTCTAGGCTTGTGTGTTGCTGTGTGCTTTTATATTACTGTCACAGACAGGCACTTCTCACAATTTCAATTTAAAATGTTCATTTTAAATGAGACCATCAGTACCACCAACACATCCTGTCCTCTTCCCTTTGAAAAAATATTTAAAACTAATCACTCTAAATATTTGCACTGTAAGCCAAAGCAGTTATTCAGACTGGTGGACAACACGACGATCCGCTTCTGACACGTTTTGTTTTTAATACAATGGTGTCCTAACTTGTTGTCCTCCTCTCCACTCATCCATCCACCCGTTCCCTCTCGTCGGCAACATGCTAGACATACTTCTGTAGGGTGCGGACTGGAAATTCACTGGCTTGGAGGCAAAAGTTTTGCTTACCCTTTGTGATAGGAAGATTTGTATCTTTGTTATCTCACTACTATGTCCGGACATCTAGTTATTTATTTTTAATATTTGATTATCACAAGGTCAGAATCACACTAGGCCCTCCAGCTGACTACAACAGCATTGTGTTTTCGACATTATTGGTATGCATCTACATGCTATTTTATTTTTTACTAGCAAGTCGTAATAGGAAAGCCTATCATGTCATGTGTAAACCACAGTTGCACTACACATGCTCACACAAATGGGGTCACAATGCAAACTCATGACTCTCACTGCTCTCCCTCGGTTTGCGCAACATGACCTGATTTAGTTTCACCCCGCCCATTAAGTTACAGCTTACCTGTCATTTGTTCCCGACATTTGATTGACAGCCAGCCAGGTGGGGGAGCATAGTACAAGGTGTCCAACAAAAGCACAACCAGTGTTTTTGACCTAGATTATTGTCTAGATGTAGTAGAAGTGGATAGGAAATGGGTAAATTGATAAATAGGGAGGGGGTCAGGTGGCTGAGCGGTTAGAGAATCGGGCTAGTAATCAGAAGGTTGTTGGTTCGTTTCCTGGCTGTGCAAAAGGACGTTGTGTCCTTGGGCAAGGCACTTCACCCTACTTGCCTCGGGGGGAATGTCCCTGTACTTACTGTAAGTCGCTCTCGATAAGAGTGTCTGCTAAATGACTAAATATAAATACATATTTAAATGTTTACATACTCGCTCAAGTTCATATCTGCAGATGATTAACCCTTCCCTCTCCTCCTCTCCTCAGCGTGAGTGTATCTCAGTCCATGTTGGCCAGGCTGGCGTCCAGATGGGGAACACCTGCTGGGAGCTCTACTGTCTGGAGCATGGCATCCAGCCGGACGGTCAGATGCCCAGCGACAAGCCCGTGGGCGGGCACGACGACTCCTTTACCACCTTCTTCAGCAACACCGGCTCCGGGAAGTACGTTCCCCGAGCCATCTTTGTGGACCTGGAGCCCACAGTTATTGGTGAGTGGAGAGTTAAGCATAAATAGGTAGATATTATAACCATGTAAATATTTTCTATGGTCTTATTCATTCCAAATGAAAGTGCCCGTACACAGCAGATGGCTTACAGTAGATTTTAACTATATGCTACACAACGGCAAGCCAGATTTACAGATGACTAATCGTTGCCCAACGCTGATATGAAATTTAACACGTGTTTGCGAAAGCGACTTGGCGATTTGAGTTGTGAACTGGTTCCTGTCTTAACCGGGTCCTGTCTGTTCTCCAGATGAGGTGCGTACAGGAACATATCGTCAGCTGTTCCACCCCGAGCAGCTCATCTCTGGGAAGGAGGACGCTGCCAACAACTACGCCCGCGGGCACTACACCATCGGCAAGGAGATCATCGACTCGGTGCTGGACAGGATCCGCAAACTGGTACGACCGTGTGATCACGTGGATGTGAAGGCTGTGCGCCTCTTGTCCTGAGAGTGTTTCAGACATACTGCATATATGGTTTTGAAATGATGCGTGTCCCTACATCACTGATCTCCCTGTGTTTCTCTGTCTTTCCCCCCCTTAGGCAGATCAGTGTACCGGCCTCCAGGGCTTCCTGGTTTTCCATAGCTTTGGAGGGGGGACTGGTTCTGGGTTCACCTCCCTGCTCATGGAGCGTCTGTCGGTCGACTTCGGCAAGAAGTCCAAGCTGGAGTTTGCCATCTACCCAGCTCCTCAGGTGTCCACAGCTGTGGTGGAGCCCTACAACTCCATCCTGACCACCCACACCACCCTAGAGCACTCTGACTGTGCCTTCATGGTAGATAACGAGGCCATCTACGACATTTGCCGTAGAAACCTGGACATTGAACGTCCCTCCTACACCAACCTCAACCGTCTCATCAGCCAGATTGTGTCCTCCATCACTGCCTCCCTGCGCTTCGACGGAGCCCTCAACGTGGACCTGACAGAGTTCCAGACCAACCTGGTGCCCTACCCCCGCATCCACTTCCCCCTGGCCACCTACGCCCCGGTCATCTCTGCCGAGAAAGCCTATCACGAGCAGCTGTCCGTGGCGGAGATCACCAACTCCTGCTTCGAGCCCTCCAACCAGATGGTGAAGTGTGACCCTCGTCACGGTAAATACATGGCCTGCTGCCTACTGTACCGCGGCGACGTGGTGCCCAAGGATGTCAACGTGGCCATCGGAAACATCAAAACCAAGAGGAGCATCCAGTTTGTGGACTGGTGTCCCACTGGCTTCAAGGTGGGCATCAACTACCAGCCCCCCACCGTGGTTCCTGGAGGAGACCTGGCCAAGGTCCAGAGGGCCGTGTGCATGCTGAGCAACACCACCGCCATCGCCGAGGCCTGGGCCAGGCTGGACCACAAGTTCGACCTGATGTACGCCAAGAGAGCCTTCGTGCACTGGTATGTGGGCGAGGGCATGGAGGAGGGTGAGTTCTCCGAGGCCAGAGAAGACATGGCAGCCCTGGAGAAGGATTACGAAGAGGTGGGCCTCGACTCGTTTGAGGACGAAGAGGAAGGGGAGGAGTATTAAGAGGAGTGGAGGGAGCAACAAAGGAGGGACGGGTCCTCTACTGGCAAACATCACTGAGAGATGGAATTGCCTTTACATGACCATGCAGGGAGGAAGGAAGGAAGGAACAACAAAACCTGCTTCAAGCCAATATATTTTCTCTACCAAAGAAACTTCTCATGTCTGACAATCTTTTCCAAGAAGGTTGACCAAGGAATTGTTCTTTGCCTTAATGAAAAATGCTGTCGCCATGAAAGTTTTCTTCGTTTATGACAGTACTGTCATCAACACTAAAGTTACTGCCAAGTAAATTCCTTTGGCCAACCTGATTATCTCAACCCCATGGTGTTCGGTCTTAATGAAAGTGATTTCTCCAACTTGGAGAGTTATTTTACATTACTGATAAGCTACACAATATTCTATTTCTTTCCTTTTAACCCAGCATGATTTTAGGACTCTTGATTTCCATGTTGTGTGTCTACTCTGCTGTCAAATTGCAGTTTTTATTTTATGATTGTAACGCATCAGGAAACTGTGGTGACTGGCACCCCTCCTTTGTAAATAAAGTTGTGTGATCTCAAATCAACAGACTCTTATTTTGAAGGGGGGTAAAAACGGATGTGTCGTTGTGGAAGTTGCAGGAAGCGTCTCATAGAAGTCCGCATTCACCAAGAAGGGTTAAAAAGACTTCTGTAAGAAGACGAGAAAACAATGCTGTCACTATCACCTGAATGTGTAAGCTGATGCAGGCGAATTAGAATAAAGTAGCCTATGTCATAGAACAGTTACAATAAATATATTAAAGAATATAGAAGTAAAAGCTTTGAACCATTCCCACCCGAATAGCCATTTTACTTACTCAAACGACCAAATAAAACTGAACGTTGGCGTTCGCTTTTGAAATTGTCGAACGGGCGTGGTCTGTACGTAACGTCACCATTACGTTTAACATGTACACGGAAGTGAGGCGACAGGAAAACCCAACGAAGACGGATGAAAGACGCATATAGATAAACCAGGTAATTTCAGCACACTGTAGTAAAATACCTTTTTAACAATTATGATTGGAGTAGATATTCGTGTATGTGTAGCAATCCAAGATGTACGTGCCTGTCTAATTCGCTGCGACATTCTACTACGTGGCGCTAGCGTTACAGCTCAACCTAGTGCGGTGCTAGGTCACAGCCTATAGTTACACTAATAATGGCTAATAGTTACACTAATAATATATGTGACGTTAGCGAAGAGAGCCAGGGTAAAGCCAACCAGTGCGGCTAGCTGCGACGGGGACAGGTAGTTGACTAATGTTGATGAATGCGACCAACGACCTTTACTCACGCGTTGCACCAAAAACATGACTTCGCTTGGCTTAGTCTGTGCAGTCCATAGAAGTACTTTTTATGCTTGATTCCCTATCCCTTTAGGTGTGTGTGTGTATGTATATGTTGAGACATGTACCAGAGAGGATGGGTCAGGCCCTGTGTATCTGCTCCCGCGGCGCCCTCACCATCGACAACAAGCGATACTACTTCATCCAGAAGCTTGATGAGGGGTAGGAATGTGTATTATGTTAAATACGATGGACGTGGCAACCTAGTTCATGAGTGAACTGTCTTCCAATGTCAATGTACTTCCTGTATACTGGTCGACACAACCACTCCCACCCCTTAACTCTCATTTTGATTTGTACTCATCTCCCCATCTCCACCACAGTGGGTTCAGCTATGTGGACCTGGTGGAGGGGGTGCAGGATGGCCACTTCTACGCCCTGAAGCGGATCCTGTGCCACGACCACGAAGGGCGTCAGGAAGCTCAGACGGAAGTGGACATGCACCGCCTGTTCAACCACCCCAACATCCTGTCTCTGACGGCGCACACCTTCGTGGAGCGCGGAGGGAAGAGCGAGGCCTGGCTACTGCTACCGTACATCAGCGTCAGTCGCTTGGAGAACACACACACACACACACACACACACACACACACACATGCTCTCTCACACACACATGCTCTTACACACACACATGCTCTTACACACACACAGCTCTCACGCACGCTCACACATACACACGCTCAAACACACATGCTCACATACACACACGCTCTCTCACACACACACGCTCTCTCACACACACACATGCTCTCACACATGCACACTCTCACACACACACTGTCATACACACACACACGCACGCTCTCTACGTGAAACGGACACGGAGTGGGAAATACGTGCTCCATAGATTCCTCACTGTGTGTGTGTGTGTGTGTCATGCAGAAAGGTAGCCTGTGGTCTGTGCTGGAGAAGCTGAGAGACAAGGGCAGCCTGATGGCAGAGAGACGGGTCCTTCGCATCCTGAAGGGCATCTGTTCGGGCCTCAAGGCCATGCATGAAAGAGGCTACGCACACAGGTACAAACCTCTCCCCTCACATCCAACACAGGTACAGGCCTCTCCCCTCACATCCAACACAGGTACAGGCCTCTCCCCTCACATCCAACACAGGTACAGGCCTCTCCCCTCACATCCAACACAGGTACAGGCCTCTCCCCTCACATCCAACACAGGTACAGGCCTCTCCCCTCACATCCAACACAGGTACCGGCCTCTCCCCTCACATCCAACACAGGTACAGGCCTCTCCCCTCACATCCACCACAGGTACAGGCCTCTCCCCTCACATCCAACACAGGTACAGGCCTCTCCCCTCACATCCAACACAGGTACAGGCCTCTCCCCTCACATCCAACACAGGTACAGGCCTCTCCCCTCACATCCAACACAGGTACAGGCCTCTCCCCTCACATCCAACACAGGTACAGGCCTCTCCCCTCACATCCAACACAGGTACAGGCCTCTCCCCTCACATCCACCACAGGTACAGGCCTCTCCCTCACATCCAACACAGGTACAGGCCTCTCCCCTCACATCCACCACAGGTACAGGCCTCTCCCCTCACATCCAACACAGGTACAGGCCTCTCCCCTCACATCCAACACAGGTACAGGCCTCTCCCCTCACATCCAACACAGGTACAGGCCTCTCCCCTCACATCCAACACAGGTACAGGCCTCTCCCCTCACATCCAACACAGGTACAGGCCTCTCCCCTCACATCCAACACAGGTACAAACCTCTCCCCTCACATCCAACACAGGTACAGGCCTCTCCCCTCACATCCAACACAGGTACAGGCCTCTCCCCTCACATCCAACACATGTACAGGCCTCTCCCCTCACATCCAACACAGGTACAGGCCTCTCCCCTCACATCCAACACAGGTACAGGCCTCTCCCCTCACATCCAACACAGGTACAGGCCTCTCCCCTCACATCCAACACAGGTACAGGCCTCTCCCCTCACATCCAACACAGGTACAGGCCTCTCCCCTCACATCCAACACAGGTACAGGCCTCTCCCCTCACATCCAACACAGGTACAAACCTCTCCCCTCACATCCAACACAGGTACAGGCCTCTCCCCTCACATCCAACACAGGTACAGGCCTCTCCCCTCACATCCAACACAGGTACAGGCCTCTCCCCTCACATCCAACACAGGTACAGGCCTCTCCCCTCACATCCAACACAGGTACAGGCCTCTCCCCTCACATCCAACACAGGTACAGGCCTCTCCCCTCACATCCAACACAGGTACAGGCCTCTCCCCTCACATCCAACACAGGTACAGGCCTCTCCCCTCACATCCAACACAGGTACAAACCTCTCCCCTCACATCCAACACAGGTACAGGCCTCTCCCCTCACATCCAACACAGGTACAGGCCTCTCCCCTCACATCCAACACATGTACAGGCCTCTCCCCTCACATCCAACACAGGTACAGGCCTCTCCCCTCACATCCAACACAGGTACAGGCCTCTCCCCTCACATCCAACACAGGTACAGGCCTCTCCCCTCACATCCAACACAGGTACAGGCCTCTCCCCTCACATCCAACACAGGTACAGGCCTCTCCCCTCACATCCAACACAGGTACAGGCCTCTCCCCTCACATCCAACACAGGTACAGGCCTCTCCCCTCACATCCAACACAGGTACAGGCCTCTCCCCTCACATCCACCACAGGTACAGGCCTCTCCCCTCACATCAAACACAGGTACAGGCCTCTCCCCTCACATCCAACACAGGTACAGGCCTCTCCCCTCACATCCAACACAGGTACAGGCCTCTCCCCTCACATCCAACACAGGTACAGGCCTCTCCCCTCACATCCACCACAGGTACAGGCCTCTCCCCTCACATCCACCACAGGTACAGGCCTCATCCACTCTTCCCCCACAGCTCTCACGATCACCACAGATGTTGTGACACTCAAGTTATGTTGATGTTATGTTGATGTTAGAGAGGTTCGGTTGTACCTTATCAAAGGCGTAGTCCCCTTTCACCACACACAGGCACATTTGACAAAAGTCTTTGGCCTCTTGTGTTACAGGGACCTGAAGCCCACCAACGTTCTCCTTGAAGAGGAGGACCGGCCCTTGCTGATGGACCTAGGCTCCATGAACCGATCCAGGATAGAGGTCCGGGGGACCAGAGAAGCCATGACTGTTCAGGTGAGACCCCAATGCCGTCTCTCACGGCAACGCAGCCAGGAGCTCGGCAACAGGCCCACCAAGAGGTTGTAAATTATGTTTTTGTTTACATTTAGTCATTTAGCATTTTATCCAGAGCGACTTACAGTAAGTACAGGGACATTCCCCCCCGAGGCAAGTAGGGTGAAGTGCCTTGCCCAAGGACACAACGTCATTTTGTGTCCGGCAACCTTCTGATTACTAGCCTGATTCCCTAACTGCTCAGCCACCTGACTCCCTCCTTTAGTATTCAAGCTAATTCTATATCGTCTTTCTAATTCCTGCCCCCACACACACACACACACGCATATATACAACACATCTCTTCTTTCTTTCTTAATAAAACATTTCTCTTCTCGGTCCTGCCCCTCTCCCACCGCGGGTGTCTTGCTTCTGTAGGACTGGGCGGCCCAGAGGTGCACCATCTCCTACAGGGCTCCGGAGCTCTTCAACGTGGACAGCCACTGCGTCATCGACGAGCGCACCGACATCTGGGTGAGCCAGCCTGAAGCATCAAGCCTCAACTACGATATGAGTGTGTGTGTGTGTATGCTGTATGTATATATACATATACATAATGTGTGTGTTTGGTACGTTGGGCATCTGTTTGCCAGCTTGTTCTTTGACGTCTGTGTACAGTGATAACAAAAATGAGGGTGTGTCCAACTAGAACATGTCATTAATAAAGCGACCTTTGAGGGCAGGGGTAGAAAGTCTGTGACGCATGTTCACTGATTATAAATCTACTGCAATAAGAGTGTGTCTTGGGGAAGAGAGCTGACTCTCTGACTTTCTCTCCTCTCTCTTCCTCCCCTCTCCCTCCCCTCTCCCTCCCCTCCCCTCTCCCTCCCCTCCCCTCTCCCTCCCCTCCCCTCCCCTCCCCTCCCCTCCCCTCTCCCTCCCCTCTCCCTCCCCTCTCCCTCCTCTCCCAGTCCCTAGGTTGTGTGCTGTATTGTATGATGATGCTGGAGGGACCTTATGATCTGATCTTCCAGAAGGGGGATAGTGTGGCCCTAGCCGTCCAGAATCCCGTCCACATCCCTCAGTCCTGCAGGTCAGACGACCGGGCAGCTGCTATTTACCATTTCACCAAATGCTAATCGTAGCATCCCTTTTTGGGATTTCTGTGATTTTCCGAAGATTCGAAGTAGCACCAAGTTCTCACCGGAGAACCACACCAGTAGATATGGGTTCCAGGGAAGTTCCAAACTGTGCTCTTTCGTAACGCAGAACTTTTATAACAATTGTGTTTGTTTGTTTGTTTTTGATTTCCAGTTACTCCGATGGCCTTCAGATGCTGCTGAGCTCCATCCTGGTCTCCAACCCCCAGGAGAGACCCGACATCAACTGGGTGCTGGACCAGGTCCATGACCTCCTGGCCCGCAGCCCCACCACCCAGACCAACATGGTCTGACGCTCCACAAGATGTGGCGCTGATGGAGAAAGTGGGCTTTTGTCTTGGGCGGCTGCTTTGTTGCGAGGGGAAAAGAAAACGTGGAGAAAAAAAACAAACAGATTGGATCAGGGGTGAATTGACTCCTGAATGTCATTGGAGGAATGTTTGCGTATGTCGTAGGTGCCTCAAGTTTGCCCTCTGCTGCACCGCACCTGACCAAGGACATGACCCGGACCTCCCTCTGTCCACCTGGTCTGCTGCTGGTTCATCTATCTATTAACCAGGTACATCAGTTAAGAACACATCGCTCATTTACAACCTGGTGTTTGTTGGCTCTACCTCTCTGTGTGTGTGTGTACCAGATCTCTAGGAGTCTGATGGGTTCAAGCAAAACGGTGATGGAACCATGACTGGCTTCAGAAGCAGATTGGAGCGTCCTCCGTCTTTGCTCAAATCTGTTGTTTTCCTGACATGTCCTGGTAGCAGGGGTTTCCAGGGCGATGCTTGGACACCTAACCCCCTCATAGTTTGGACAGCCCTTAAGTTTGAACTAGGCTCCTCGGGGCTCGTCCCTGCTACCTTCCCGACAACACGCCTCTGCTTTGGGCAGCTCAGGGGTCTGCCCTCACCCCCTGCCCTCACCCCCTGCCCTCACCCCCTGCCCTCACCCCCTGCCCCCCCCCCCCCCGCCCACAACCCAAATGCTGCAGTGTAGAACACAGTGAGGCGTGAGCACCAGTCACCAAGCTACGTGCGGCGCGTGAGAGACTCCACCGCCTGCCTGCCAGCAGCAGGCCACGGCCAGCTGCTGCTGTGAAAGGAAGGGGGCGTTGGAGACACGTCGAACACGTCTGCTCCCAATCGGCTCGCTGTGGGTGGTCGTCATAGAAACTCGTTGCGCCCAGCATGAACGGACCAGCGGTAAGATGGTTGTTGTTGTTGTTGAACATTTACAGTCGGGCCACGATTGTGATTCCAAGCGGTTACCATGAAAAGGGAAAAACATCATAGGATGTCTCTGCCCTGTTTGAGACCCCAGATACGATGGTGAACTTTTGAAGGAGTTTTGTTAACTGTTATCGGGATTGATTGTTGATCAGTTGTGCTGGGGTTTTTTTTTCAGTTACATGAGTATGACTTTATTATTTAATTTCCCCTGCCCAGTTCAGATTTGAGTTATATGAAGGTGTTCTTGATTTGGTGTTATCTGAATGTGTTTTATTGGAAATGGTTGAACCTGTCTTTGGTCTTCACTTAAAAAGGCTATTTGTGTGTTTGTTGAATGGATAATTAATAAATTTAACATATCACACACTGATCATGTCAAATAGCCCAGAACAGAATGAATCTTCAGGAAGGAAACCGTTTTTTTGGCCATTTGGATGACTTGCTTCTAGAATTATTTGCCGACTTGTGGTGCTGACTGTAAAGACCAGCTTCCTGACAACATGAAGCTAACTGCATCACACCACTATATCATGAAACTATTTATAAATAAATACAACATTCCAAGATTCCTGCCATGTTTGAGAATTATTTGTGAGGTTGTTAACCTGATTTAGGAGGAAGTGAGTCATACCGGCTTTGTCCAGAAGGTGGCGCCAGCAACCCAGTCCAAGAATTCTTCCCTCCCATTCATCCCATCTGTGTGTGTGTGGGTGTGTGGGTGTGTGGTCTAGAATACACAAAACAATTATCAGAAACTGTTTAGGTGGATGTATTTACTGCTGCGGGGGTCTAGGAGGTTACCTGATATCATACCTCACTCTTTGTCCTAATCAATCTCAGGCGACCCCAACCTTACCACACACGCGCACACACCGTGGCGATCATAAACAGAACGTGCTCTACTTAGAAAGGGCAAATCAAACACACACTGGAATGCTTTATACACACACACACAAACAGTGCCACCCCACCCTTCCTCCATACACACACACTACAATATAGGGATTCATTAGGCTTTAATTAACATTTTCTCCAACTACAACCTCCTACTCCAGGCCCACCCATGTCCCAGACTCCCCTGAGAGCAAATTCATTATGCAGACACTATGTTTATGGGTTTAGCCCTCACTAGTCTCACACACACACACACACACAGACCTGTCGTCTCTCCACCTTTATGTTCATCATGTGGCTGTGAGGGGCTGAAATGATGTCATGCTATACAAGCGCAAGGTCACAGCAATGCAGGCTGCCATTTTAACACCCAATTCCCCTGTTTTCCAATTGTCGGTCAGTAAAGGAGATAGGCTATCAGAAGTGTGTGTGTGTGTGTGTGTGTGTGTGTGTGTTGGTGGGGAATGGGTTGGAAGTCTCGGATTTTGCTGTAGCAGTTAATTGGTGTGTGTGTGTGTGTGTGTGTTCGCACTTGCTGTAGGTGTATTTTCTTGTGTATGCCAACTACCGAAGGTAATAACTCGGCCACTCACTGGCTCTCACATCATAAACCATTGGTGCGCTTTATTGATTTGGCGGTGAATCAATTAGTGAATTATTTAATTAGCCGAGCATTATGGGTCATTTTTAAGCTGCCCCCACCCTGCAGTGCTCCCAGGTCTCTCTAAATCATTACCTGCGTGTGTGTGTGCGCATTCATCAGTTTAGTAAGATAAATGATACGCTTTCATAGCAGATTAAAAAAAAAAATTAAACGAACACAATGAATTTGGTCATCAATGAAATTAGACGACTCCCCGGTACATACGCAGGATTAGTTTTAAGACACACACAGATATGTATTTCAGGCGGTGTTCTTTTAAAACAACGTTAAGGATTCTGAACCCTTAGAGGCGGTCGGGACCCAGTGGGTCCGCGTGCCACAACAGGAGAAAAAAACTCAAACATTACATTCGCCCTGTTGAGTGGTTGAGCTATGATCGCCACTTATTACCGAGGAGTTTATTTATTTAATTTTTTTCAAAGAGCTGCTCTTTGCCTGCTCATTAATTCCAGGGGACTGTTTGGGTTAAAATGCATAATGAGTTCATTAAAGGGGATTGGAGTAATCAAGAAAGGTATTGCCTTAATTACTGGCGGAAGGCCAACACCTTCTCCGTGAAACCTGGCAACCTACCCTGTCCGCTACGAACGCTAATTTAATTAAGTATACAAAATGCTACGCGGTAACGTCGCCCTCGGGGGGCAATTACGGTGCTGGAGATTGAAAGATCTCCACCGGGGGTATTTTACTGACTGGCAGGAGATTGCCTATGTCAGTTAGCTGATTGCATTGATTATATTGATTTGTAACAGCTTTTCGGGTAATTTCATCTGCAAAGGTGAGAGCAACACGTTGGCACACCGACTTTTTTATTTATCTTTTCTTTATTTAGGCTCTTGGCTGGTGTGCAAAGTGATTAGAGGAGAGTGGGGCCCAACAATAAGTCTCTTTTGGGGAGGGGAGGTGGAGGTGGTGGAGGGGGAAGCGGGGGGGTCGTAGGGAGGATCGATAGTTTTTTATTTGTCACAGGGTCAGCTCAGGTTGGGTGTTATTGATGCTTTTAAAGGCATCACAACTCTTTTACCGGCGGCACGTAATGTGCTGATAGAGGCAAGAAAGTGGCATAAACGGGCAAAGAGGGCGAACGTCCACGCGCGGACACACACACAAGTACACATGTAGTAAGCAACGTGCATTTTTTGCATGCATTTTCTCATCGGAGCTTCCTGATTGACTAGTGCCCTGACCCTTTCTGTGACCCCAACCAATCACGTTTTGTGATTTCAGTCACATAACATCCATGCTAAACCTATAGTCAAAGTTCTGTGGACTAGACATTGTCATAGCAGAAAAATGCTCTGAAGATTAGGTGTCCCACATTACCCAATGTCCCAGATTACCCGAATTCACCATAGTTTTTGTTTATGATCATTCAGAAGGGAAGTGCAGTAGGTCTTTTGGGGGGACCTACATTTTGTGGCCCCTTGGAGCTTGTGACAAGTTCCCCACTCAAATTTGCTTATGCGAGCTCTTGTGACGAACTTAGCAGAACCTTTAGATCACATCCGCTTTCTAGGAGTTTCTCACGTGATGCGTTAAATAACATTTACATTTAGCAGACTCTCTTATCCAGAGCGACTTACAGTAAGTACAGGGACATTCTCCCCAAGGCAAGTAGGGTGAAGTGCCTTGCCCAAGGACACACGTCATTTTGCACGGCCGGGAATCGAACCAACAACCTTCTGATTGATAGCCCGACTCCCTAACCACTCAGCCATCTGACAATCCCCTAAATACCACCATCCTCGGATTACGTATCACGAGACGATCTAGGTTCTCAAGACGGCCGCACACCACTGTCCCACTCCCAGGGGACAGAGCGTTGGATTCTAATTGGTGGATGAGCAGACCATTAACAAAGATTAGGAAAACAGGATGAC
>CM042873.1:2064996-2157496 GCA_023658055.1 Thaleichthys pacificus
AACACGACTGGTGTTGCACATCGCACACATCGTGATATCGTTTAAAACAATCCTCTCCAAACATAAACGGTTTCAAGTGCAACAGTTTGTTTACTCAAGTGCAACTGTTTAATTGTTTCAATGCCGAGAGATTCTGAAGGACGTTCGTGTCCATTGCAACTCCTGCTCAGGAAATGTCAGATGTTTTGGTGTTGTATGCGACTTTGGTCAGGATATCCAGGGGGCGAAGTAGTCTAAGTGACCTCGTGTCAGCATGTCAACATGTCTATACGGTGACACTTTAATCAATCCAAGACCACCAGGAAAATCGACAAGTCCCTGATATACTTCTCACAGTTTCATAGATCGGCAAAACGTAATGGTGCTCAATTCGCTTATTGACAAACCAATGGATTATTCTTTTGATTTTTCCCTGCTATTACTGTCACTGTACTTTTGGAGATCTACTGAGATCAAGGAAGTGACACGTTTGGTCATAATATCAGTTAGATAATCAGACTGGTCACTCTGAATTGAAGAATTGACTGGTGAAGAAGATGTTTGTTTAACTCCCATTTAGACAAGGGTCCTCTTGACCCTAAATTCTCTGGAACAATGAATTCTCTATTCATTGTTTGCCTATAATCAGGAATGTAGGATGTTATACTGGGCAATAAATTAAAATTACTCAGTGACTTCAAAAGTAATCCAAACTACAGCAAACACTTTTGTTGCCAGCTTTTCTAGATTATGGCTGATTGAACAGATGCCCATGAACGTCCCTCTCAGCTCCTTAGACAAGTCTGTGTGTGTGTCTGTGTGTGTGTCTGTGTGTGTGTCTGTGTGTGTGTCTGTGTGTGTGTCTGTGTGTGTGTCTGTGTGTGTGTGTCTGTGTGTGTGTGTCTGTGTGTGTGTCTGTGTGTGTGTCTGTGTGTGTGTCTGTGTGTGTGTGTGTGTCTGTGTGTGTGTCTGTGTGTGTGTCTGTGTGTGTGTCTGTGTGTGTCGTACTTCTGTTTCGGGTTTCAGGACAGTAAAGCCAAGTTCCGGCCCACACACACGCTCGACCAGTTGCTTCTGTTGTGTGGTGGGGTCTCAGCCGTCACCAGTGGTGTCGTTGGAGGGTCACGTCCACGCCCTCTTCCTTGTTTTAGGCTGTCCTCCCGCCCTCATCTTTACACTGCAACAATGGAAGAAAGAAGCCACTCAGCGCCGTGTTCATTGTCCCCTGGGAGGGTTCGTTCTGACAGATTGTTGCTCGTACTTGTGTGTGTGTGGCTGTTTAACCTCAAGACAACCAGCTGTCTCAGGGTCCCTCTGTAGTGATCGTTGTAGACATATTTATATTTAGTCATTTAGCAGACGCTCTTATCCAGAGCGACTTACAGTAAGTACAGGGACATTCCCCCCGAGGCAAGTAGGGTGAAGTGCCTTGCCCAAGGACACGTCATTTAGCACAGCCGGGAATCGAACCAGCAACCTTCTGATTACTAGCCCGATTCCCTAACCTTTTTTTTTTACCTATCAGTCTTCTTTCTCACAATCTCTCTCTCTCTCTCTCTCTCTCTCTATCTCTCTCTCTCTCTCTCTCTCTCTCTCTCTCTCTGTCTCATTACTCCCTAAGTAACCTTTGGTTACTGTTAAGAGGTAAATTGGGCAATAAGAGCGTTAACTATGTGTTAATGACCACAAGCGATTTCCTCAGCGGCCGTACATGAATGGCCGCCATGACAGCTCCACTATCACAGGCAATAACCTCCACCTCGAGAGCGGCAATTAGCGGCAATATGAAATGTCACACGAGAGATTAAGATACGGCAGGACTCGAGGACGGGGAGAAAAACAGACCGATGAGAGGGACAGAGAGACAGGTGTGAAAGTGCGTGTGTGTTTGCTTGTGTGTGGTGTACACCTGTGTGTGTGTGTGTTAGAAAAAGAACACAGCCACACCTGCATGCACACTTTCTGTGAGAGAGAAAAAGAGAGAGAGAGGAAGGGAGGGATGGGAAAAAGCGGAGATCTTCAAAGAGCTTGATGACCCTCTGTCTCCTGGTTAAGTGGTTAGATAATGCAGCCAGTAGAGAGCTGGGGAGATAGCAAGGTGAAAGTAATGATGCCTTGTTGTGTCTGATAAGCCTTGATAAGCCTCGATTATGACTGTGCTGGCTGCCTGGGCAGGGCACAATGGGGCCCTTGTACCAGGGACAGTAAAACAGTGGGCTGTTAGCTGAAACGGACTCATTAAAACGCCACGAAAGAAAGAAACTTCAAACACGGTGCCTGGCTGTGTTGTAAGGGAGCCTTTGTCACACATTCCAGGGGGAGATCAGGGGGAGACCAGGGGGAGACCAGGGGGAGACCAGGGGGAGACCAGGGGGAGACCAGGGGGAGATCAGGGGGAGACCAGGGGGAGACCAGGGGGAGATCAGGGGGAGACCAGGGGGAGATCAGGGGGAGACCAGGGGGAGATCAGGGGGAGACCAGGGGGAGATCAGGGGGAGACCAGGGGGAGATCAGGGGGAGACCAGGGGGAGACCAGGGGGAGATCAGGGGGAGACCAGGGGGAGATCAGGGGGAGATCAGGGGGAGACCAGGGGGAGACCAGGGGGAGATCACGGGGAGACCAGGGGGAGACCAGGGGGAGACCAGGGGAGACAAAGGTGTTGGGTGGGAGGCGCAGGTAGGAGGGGTGGGAGGGGTACGGGGGGGGGGGGGGAAGGAACGGCACACAAGAGGGTTGGAACTCCTCTCTATCTATATAGAGATTAGACGAGGGTGGAATCTGAAACTATATGACCAGCTAGGTGTTACATTTACATTTAGTCATTTAGCAGAAACTCTTATCCAGAGCGACTTACAATAAGTACAGGGACATTCCCCCCGAGGCAAGTAGGGTGAAGTGCCTTGCCCAAGGACACAACGTCATTTCGCACGGCCGGGATTTGAACTGGCAACCTTCAGATTACTAGCCTGATTCCCTAACCGCTCAGCCACCTGACTCCCTCCTGTTATTTTGTGTCTTTTGGTGGATAACGGGTGGCAGGTGTTATGTTGTCGGGTGCCTGCAGGCTAGACAGTGTGCAGACAACCTGCTAACTCGGCGCACGGTCCCACAAACGTGTTCTCGGAAACCGTTCGTTTCTCCCGTCTCCGTCATGTGATCGCCAAGCCTTCGTGTGCAGCCTGGTTTTGCTTAGTTGCTGTGACGACCGAACAGTTTAGTTCTAGAATAGTTACTAAACACCATCCAGTCATATTGACTGTCCTGCTCACAGTTGAAAAGGATTCCTCTCAAAACAGAGTCAGAAAAAGAGAGTTTCAATGCCCTGGAGGCTATGTGGCATACTACCAGGCTCAATATTAGTTAATAACTGACGGGGGAACGAGAGAAAAGAGAGAGAGAGAGAGAGAGAGAGAGAGAGAGAAGGGGAGAAACTCTAATAAATTACCTTTATCTCCTTAATGAGACGACATTAATTAGGGTCTCAAGGTCTGGCGTAGATCAGGGTGATTTATCTAGCGACTCTAACAGTGTGGGAATTAGACTAATTACCTGATAGACGGAGGGCTGATTCTCACTTCATAAAAAGGCCATTGTGCACCCAAACCATTTATCAGCGCTTGGATGGCAAGGAGATGCCAGGCTGAGGGGTGACGAGGACTGAGAGGACGTCTAGAAATCTCTCTCTTGCACACATTTAGACATTTAGTCATTTAGCAGACGCTCTTATCCAGAGCGACTTACAGTAAGTACAGAGACATTCTCCCCGAGGCAAGTAGGGTGAAGTGCCTTGCCCAAGGACACAACGTCATTTGGCACTGCCCGGGAATCGAACCAACAACCTTCTGATTAATAGCCCGACTCCCTAACCGCTCAGCCATCTGACTCCCTACACACATACACACGCACACACACACTACCAGGATGTTCATAGGACTTCACTGGTGTATAACTTTTATGAAAGGTTTCAGGTAAAGAACCTGTTGATTTATATGAGGAAGTCCTCCAGTTCCAGGATTCTCAGATTTGTGTCAAGTGTGGTTTGGTTTCTATGGGGCCATTGAACTAGTGGCAGCCTTTACAAACACTGTACGATTGATCGCTTTACCTAAGGTGTTAAGGCCTTTTCCACACAAACACTCACATACTCATACACACAAAAACTCACACACATACATACTCACTCACACAAACACTCACACACACAACTAGGACCCAGTTAAACCCCCTGTAGGTGAGGTCACTTTTACCATGTCTGGAATGTTATCATAGAGCCTCAAGTTCAGGACATCGAAAAAAAACATAACATACATAAACATTTGCATACATAAAAGTAATGTGAGTTAATGTTTTTTACATCCACATTTACATTTATTCATTTAGCAGACACTTTTATCCAAAGCGACTTCCAAGAGAAAGCTTTACAAAAGTACATAGGTCAATGATCATAAACAACGATAGCCCCAAAATCATTGCGGCCAGCCAAAACATGAAGCATACATTGTGAAAAGCAAAGAATTGCCAAAGGGAAGAAACATAAGAGCATTTCCATCATGTCTCGTCAATTCAAATCTTCAGATGAATTAGCAAAAAAAAAAAAAAAAAAAAATGGACATGATTCTGGATTTGAGCAGTTTTCTGTCCTGAATGCTCCTGAATGTTTCTGCAAGGCAGACATCTTATCAGCAGGTTGAACAAACCTTTGGAGGAGCAGTGACCTAGTGGGAGTCTATAAAGTTGTTGACAGCACCAGTGCTTAACGTTGGGAGAATGCATGGCTTGTGAACGCACCCAGACTTATATGGCTGGCCTCATCAGTCCAGAGCTGTGGTAATGATTGAAAAATATGCCCATAATGACTGATAAGCTCTTTAATGTTCTGTAAACTCCCGCCTGCTGATAAAGTTTACTGGGGGAGAATTAATTGATAAACTTTGACTTTGTAGTTGCAAATGCAGGTGTGCAATGAGTCATGTCTAGTCAAACTATCAAAGAGGTAGGTGTGTGTAAGACGGTGTGTGTTGTGTGCGATGTGTGCAAAAACACCTGCTTGTGTGAGAGAACTGTGTGTGTGTGTGTGTGTGAGAGAGAGAGGTAGAGAGATACCAGACAGAAAGTGAGCGGGAGGGCGTGAAAGCAAAGGATCATAAACAGTTCAGTAGGGGAGAAACCTTTTGTGGACAACTGAAGTCTGGTTCTGGTGGTCTGATCCCTGATCAGCTACGTTTCTTACATAAAAGTAAAGGCTGTGCCAAACACAGAGGGCAAAGGTAATCTGGTATCAGGTTCTTCACACACACACACACACACACATGTACTGCAAACACACACGGACACACTCGCTCTGTCTTTTTGATTAACATCCTCCAGGCACCCACTATCCAATCCTGCTCTCATGGAATTCTGTTAACCAATTCCACACCTGTCAATAACAACCCCTGTCAACAAGGTCACACCTACCAGTCAACTTGCAACACACACACACACACACACACAGATATATCTGTTGCTGAGAAAGGCCATCTCTTCAGTGATTGAGAGTCCTATGAAAAGGAAACAAAACTCAAACATGACATGAACGAAATCAGATCTATGTAATCAGTCACGTGTGCAAACCCGATGTGCTTACGATTCATTTTCTGGTCACGAACATGTATGCAATCAAATTAAGTTGGCTATAGGCCTAGTCCAATATCGTTAGATTTTACAATATCACAGTCCCAACAAAAGTTGATGTAAGATTCACATCCAAATTGCGCAGGAACTAGGCTACACATTGTAATTTGACCCAAAATTAAAATTTCGCTGGGGAGAAGTGCCAATGCAGGCACACTCAAAGCATACAAAACTCAAACTGTGGCACGGGCCTGGAGATCAGTTAGTTTAAGGCCCCTTGTGTTTATGGATAAGAGTACGGCGCGCGCCGCGCACCTATACCTTTTCTATAAGTGCTTAAACCAGGGGACCTGACACTGGGGGCAGCTGCACCATTTCGAGCATTGATTCAATTTAATTTGTGCACCTCTGTCACCCGGTGTGGATGACGGATTTACCCGCGGCCGCGGCTATTTAAATTACTTTTAAATCATAAAAGCAAGGAAACGACGCGCGAGGGGAAGAGGTTGGGAGGAATAGGCAAAAAGCACTCGGCATCACGAGCTGATTTCCCTGGAGCAAATTAGCTCTATATCAGAACGGGCGACAGGCGGTAATCTGCGTGATAGGGAGCGGGGTGAGGGGAGGGGAAAGGGGGCCGGGCACCGTGCGTGTCATCGTTCCAATCTTCTCGGGGTCAGACCCAACAACAATAACCACACACAGTCTACCGCGAGCCGTGTCGTGAAAGCATCCTCAATTTAAGCGCTGTATTCATCTCCTCAGATGTAATTTCACTTCTAGAGATAATTTAGAGCTCTTTGGATTAGGCTGTTTATCTCTCGACTTTCATAGGCCAACATTCGCAATACAACATTCGAGTCACATTGTGTAAGGCTACAGATTTGTTCGGCGTATAATAATACTTTTGTTAATATAGACCAACCTATTATATTCTCAAATATGCACGACGATTTAATTAGGCCTGCACAACACGCCACATTTGGCTATTTAAAATGCTTATTTAAAAGTTATTGTTTTTATTTTTAACGAAAATACTTGCAAATTCTGAACATCATAATGCAGTAACATCATACCAGACCAACCCGATTCTGTTATTCAATGTCGTCATACTGGCAAGGACTTTGACAATTAAATAAATGTAATGTAGACTAAATGTTGTTATTTATGTGTTTTATACTTATTTTGCTTGCTGTTTCTTTTATCCAACACGTAAGGTATGCTAAATTATCTTACTGCTACAGACACAAGAGGGATTTCTAATCTCCTAGACGCATGTATTTGTTCGTTTATCTCTTTGGGGACCACCTGGGCATTTGTTAGTACAATCACCTGTACTTGTTCCCCTCCAAGCATTTGCGGAGACAATGCTAGCAAGCTGTATTGCAGTTGTTAAATTAGTGACACACAATAGGTGGATCACGAGATCGTGCCCTCTTCACCTAGGTGACCTGCAACACAACAATGCAGGTGTCACGTAAAGTTCAGGAGGAGTGATAGTCTGTAACTAGAAAAATACTGTAAAAGACATAGGCAGTTGTTGCCCATCAAAAATGCTTTGTTGTCCAATTTACCATGCTTTGAGGTCTATAAAATAGCCTAGGCTAAGTTTTAAATAAGATACTTAGGGTAGGCCTAAATCAATGTAAAAATAGGCCTACCCCAATAATTCTGCTTTCAAACCTTTTCACCTAAATTACTAAATGTAAATGACCAAGTGTAAACCTTGTAGGAAAATCGAAAATGTTTTCCTTCAATATTCATTTCATCACACATTTTCTTTTTAACAAAATAAAATAGTTTTTTTGTCTATGCTATCGATGCTAAATCACTTAATCACTTTTACGGTTTATGTGTTATACTCACTCGTAAAATTTAATTACATTAGTATAGCCTTGGACTGACAAGAAGTAAGTTGTTAATATTCTACTAACTAAAATATAAATCTCATGTCATTAGTGTAATTTTGTTTCATGGATGGATTCGATAAGATCACCTTGGCCTACTATATTTCAAATTCAAACTGATACTAATAGCCTACCTTAGGCCAACACATTAGATAGCCTTAGCCTATAGTCAAATTTGAGATACATTTATTCGTTTGCAAATCTAAGCTCAATCGTGTTTAATATAATTTGTGAAAGGTAGAACATTATAACCGTACATTATATATTGTATAATGTAAAAGTAAAAATGACAAACAAGTTGTAACTGCATTGATTCTTTGGATTTTAATTCAAACAATAGGGTACAAATAGATATTAAACCATATTTCTGCCGCCACGTTTATAAAGGCCAGCGTTTGAATGACAGGAGCTGGACAGAGGTTAAGATATGCCTTGCGCATGCTGGTGCGCTCAGAGTGCATGAGGAGCGGAGAACGAGCGAGTAATTAGTTAATTAGAAAACTGTAGACTACAGTCACCCATCAGAGCACCTGCGCGAGCCAATCACGTCTCGAACAGGCCTATAGGGGTGGGGAATCGACGGGTGAAGGAGTGAAGCATCACTTTAAGCCGCTATTAAACAGGAAAGACTCAAGGACCGGCTATCATCCATATCTATTGACATTACACGAGAACATGTGCGGGTAAGGAGAAACGCTAAGCCTTGATAACCATATAAAACTGCACACTTAAGCATTGAAATTCAATCTTCTACCAGAACATTTTTGTTTTGTCTAAATGTGAAATTGAAATCGCTGTGATCAGACCTGATAAAGACTTGGCTTTGCACAAAACTGTTACAAGAGCTGCATGTAATGCCATGTGTGCAAAGAAAATTATGCACTATTGTTATTCATCATTCGTGTCAGGATAGAGGTATTCTGGCATCCGCATAGTGAGACTATATAGAAGACTATACAAGACGGAAACATAGATTGAAGTTGGATGAACTATCTATGCGCACTGAGGAACAGCACAAATACGCGTTGGCAGGTCTGAGTTTTGAGCAGCTGACGGCAATATTCCTCAGGAGAGCCGCAATGGAGAAGTCCAAGAACTTCCGAATCGATGCTCTGCTTGCCGATGAAACTCGCCGAGGGAACCGTGACCACTCCCCCGGTCTCAGTGATAGCCCCACGGGCAGCCCCGTGTCCTGCCGGCGCGCGGACACCCCATCCCCTCGCGGGACGCCAGGGGCTATGCAACTTCAAACCGGAATAATACCTAAACCGGGACTGTTGAATCTCCCGCATCCAGCACTCGCCTCGTTACCTCATGGGGCAATTCCGGGCATGTATCCTGCCCCTATGTACCCAATATCGGCTTTAGGCGGCGGGCACCCGGCCTTTGCATATTCCGGGTTCACCCAGCTAACTCAGCCGTATCCAGATCACCTGAAGGCGGCCGCCATGGCGGGGTCTCTCCCCTTGGAACATTGGATTCGCGCCGGGATAATGATGCCACGCCTTCCTGACTACAGTTGTAAGTAGGCAATACCTGCATGCACACCTGTCTTAGGCTACAGCCTACAAAAAATCTGTTAAGTAAGCCTATAAGACTTTGAGACGGCATACTTCTGTTGTGGTTTATATATAGTACGATTGGCAAAAGCAAGCGGGAAACGTAGGCCTATGCTGCAATAGATGTTTTCCAAATAGGTGTGGTATAGTATCACCAACGAATTAATTTGTGGACAGAACCTGGTGTTTATTGGCAGGGAATAGATTGTTTGATGACCGAACAACCACATCCAAAGCACCCAACCGCCAAGGTGTTGTAAACTCACTTATTGTTCCTCATTGCATATCCAAAGGTGAGGGAAAGCAAATAAAGCCACACATATACGCACAGACACACACATATACACACACACACACACTCAAACACACACGCATAACCCAGTGGAGGTATATTGTCAGTTAATTTGTCAACGGACAAACCTGACGTTTGTCAACGTTATAATAATAAAATAATAATAATAAAACAAAAATCTGCACGTAAAAGATGTTGAAAATACGGCTGTTCTATGATAATTATATGTAGCCTAATTTCCAGAACCCCACTAGAGAAGCTGTAAGGCCAGACCTCAGAACGCAACAACAAATCAAATATCAAAACCATGAATTATAACAATAATAATGTAATAATTGCTGCACAACAACAACATTATAATAACAGGTTAAAACTAATTATAATAATAACAATAATACCAGCTCTTGTCAATTCCATATTTGCAAGTTGTCTAAGCATAAGACACACATTTACAGTTTGACGGCCTATAAGGCTAGGGCCTATAGCTTGATAATCTGCAAATATGATCTATGCGGCTATAGGACCTACCATCCATATTTGGGTTAATGTTTGTGTTTTGATATCAGTATTCAAGCTTCTTTTTTTTTGCATGCCTAAATTCAAGGTTTTGGAGTTTATTTTAATTTAGTAGCCTAAATTACAAATGTTTCGTGTCAAGTTAAAAATGATCAGTCAAGTTAAAGAGTCCCTACTCAGTATTCTTTGAATACATCGCCTTTATGTCTAACTTGCAGTCGATTTACTGCTAATATCATCGTTTTTTATTTTGGGCCTGTATTTATTTCACTATAAATGTCAGCTGAATTAAAAATTGTCTTTGTGTGTGGAGGAAACTATAAACAGACAGCTAAAACATTCTGTAGTTCATCAATAAAATCCAAAAAGCGTTCATCGAATTTTCATTAAGTTAATGGTGTGCTTGCGCTTTTTATGGCTCCTGCGCCTCGCTTTTGCCTTGTTCCCTAGTCAACAATAAACTGGAGTAAAGCTATTACAGTTAATGATGGCCGGAGAGTGCAGGCATATGTGTGTGTGTTCCCTCCCACAAAATTATATTGGGTTTCTTGTGTCCTTGATATTACATAAATAATGCCGTTGTGATTCTCGAGGAGGACCCAAGTTAGGAGTGTCCTATAGCTTGAATTTACAAGAATACATCCATTTCAATATTGTCTGAGATACTTTTTTTTTGTTTGCAAATGATGAAAGTGCCTCACTCTCATTTTCCAAGGTTTTGTTGAGAGGAAGTGCATCTATCCTTTAGAAAAGTAACAAGAATGAATTTCAAGTTTTCCTCCTTTTGGAATGGATGACCACAATGATTGATTTCTTTCTCTTACTTTTCCAAATCCCTCCCTCCCTCCCACTTCCCTCACTCCCTCCTCCCTCCCTCCCTCCCACTTCCCTCCCTCCCTCCCTCCAGCGATGCCCCAGTCTGGTCTGTTGGGGAAGTGTCGTAGACCCCGTACGGCCTTCACAAGCCAGCAGCTGCTGGAGCTAGAGAACCAGTTCAAACTCAACAAGTACCTGTCCAGACCCAAGCGCTTTGAGGTGGCCACCTCCCTGATGTTGACCGAGACACAGGTGAGAGAGAGTGTGTGTCATTAGTGTGTGTACAGGTATGCCTCTACAAGTATGATTGTACAAGCATTCCTGTACAAGTATGCCCATGTTCTTTTTACAGTGTGTTTTAGAGTAGGTGTGTACAGGTGTAAAACGTTCGCGGATGCATAAGGTGGGTGTGTGTGTACATAGTTGCAGTGTGGGAATGCATTTACATTTAGTAATTTAGCAGACGCTCTTTTCCAGAGCGACTTACAGTAAGTACAGGGACATTCCCCCCGAGGCAAGTAGGGTGAAGTGCCTTGCCCAAAGACACAACGTCATTTTGTCATGGCCAAGAATCAAACCAGCAACCTTCTGATTACTAGCCCGACTCCCTAACCGCTCTGCCATCTGATCCCCACACACCCATTTAGGATGGATGTGTGTGCGCATGTGCAATAGTGCGTGTGCGGGTCTACATATGACAGTGGTGTGTGTGATTGTTTGTCGTCATAGCGACAGTATTGACAGGTGTGTTTTGTGCCCGCCCCTTCACAGGTAAAGATCTGGTTCCAGAACCGGAGGATGAAATGGAAGCGGAGCCGCAAGGCCAAGGAGCAGGCGTCTTCCTCGGGGCAGTCGGACACCGAACGTCTGCGCACAGGAAAAACATCCGCCGACAAGTCATTGCTCAGCAACCGGGCTGTCAATCAAGACGAGGGAGGGGAGGAGCTGGACCTAGAGGAAGGGGAGGAGGAGGAAGAGGAGGAAGAGGAGGAAGAGGAGGAGCGCGGCGCCCAACGTGGCTTCCCTGTTGCCGTGGGTAACGGGGTGGGATTGCCGCGTTCAGCCACGGACTTCCTGCAACGCACGGTGGTGGCCGAGCTCGGTTACAACCCCCACAGCCCCTTCACCGACGACGAGCTGGAAGGTGTGGGCGGGGACAGGAAGATAGGGGCGGGGTTATGAACAAAACAACCACGCCCACAGGAAGTGCAGGTTGACCCCTATCAGGTGTTTTTCGGTGTGTGCTTAAAGACATTGGGCCAGTAAGGAGTAGACAAAGTGTTAAAGTGTGTGTTTTGTGTACCATGATGCCATGTTTCTGTGTCCTTGAGGTTTGTTTATAAAGTTGGACGATGTTGGAGTGAAATGTGCTCACCTCACTTAAAACGGAGCCGAATCATTGAGGACACACTCACACATAGACGAACACACACACACACACATACAATTTATGTCTATTCAGCTGTGGCTGAATAAAATAAAATAGGTACAGTACCAGATTTTCCCATTCAATTGAATGGAAAACCAAACTTTTGACTAGTACTGTATATTTATGTGGCATGCCAAATGTTTTTTTGTTTTTTTAAATAAACTTGTCAGACCATAGAGGTAGCAAGTCTACCATGCTCTGTTGAAGAGATTACCCTGAGAAATAGGTACTTACAATGTGGCAAAGCACACTGGTTGTCTGTGCCGTTATTACACCAACGTCCATCTTCTATTAGCCCCGCCCCTTGGCATGCTGATTGACAGCAGTGCCGCCTCTCACAAGCTCAGCAGCTGAATGATGAGTGGCGAGTGAGTTATGTTCAGGATCGAAGGACTGTTGCAGACCGCTGTGGAATCAATAGCTTTTCACATACTGCTACTCCCCAGGAGAGAAGACATTGATACTGTACGTTAATACAAAGACAATGTTTAAAAAAAAAAAAACACTTTGCAACACTGTCATTTTGTCAAGGGGTTATATTGGCAACCTCGGAGAACAGTGGTTTTCATGAAAACTCTTACTTGTGCAATTGAACACTGTCGTCCTTTTTTTTTGTTGATATTGATGTGTACCGGTTCATTGTTGTTAGTTAACCACGTGTAAATGTATCTAATTTATTTGAAATGAGAAGTTGATGAAGAAAGGGAGAAGTTAATCGTATTTATCTGAAACTGGTAGGCTATATATGTTCTTGTCAGCGTCAAATAAAGATCAACAATGATCAAATTGAAACAAATTGTTTGTAAGGTTTGAGAATAGTGTGTAGGCTACAGTCTGTCTCCACAGATAATAAATCCACAGTACATTAAGAGTTCTCACACAAGTGTGTGTCACAAACAATGCTTAATCAAAAGCTGACCATCCCCAGAAAGTCAGGTGTGTCCTCCTAGCAAAAGCAGGGTTTGGGAAGGGCACAGGGAGGAGCTGGAGATGTGAGAGCAGAGAGGTCCAACTGGCCTATAAATCCTTCTCAGATCGACATATCGGCCAAATTTTCACTTTCAATCTCACTTAATGGAAAATTTCCCGAGCACTCTGCGTTACTTTCTACGACTTCCATCCCTTGTAATTTTCCGTGTTACCGCCACCTTGTCGACGTCTAAGATAAAAGACGGCGAGGAGACCACGGACAGCGCTTTCCTACTAAACCCCAAAGCTTCCTATATGATTTATGGTCGGGGGGCTCTCAGATATGAATTACTCAGACTGGTTTACTGATAGTCAAATAATTAAGTTAATGAAGGGAGGGTAAAGTAATCAGGGTCCAATGCTGATGTCACCAGGGCTCATTTTAATTATTCGCGGGAGGAACGAGAAGATGAGTGCGTGACCGAAACGGGGGTGTTTTAATGGGCTTCCATGTTAGGGCGGTGATTAAATACTGGAATCGGAGGACACACACAGTATAACTCCTCGTTGTCCTCTCGGCCCGGCCCACAACACTGCGTTTATACAGTGATTAAATGTATTTTTAACTGGCCAGGCAGACGCTGGCTTGTCTCGTGAAACAGCGTGGCCCACTCCACTGGGGCTGAAAAATGCTTTAAGATCTGATCTAGCGTCAGTTTCGATGCACGCTCTATGGAGGTGGGGGGTCGTAGAAGGTCAAGGAATGCTGATGTCACTGGGGTCATCTCGTCGCTGCCGGTAGAGATTCCTTCCTAACTTGCCTGTTCGTAAAGTATCTTCTGACATCAGAACATGACGACTATAAACAGCGCTTAGCTGGAGTAGATCAACCAATTCAACTCGGACACTGGTCCACCTCCAGTTAAAACACAGATGACCAGTGAGTCAAAGTCTCATGTTAGGATTGTGTGAAAATTTCTTAAGAAATACAGTGCTTCTTGACTGACAGGACATGTCAGTAATATTAGGCTGTAGGCCTACTGTAGGCCTGTATAGGCACATATGTTCACACAAATGTTTGGTGTGTGTTACAGCATGTTTCTTGTTCCAGCACCAGTGAAGAGGCCCTTTAGGCTCAGTGAGAGTAAAATGACCTGACTGCAGCTTTTAATTTTCCTGATGAAAAATAATATAAATCATAAAGAGCTCATTTAGTTGTGTGACGTGTCAGCTGTAGCTATGGCAAATGCCTGGTCTGATATAAACCGATCTGACACTGTACTAAAATCATAGCCAATTGATAAGGCGGCAGAACTGGTACGAAATATATGGAGATTATCGATTCAATTTCAATTCTAATTTAATCTGAACACACTGTCGTATTTATGAAAAATTATTCTTAACTTGCATCTATAGATAATAACTCTTATATATAAGGGTGTATACGCTGTCAGATTTGTCAACTGTCAACTAGGCCGGACGTTAGTGACGTAACTGCTGACTTTGTGTTTGTGTGTGCACGTGCATTTTGTCATCCGTGTTTGTGTTCCAGTATGTAGGTCTATATGACTACGTGTGTGTGTGTGTGCTTAGCCTGAGGCCGAGAGAGAAGAGAGTAGGTCTAAGTGTGTGTAAAAATGTTGCTCTGTCTATTATTTTGTCTCAATCACTCAAGTCACCACTGAAATGTCAATGCGACCCACACAAGTCCTCCAATACAAAATGGTTACCAGAAAGCCCATTTTCATGGTAAAATAAATAAATTGGTCTCTTTCACTTTGACAGATTATAAATCAGGGACAATAACTTAAGCTGCACGACCTGTAAAATATTTACACCCTGTAGTTTAATCAATCAGCAAAATGTCGGGCTCATTACGGAAATATGAACAGATTGTCCGATCTTTTAAAGTAATCACGCGTATTGGTTTAGGTTTCCCCTGGCCTTGTCGTGTCACTTAAGCTAATGGGAAGGTAGGGAATTGAGTGACGGGCGCCGTAAATTCGCATCTGTCCGACTTTAACCGCTGTTCGAATGCATGAAAAAGGCCAAGTTTTGGCAATAAAGTTTATTGAAAAGGCGTGGCCTTTCCCTGAAAAGTGGGGGTGTATTCATGAGCGCGGTTTATTGTTGCGGGAAATATGTTACAGGTGCTTAAAAAAGCAATGATCACAACATCTCAACAAAGCTTTCTTTGTCATTGGGACCCAATGTCATTCCACGGTTGAATCTAATTGATTTAATCCTAATTGTGCTGAACGATGAACGAACTGTTTCAAACAAGCATTTTTGGGTTCAGATGGTAAAGATCTAGGGCCTACTGTCAAAGCCGTGCAGGTGTGAAATCTCTATATAGTCTAAAGTAGCCTAGTATAGGTCTAGCTCAACGCTTATTGATGAAAATTGATCATAAGAAATGGGGGACGTTCAAGGGCATTCACTTTAGCAAATCCTTTGTAAAAAATCACACTGTCGAAGGCTCAGCAGAGAAGCAAGGTGAAGGGACAATCTAGTATGGAACGCACCCCAATTATCCTTGGTCTAGCCCGGTTAAAAGTCGCCCTCTGGCGGACAACTGTGTGACATGCGCTTTTATTACGCAGCACGCAATCTTGTCCCACGTGCGTCCAAAGGGGGACAGCCATATCCAAATAGGGGCGGGTTTGAATAATTCGGTGAATATAAAACTTTGATCGTCCTGCTCACATGGGTTGAGTCAATGCCATCTTGGGGAAGTTATCAAACAAAAGTAGACAGTCAAATCAACCAGAAGTTTCAATCTCAACACAATGGCCTCCGCAGAACTTGGTACGCTTTCTTTACAAATTGTTATTATCTGCAGAAAAAGTTAGCCAGCTGAATGCTGCAGAGTTATACAGCTCTTCCATCCATCACTTTATCCGTGATCGTTAGCTAGCTAGCTACAATATTTGAATGATAACGCAGCATTTTATTAGCAAAGGCTAGTTAGCTACTACCTAATTACGAAAAAACACTCGTTGGACTTTAACAAATGTTTCACGTTGTATTTTATTCCCAGCACTGTTGAGTGTGTCTGACAAGAATGGACTGCTGGATTTTGCCAAACGTTTGGTGAATGTTGGACTTTCTCTCGTCGCTTCGGGGGGCACCGCCAAAACCCTGCGTGATGCTGGACTAGCTGTCAGGTACTTTCTGACCTTGTTTTACATTATTAAATCTTTAACTGGATAATATAATCTGGGACGTAATGTACAAAGTAGGCATTTATTGTGCTTTTCTAACATGGCTATCACCACCCCTTCCTGCTCTGCCACACAGGGATGTATCTGAGCTCACGGGACACCCTGAGATGCTGGGAGGGCGAGTGAAGACCCTCCACCCGGCCGTGCACGGAGGCATCTTGGCCCGCCGTACCCCCTCAGACAAGGCCGACATGGAGAAACTTGGCTACAGTCTGGTCCGGTAAGGACATTTCATACACGGACCTCAACCATACCATCTAAGACTTGAGTAACATGTCTGTATTGCTATTGAATGAGTTTAGGTGGCTATGTTCTGAATCAGTATGCACGTGATGTGGCTCGAGATTTGTTACATTTGGCACTTAAACATGAGGGCCCATGCGGGAGCATGCTAGCTAATCTGATAACCAGTTAATTCAAATCGTGCGGCATCCACTTCATTACCCTCACATGACTGCTGCTGGTTCAGAGAGGGGAGATGATTGGCTGTGAGCCTCCTAAACTAGGAGATGTATGGAAGCAAATCAGTGACATCATGTTTTACATTTACATTGTCATTTAGCAGACGCTCTTATCCAGAGCGACTTGCAGTAAGTACAGGGACATTCTCCCCCGAGGCAAGTAGGGTGAAGTGCCTTGTCCCAAGGACACAACGTCATTTGACACGGCCGGGAATCGAACCAGTAACCTTCTGATTAAAAGTCAGATTCCCTAACAGCCATCTGACCCCCTGTTTTGAATATTAAAGCATGGAATACTTTGAAACACCACTGAATTGGTTGGTTTTGAATTGACCTCTTTTCAAATTGAAATATGAATTAATTTCATTCATTTCAAGGGTGGTGGTGTGTAATCTCTACCCGTTCGTGAAGACCATCTCTGTCCCCGACGTGACTGTGGAGGATGCAGTGGAGCAGATAGATATTGGTGAGTCTGGAAGCCTTTTCTCTTGTCACACATCTCACACTATCCAAGACCGACCAGCAGCAGCGCTACATCACTCATCTCACACTAGCCAAGATTTTATTCAGCAGCAGCGCTACATCAGTCATCTCACACTAGCCAAGACCGACCAGCAGCAGCGCTACATCACTCATCTCACACTAGCCAAGACCGACCAGCAGCAGCGCTACATCAGAATCAGAAGGGGGTTTTATTAGCCATGAAAGTTTGCACAAACATGGAATTTACTTGGGCAGGAAGGTGCATACTGTACATTAAACATAGGAATCTTAACTTAAATATGTGGTCTAACTATACTAAAGGTACAAAGTCTAACTAATACTAAAGGGATTTAGAATAAAAAAAATATAAAGTAGCCAAATAATTAACAATATAAAACATGCGACTGTTGGTGACAGAGGCTACATGAGGATATGATATTTAAACTTCTTTGTTGATTAGCCCGTCTAGCGATGTAGTCATGTGATCGCGTCCGTGACCTCTTGACCCGTGTGTGCAGGAGGCGTTACCTTGCTCCGCGCGGCGGCCAAGAACCACGCCCGCGTCACCATCGTGTGCGATCCCGCCGACTACACGCTGGTTGCCGCGGAGATGGAGGGGTCGGAGGGCAAGGACACCTCCTTGGAGACCCGTAAGACGTTGGCGCTGAAGGTAACCGTAGTAACGATACTGGGAGGGGTTAGAGGGGGAGGTAACCACAGAAACGCAGTGAAAAGAGCTTTTCTGGGGGAGTTTCTCGATCCCACAATGCTGAACACCCTATCAGGAATCAGTGTTTCTAGGACAGTCGCTAGCTACAAATGTACCGAGGAACTTGAAAGGAGAAACTTGAAAGGTGAAACTTGAATTGTTTGTGTCAGTCAGTCAGACAAGAGCTAGATTCAAAAATTCATCCCATTTGACTAAATCAGAGCCAAAAGCAAATCGTGATCTTCCCCCCCAAACCAAGGTGACCAAACCAGCAACACGAGGCTTGCGCACAAGGAGATATTTGAGATTGTGTAATCTCTCTTCTTTTGCTAACCGGCCATCTTGTTCAGACACGTCCTCGTCACACATCAACTGCCAACTAAGTTGAGCAAGACAGGAAAGGCACTTTAAGCCGAATCCAATAAATAAAAGGTACACAAAACAAACTGTAAACTTCAGCAGATGCCTCGCATGGCAGATGAGACGGCTCGGGTCGACGGCCATTTTGTGTCCTGTCCACTTTGCCCGATATTGACTGTCCTTCTCTGGACAATATTCTCAGGAGATACCATGTCATTGATCCTACCGTTGAGTAGATCAGGATTGATGACAGTTGATATCTCTGTGAGGACAGGGTTCCATGCTGTGTCGGGCTCTCGTCTGGATTCAGGTCAGAGAGGAAGACTGGAGGGCCTGTGTTTGGGTTGGGGGGGCAGGGGAGGGGGCAAGGTCCAATCTGGGCCGCCAACATTAGATTGTTATGATGGATGAGAAATGTAATCGCCTCGTCACGCAGGCTTACTCCACTGGTTGGTGCCTTAGATCCCACCTTCTCACTAACATCTGTCAATGAAAATCCCAGTTTAAGTTATTTTACCATCTCTTTGATCCCCGGGAGAACATTTACACCGTTAGTCAGTTGAAGAGGCAAAAAACAAAAAAACAAATAGGATCCATTCATTTGCAATGTTCGGTGGGTGGCAGTAATCCTTGGCATACCCCAGTGTGTAATATCGATCTTGATGCAACAGTAGCGCCATCTGCTGGCGAGGCTGAAGTCTTACATTTGGTGTTTCCCCCCACAGGCCTTCACCCACACAGCACAGTACGATGAGGCTATCTCCGACTACTTCCGCCGCCAGTACAGTCGTGGCGTGTCCCAGCTGCCCCTGCGCTACGGCATGAACCCCCACCAGGCCCCCGCCCAGCTTTACACCCTGCGCCCCACCCTGCCACTCACAGGTACACCTCCGGGCCGCCCACACGCACGCAAACACCTATTTACATTTAGCAGACGCTCTTATCCGTTTTTTCCAGATTACTAGCCTGATTCCCTAACCGCTCAGCCACCTGACTCCCTTTACTGAGTTACAAGATTATTGTATGTCAGTGCAACCCTCTGGCTCTCATTCTCTCCCTCTCATTTGCTCTCTCCTCCCACTCAGTGGTGAATGGGTCTCCAGGCTTCATCAACCTGTGTGATGCTCTGAACGCCTGGCAGCTGGTCAGGGAGCTGAAGGGAGCTCTGGGCATGCCTGCTGCCACCTCCTTCAAGCATGTCAGCCCTGCTGGTGAGCTCACACACACACACACACACACGGGTACTCTGTCCCCACACACACACCTTTCTGGAAACATGAAATGAAATGGCAACATAAAATCAGTGTGTGTGTGTCTCTCCAGGGGCTGCGGTGGGCGTTCCTCTGACTGAGGATGAGGCCAAGGTGTGCATGGTGCACGACATGCTGAGTGACCTCACCCCACTGGCCACAGCATACGCCAGGGCCCGAGGTACTGCCTGTCTGCCTCGCTCTGCCTCTGTGTGGCTGTTTCATCTCTCTGTCTGTCTCTCTCCCTCTGCCTGCCTGTGCCTCTCTCTCCCTCTGCCTCTCTCTCTCTCCCTCTGCGTGGCTGTTTCATCTCCCTCTCACGTCTCCCTCTGTCCTCCAGGTTCAGACAGGATGTCCTCGTTTGGTGACTTCATCGCAGTGTCTGATGTGTGTGACGTCCCCACGGCCAAGATCATATCCAGAGAGGTGTGTGTGTGTGGGGCACGTTGAGCGTTCTCAGAAATGTCCTGTTCCTCACCTCTCCTGTTCCTCACCTCTCTTGTTCCTCACCCCCCTACTCCTCTCACTCCCAGGTGTCCGATGGCATCATCGCCCCCGGTTACGAGGAGGAGGCTCTCAGGATTCTGTCCAAGAAGAAGAACGGGAACTACTGTGTTCTCCAGGTACGGACCCGGCGCCTGCACACACACACACACACTGATCAATTCAGGGTCGATGATTACGAATGAATGAAGACCGTAGAGTGACGAAAATGGTCTCTGAGTTGCTTGATGGACTAGTGCCCTGTACGTGTGATTTACATTGCGTGCGTGTGTGTGTCAGATGGACCCAGCCTACGAGCCGGACGAGGCCGAGGTGCGAGTGTTGTTCGGCCTCCACCTGAAGCAGAAGAGGAACGCGGCGCTCGTAGACAAGCAGCTGTTCACCAACGTCGTGTCCAAGGGCTCTGTGAGTTCACGTTCATCGCCGGGGCTACGGTTATGGAGGGGGGGGGGGAGGGGGGGAGAGGGGAATCAGATTCATGAATGTGTGTTTTTATACTGGAGCTGTGGACAACCTTAACTGCACAGTGCTGAATGTTGACCCTTGCTTGACTCCGCCCCCCAGCTGTCAGGGAATGCTGTGCGTGACCTCATCGTGGCGAGCATCGCCGTCAAGTACACCCAGTCCAACTCTGTGTGCTACTCCAAGAACGGCCAGGTACGGGGGGGAGGGGGAGGGGAGGGGAGGGGGAGGAGCAGAGGGAGTAAGAATTGCTAAATAGAATTAAAGCCCTGTTACAGTGAAGTGTGTGTGTGTGTGTGTGTCAGGTGATTGGCATTGGGGCGGGACAGCAGTCTCGCATCCACTGCACGCGCCTAGCGGGCGACAAGGCCGACAACTGGTGGCTGAGGCACCACCCCCGCGTGCTGGGCATGTGCTTCCGGAGCGGCGTGAAGCGGGCCGAGAAGGCCAACGCCATCGACCAGTACGTCAGCGGCACCATCGGAGAGGTGAGTTCACTGAAGCCTGTACACAGCCACGACTCAGACTGGCGAAACTGTACTGTGTGTGTGTGTCACTATAACCACGTGTGTCTCCAGGGCCCAGACCTGGCGGTGTGGAAGGCCATGTTTGAGGAGGTTCCAGAGCCCCTGTCTGAGACGGAGAGAAACAACTGGAGGAGCTCCCTGCAGGCTGTGGCCCTCAGCTCCGACGCCTTCTTCCCCTTCAGGGACAACGTGGACCGTGCCAAACGGGTCAGTGAACACACACACACACACCACACACACACCACACACACCACACACACACACACCCACACACACACACCACACACCACACACACACACCCACACACCACACACACACACACACCCACACCACACACACACACACACACCAGGACCCTCCTTTGCTCTCTCATTTCCTGGCCTATAAACAAGCTAACCTCAGTGACTCCTCTGCAGAGCGGTGTGGAGTACATCGCTGCTCCGTCCGGCTCCACGGCTGACGAGGTCGTGATCAACGCCTGCAACGAGCAGGGCATCACTCTGGTGCACACCAACCTGCGCCTGTTCCACCACTGAACACACACACACACCAACCTGCGCCTGTTCCACCACTGAACACACACACCAAGGCTTCACATACTCAACACTACGATAAATCAACACGCACACAAGCTTTCACAAGATACTTCATTTTGACGTTGATTTAGTGACACACTTGGAACATTCCAGTTCCACAGAAGGGTGTTCATGTTGCACTCGACACACACTCCTCCTCATTCCTGGCGAGCGATTGCAGTCGCAGCTACTGAAATTATTACTCTCATAGGTCAAGGGTTGTTATACTAGACAAATAAACAAAGATGCAAGACTTGTTTCATGCTGAAAAATAGTCTGTGTGATTTTTGTTCTAAGCGTTCTTTGCAAGTTTACATAAACCCTACAAAATGTAATATCAGTTAGTTTACGCAGCATATTAACATGCTAACAAAAGACACGATTCATGAAGTTCTCATCAACTTTATAAAAACCAGGGATTTTTTTTGAACAGTAGCGATAACTCTTGAACACCTCCAAGTACAAAAATAGAACCAAGAAGATTCAACATCACAGCCCAGCGCTCACATTCAGTTGACACGCTGTGATTTAAAGGGATAAATAAAATATCCCTTTAATCACTTAAGAAGAGTTAGCAAAACATCTCATCAGTAGGTGTAAATCACTACACACAGTGCTAGCCCTGCTAACAACACGGGCTACAGAAAAGTTTATATACGTTCATAAACAAAACAAACGTCTACATAACTGATACAACATTCTCAAACGCAGTGCTTCATTTCAGGCAGATTAGCTCTCTGATCATTGAACTTTGGGTAAAACAGAATTGATTGTGTTATTGTAACACTGACAAGGTCTTGGAAAGCATAATTTATTTTAAGCGATTACAAGTTTCAGAAGACAAATGAAAACACATGAAACCATGTCTGAAGATGATTAAATGAGCATGGTATTTGGCCCACGCACACTCACAGAAGGTTTGTATCTTTTGAAGGCATTTGGTATGAACAGACAAACAAAATTAATGCTGTAAAAGACACACCACAATCACTAAGAGGGGATAGGAACCACAAGCAGAACAGATTCTAGAAGAGACAAACTCAAGCAACTGTCAGACTGAAAGTAGAACAGATGCTAATTAATGGAAAAAAAAAAAAATTGTAACTGCTCTTAAATTCATTAGTGACTCCCTTGAGCTCTGGTGTTCTGGCATCTTTGGTTATGCTGTGTTAAAGGACGGTAGGTTGCTAAGCTAATCAGGAAGCCCGGGGGTCAAATGTAAGGTGTCCATTTTGGGGCAGGGTGCCCTCAGCAAAGCACTGATTGGCTGATTGTCACAAACGGGAAGACGGGTCTCAGGCGGAGGACAGTGTCCAGATGGGAAAGCCAATCGGGAAGAGGGGAGGATGTTGTTTACTCATGAGGATTCTGGGCGGCGATTGCATCAGCCAAGAGCCCAGGCTGAAGGCACTCGATTGGGCACTGAATGTTCTAGAACACGGAACAGAGAAACACTTGTCAGTTGAGTTTTTTTTTTTTAGGCATCTCTTACGAAGCTTACACGGTCAAAAGCCAATATGTTCCTCGAAGACTAACTTGGCGGCCAAATCAGATCTGAATCGCGACACACATCAAAACAACTTCATTACCACATCCTGTCTATGGACACGAAAACAGGAAGTCTGCGGTAACTATGGCGACAGGTTCGAAGCTTCAAAATGGCGTTGCCGAGGTGGGGTGGGGGGAGCACTCACCACTTTGCGGAGGGTGTTGTCTCCGTATCTGACTGGCTGCAGCAGGCTGGCGTCAACCTCAGCGCCCGGCCTGCGACAATTCTCACACCGCCAGCCCTGACACACACACACACACACACACACAGGTTAGCACACAGACACACACACACACAGGTTAGCACACAGACACACACACACACACAGGTTAGCAAACAGACACACTTCAGCGCTATCTGAATCTGCTCACACAATTCATACTCTTATGACTCAACCAGCAGAGCACACACAGGTGTGCCATATACCTGTTGTCCTCCGTAGCAGGTGCAGGTACAGATGGCTCCCAGATACTCCTTCTGCCACTGGTTTCCTACCTGGTACATCTTCCCGTCGTCATAGCAAGTGGACTCATCTACACACACACACACACACACACATATATACTGTATATGAGAGGGGAACTAAGATTCACCGTGGCAGGGACATTACAAAGGGCTAAATTCACCAGACATTATGTTCACACATTCCACTATCTCAAACGTCTATCATTAATCAGCACAGCTGAAATGGTTTCACTTTTAGGCAAGGTGATGGAAGACGCTGGTTTAAGTGTCAGTCCTTCTGACCAATCACGGCGCGGTGGGCGGGACTTACGTGGCTCGCACTTGAACTCTCCCTTGCCGTTGCCCAGACAGGTGCAGCTCATCATGTGACCGTTATCCCCCTGGCGCTCCCATTTGTCCCCGAATACGGTAGTTGTTACCGCCATCATGACACCACTCTAAAAAAAACAACAACAAAAACGAGAGAAAATGACAGAACGTGAGTCTCGAGTGTGGACTCTAGCCACGACATGGCAGGTTTAGCTAGCTAGGCGTTTTCCCCCAGAGCCCGATAGCCTACAGTGAGAGTCCCGATAGTTATTAGAGGATTCATAATACCGCGGGGAGTTTACATGGTATTTCCGTACGTTGGACAAATCTACTGAATAAAACGGAGGCGCTTACTGGAAGAGTCACATCTGAAATGGCCGCTGCCCAGGCCGAGACAATGACACCACAGCTTGAAGCCGGTCTCCGACATGCGCTCCCACTCGGCGCCAACGTCTTGGTAAGTGGCGGTAAAGGTGTCGTAACATCTGTCCTGATTGGACGGCTCGCCTTCTTGCACTACAGGAAGGAGATAAGACGGCGGTTGTTGGTTTGAGTGAGGAGAGCCGAGCAAAAATATTTTAATCAACGTCTAGTTTCTGTTATACATTTTATTCAATTAGCAGACACTTTCATCCAAAGCATTCCAGCAGAAAATCAAGGACCAGAAATGCAAAATTCAAACAGTAAACGGCAGTTAGTTACTTACGGCTGTTGCCGACGGTGACAACCTCCTCCAGGATCTTGTGCTTGAGCGCCCCCTTGAGGGCTTCCACGATAACGTTGTAGGAGGCTCCAGAGGTGAGACCTATCAGAGTGGCACTGGTGGAGGTGCCTGGTATACGCATCTGATGGAGGGAGAGGGAGGAGGAGGGAGGGAGGGAGGAGGGAGGGAGGGAGGGGAGGGAGGGAGGGAAAAGAGGAGGGGGAGGGGTGTGTGAAAAGAAGCTTAAGTTTTTGATCTATGAATTAGGTTGGCAGTCCCTGAGGTTAGGCTACAGATAATGTCTGTAAACCCCCCCCCCCCCCCCCCGCCCCCGGCTGGTCCTACCTGGAACATCTTCTCTTCCGTGTGAGTGAGGGGGTTGCAGGACACCAGGTAGGCGTTGCTCTGCTTGTACGGCTTCCAGGAGATGGTGGTCTGGGTCTGGGCCTCCTGGGGAGATCCCGTCTCGTTCTCTGGGAAACCAAAGGCAGAGCCGGGCACGTTCACCCTCACGACAGGCACCCTGCGGCCCTCCGCGTCGGGCAAGGGCACGTACACCAGGGGCGTTTGGGGCCCGTAGGGCACCTGAGGGTGCCTGTTGTTGTTGTACTCTGTGTACTCCACGTTCTGCCCCTGCCCCGGGATGTCCTGCCCGCTGGGGCCCACCAGCACGCTGTTGTCGGTGTCGCCGGAGGTTATCCTCGGGCACGTCCAGGATGCTGGGGCGGCCAGGCCGGTTAGGGAGCGGCAGCCCAAGCTGGGATTCCGGTTCTGGTGCGGCAGAGAAGGGTTAGGAAGCAAGCTCGTTAGCTCTGAGGGGGATTAGAGGTCACTGGGGGAGGGGGGAATTAGGTAGCTGCAGTCGCACAAATCAGTCAGCAGGGGGCTGACGTGTACCCAGCCGATGACTGGCGATTCTAACTGCACTGCTTCACAAAAGCCTGCCACTGTTTTGGTTTACTGCTGTCACTTAGCTTTTGGATGGAGCATCAGGAGGTACTCAGAGTGAGAGGCAGAGTTTTTATTACGGCACAGTTAGAACCTGTAAATAAAGACTTTGTGTAGACAGCCTCTGTCAGGAACAATGCAGCAGACTCAGCTGAGGAGCAAACACATGCTAAGGCTCGCCAAATGCCTTTTTTTTGTGTACTTGTACCATTCAGACACAAAAAAAAGAATTTGTTTTGGGCCTGTTTCGTTTTGGAAGCCTTTGAAAGTGTGCGTGTCGTGTTTCCGTGTGTGTGTGGACATGTATAGTACCCAGTCGTAGTCGTGTGCTCATTGGCCGTGTTGGCTTGTACTCACGAGTTCTGGCAGTGCCCACCAGTGGGGTGCTGGTCTGAGAGATCTGGAGGGCGATGATCTTGATGATGTACTCAGTATTCGGCCTCAGACCTGGGAGAGGGGGGGTGGGGGGGGTGGAGAGATGAGAAGGTGGAGAGGAGAGTTTGGTTTGTATTCTGTTCATCTACACAAACCCAGATCAGGCTTGTTCTATCTTTAGTCTTAACCAACTAGCTAGACTAGACTTTGTGTCATTAAAAGGAGGGTGGGGTGGGGTGGGGGGAGTGGGTGGAGTCCACGTACCAGAGATGGTGGCGTAGTTCTGTCCGGCATGCGGGGGTGGGCTGATCTCACGAGGTGCTCCGCCCGCCTGCTCGTACGTGACGTAATATCCTGTGATGCGTGTGGCAGGAGGCTCCCAGGTGAAGGAGATGGAGTTGGGGGTGAGGGAGGTGAACTGCAGGTTGGTGGGGGCCTGGACAACTGGCTTAGCTACACACACACACACACACACGGGTCAGACACTGTACAAGACTCTTGATATGTTTCTGATTCTGTGGGGTGTGTGTGTGTGTTCTTACCAGTGTTGACAGTGAGAGAAAAGGGGGCACTTCGGGCATTGCCGTTTAGAGTGTAGAGGTTGATGGTGTAGGTGGTACCAGGCTCCAGACCTGGGGAAGGTCAAACAAACTGATTACATACAAGGG
This sequence comes from Thaleichthys pacificus, assembly GCA_023658055.1. Taxonomy (NCBI): domain Eukaryota; kingdom Metazoa; phylum Chordata; class Actinopteri; order Osmeriformes; family Osmeridae; genus Thaleichthys; species Thaleichthys pacificus. The sequence goes on from CM042873.1 coordinate 2,091,591, forward strand.
TTCAGGTGAGGGTGTTGATGGGTAATGTAGTTCAGTGTACACCAGTGGGGATGTAGAACAGAGTGCTGATGGGTAATGTAGTTCAGTGTACCAGTGAGGATGTAGGTGTTCTGCTCTCCGTTGATGGTCTTCTTGATAGACGGGCGGCTGACCCCGAGGGGCGTGGCCTCTATGAGGAAGCCGGTGATGGGCTCGACCTTGGAGCGCCAGGTCAGCGTGATGGTGGAGTCCTTCACGTCGCTGATACGCACCCGTCTAGGAGGACTGATGTCTGCAGAGAGGGAACGAGGATGTAGGGAAGGAGGGAGGGGATGTGGAGGAGAGGAATAGAGCAGCGAATGAGAAAGATAGAAAGAAGGAGAGAGAATAGTCAGTAGGATTTGTCATAAAAGCAAACCAGGTGTGTGTATGTGTGTGTGTGGACGTGGGTGGAGCTGCTTACTCTCTAGTGTGGTGACCTCTCCCTCCAGGGGTCGGCTGGTGACGGAGTTCTTCAGAGCGTAGACATGCACCACATAATTAGTGGCCACCTGCACACACACACACACACACACACACACACACACACACACACAGCATATCAAATAATGGTGTATCACGCATATGAATATAACTACACACACCATATTCCCCCTCACGGTTAACGTCTATGTATTTTACCATGAGCCCAGTGACTGTGGCTCGTGTGATGTCCGGGGCGATGTTCATCTCCTTGGTGGGGCCGTTGTTGTTCTTGGGGTTGACCACCACGCGGTACCCTGTCAGCCTGGCGTTGGGAGCCCTCCAGCTGACGGTGAAGGTGGCATCGCCCACCTCAGACAACATGAGGTTGGTGGGGGCGGGGATGGCTGGGTAGGGGGAGGGGAGGGGGAGAGGCAGAGGTGAGGACCTGTAGCGTGTGGGGCCCACCTCCTCCCATCTGTGGCTTGAGAGCGTACCTGTAGCTTATGGGTGTGTGTACCTGTAGCCTGGGTGTGTGTGTGTACCTGTAGCCTGGGTTCCCACCAGCGGGGTGCTGGGGGCTCCACCGTGGAGGGCGATGACCTTGACGGTGTACTCTGTGCCGGGGCGTAGACCCCGCAGGACCACGCTGTCGTCCTGGCCGCGGGGCGCCGGGCGCAGCTCTCTCTCGCCCTCCTCGGGGCTGGAGTACAGCACGCGGTATGATGTCACGGCGCCGTCGGGGGCGTCCCAGGTGATGCGCACGGAGGTGGAGTCCACCTCGGAGAAGGAGAGGTCCTTAGGACGGTCCATGGCTGAGGGAGGGATGGAGGGAGGGAGAGAGGGAAGGAGGGAGGAAAAGAGGGAGAGAGAGAGAGAGAGAGGGAGGGAAGAGAGGGAAGGAAGAGAGGGAGGGGATTTAAACAGACAGACAACAAAAATAAATTAGCTTCTTAGCCTCATCAAATCGATAACTAGCTCCATTTCTCTATAAGTGTTGATTTATTTTTTCCTCTCTCTCTCTCACACACCTGTGATGGCGTTCTCTACCACAGGAGCAGAGGGTTCTCCGTCGGTTCCCAGAGCGTACACGCTCAGAACGTACTCAACCGTCGGCATTAGACCGGTGAACGACATCTCTGTCTGTTCTGTAAACAACAACAAAAACAACAGTCAGACACACCAAAACAACACAAGACTCCTCACCACGCACACCCACTACCGATGCATCTACTGGTCAGAGTCTGAAATTGTTTTAATTCGAGTTTGAGACGCTCGGAAGGTTCCGGAAGGTCCTGGATCCGGTCTTACCAGGGGCCACCACCTCGGAGAAGGAGGGTCCCTGTCCGTTCTTGGGGACGCTGGTGACCCGGTAGCCCTTGATGGGGCCCTGAGCCGGGGACCAGCGCACCGTGAGGCCGTTGTCCTTCACATCCGTCACCTCCATCTGAGAGGGAGACTCCACCTCTGGAGGGGCAGGGAGGGAGGGAGAGAGAGGGGGAAGAAGAGAGGGAGGGAGGGAGGGAGGGAGAGGGGGAAGAAGAGAGGGGGAGGAGAGAGGAGGGGAAGAAGGGAGGGGAGGGGGGGAGAGAGAGGGGGAAGAAGAGAGGGGAGGGGGAGGAGAGAGATATGTGATCCCACACTACAACCAAAGTGCTATTAACAAAAAAGAATATCAGAATAATTAATTCCCAACAGTTGCTACAGTACACCCTGCTCCACACACACACACTGTTGCTGCCCAACTCACCGGTCTTGTGTCTGACGTAGATGGGGGTGCTGGAGGCGGGGCTGTCCCCTCTACCGGTAACGGCATAGACTGTGATGGTGTAGTCGGTCCCGGGGTTCAGGTCGGAGATGGTGGCAGTGGACTGAGATCCAGGGATGGTGAACTCCTTAGGAGCGGAATGCCCACCTGGAGGGAGGGAGGGAAGGGGAGCATTTAAAGGTTAATTCAGTGTTTTTTGTCAACACGTTGACGTGTCTAGGTGAAGGACTGGGTTTAGAACCTGCTTGTGTTTGAAATGAACCAGCACAGCAGGAGCACCTCAGCTGTTATCAGCTGATCCGTTCACATTAGCTGGTACTCACCTGTCTCTCCGTGCGTGATCCTGTAGTACCGGACCGTGACAGAGGGGGCGTCCCAGCGGATGGTGATGCTGGTGGGGGAGGAGGACTGCACCTCCAGGTCAGTGGGAGCGTCGGAGACTGGGGGGGTGAGAGGGGACAGGGTGGGGGGTGTGAGAGGGGACAGGGTGGAACACGCTACAATTACGATGTGATGAAACTGTCTGGGCTGTGACAGTTGGGCTGTGACAGTTGGGCTGTGACAGTTGAGCTGTGACAGTTGAGCTGTTGACAGTTAGGCTGTGACAGTTGAGCTGTGACAGTTGAGCTGTGACAGTTGGGCTGTGACAGTTGAGCTGTGACAGTTGAGCTGTGACAGTTGAGCTGTGACAGTTGGCGGTCGTGGGACTCACTGGTGGCCTGAGTTCCGCTGAGGGGCAGACTCTCCTGGCCGCCGCTCATGGCGAACACGTGGACCAGGTACTCTGTCTCCGGAGCCAGGCTTGTCAGGGTGAATTGGGTCCTGGTCGGGGGCAGCCTCTCGTCCTTGGACCTGCCGCCGCTGGTCATCTGGTACCGGATCCGGTAGCCGGTGATGACAGACTGTGGCGCCTGCCAGTGGACGGTGAAGGAGTTGGTGAACACTTCAGAGAAGTCCAGGCCGGTGGGGGAATCCAGAGCTGAGTAGACACACACAAACACACACACACACAGACACACACACACACACAGATACACACACACACACGTTCAAGTTTAATCTGAGAAGCTTTAAACAGGTAGGCCTCGTGTTCAGGCTCAGTGACACAGTGTTCAGGCTCAGTGACACAGTGTTCAGGCTCAGTGACACAGTGTTCAGGCTCAGTGACACAGTGTTCAGGCTCAGTGACACAGTGTTCAGGCTCAGTGACACAGTGTTCAGGCTCAGTGACACAGTGTTCAGGCTCAGTGACACAGTGTTCAGGCTCAGTGACACAGTGTTCAGGCTCAGTGACACAGTGTTCAGGCTCAGTGACACAGTGTTCAGGCTCAGTGACAGTGTTCAGGCTCAGTGACACAGTGTTCAGGCTCAGTGACACAGTGTTCAGGCTCAGTGACACAGTGTTCAGGCTCAGTGACAGTGGTACTCACTGGTTCTCTGCGTGCCTGTCAGCGGGCTGCTCTCTCTCTCTTCGTACACACACACCACGCTCAAACGGTACTCCGTGTTGGGCATCAGGTCTGCAAGACATCAAACAACTGCTGGTTAGAGCCGGAGGAGGAGAAGGACTACAGGATGATTGTGATGACGAGGGAGTCAGATGGCTGAGCGGTTAGGGAATCGGGCTAGTAATCTGAAGGTTGCCAGTTCGATTCCCGGCCGTGCCAAATGACGTTGTGTCCTTGGGCAAGGCACTTCACCCTACTTGCCTTGGGGGGGAATGTCCCTGTACTTACTGTAAGTCGCTCTGGCTAAGAGCGTCTGCTAAATGACTAAATGTAAATGATTGGTGAATCTGGAGGATGACGTAACAGCAGGTGTATTTTTAAGTTTTTCTTCCCTCTGTCCCTCTTTTGCTTTTATCTTGCAACCATAACAACGGAGAGAAAGACAGAAAAAAAACGGACAGACAGTCTGAGGACATCTACAGTCACATCCAAGATTGAGACAGGAAGTAGGAGTCCGAGCTAGCCAATCAGGAGCCTTACTCTGCAGGAGGAAGGTGTTGGTGGCTCCGCCCACGTTGAGCTCCCTGACGTCGGTGTCATCGGTTACCGGGTGGAAACGGATGACAAAGCGTGTGATGTCACTGAGGGTGGCGACGCTGGGCGCCGTCCAGGTAACCCTCATGGTGTCTGGGCCGACGCCGCCGAAGTTCAGGTTGGTGGGGGCTGGTACGGCTGGGGGGGGGGGAGGGGTGAGGGGTGGGTGGGTGAGGGGTTAATACAAGTGGGAGAGACTATTCCGATGGGAGTCTACATAGAATTTCTACATCATTGGCAACATGTGTGATAATAGAATGGAAAACATCAAATTAAATTGAGGACAGTTTTGGTCAACAGTGTGTAAAGTAAAGTGTACATGAGTCAAGGTGAAAAGCGACATCCACGATGACAGGAGGCTGTATCCTGCATGTCCAGAGAGACACACAGTAATGTTAAAAGTTAGTTATTATAGTCTTTATCACGAGCGTTGTCAAGCGCCTCTTTCTCTCTGCTGACTTCTGATATCTTTTGTCCTTGCTCTGGGATTAATCTCAGCTATCTCTACACTTACACATGCTACTACCTGTAGAACTTTCAAAGTGAAAAACCTTTAAGTGAAGCTAGAATTCCATCAATCGAACAAAAGTTTTTGCCAATAAGACATTCGACATGGAACTTCAAATCGTTCATAAAAGTAGTTTTTTTGTTTGATTTACCCCCACCCCTGTCCCTGGAATTAAAGGGGTCAAATCACCAGGGTGTGTCTGCTTTGTAACCGAGAACGGCTCGCTCTCGCCATCCTCCATCACCGTGACGATGACGATGTCGTAATCAACACCGGGCTCCAACCCTCGCACCGTGTAATAACCGCTAGCCGAGTCCACCATGTCCTGGACGATGGGCATGCTCTCGCCGGACGCCAGCACCGTTATCCGGTAACCGGTGAGGGCGGTAAAGTTGCGGGGAATCCAACGCAGACCAATGGTGGTGTCGGTAACGTCGACAAACTTGACGTTGTTTAACGTGGGTATGTCTGAAAGGGTTAAGTTGCAGCCGAGGCGGAGGCAGAGACAAACACACATCAGCCAAGATTACGCTAATTACAACAAGCACGTCAATTACATTCCCAAAGCACAGACATTTAGACAGTGTAGCCATGCTGGAACGATTCATAGATTGCTCCAAAAATTACAGTAAAACACAAGATACAGTTCACATTTCTAAATTAAAGGCAAGGTGTTTATAGTTTCTCACGGGAGGCAAACAATAAATTTGTGTTTCTTCATTTAAGAGTAAGCCCATACTCATGCAGGTCACACAAACTTGCACAAACTTCAGTCACTGTTGAGGTGTCAACCAAACTTGCACAGCCATGTAACATTATGATACAGTCCAGCCAATGGCTAAGTTAGTAGGATAGTGTGTCCAATTAAAGCTTCATAAGAAACGAATGATACACAATGAAGATAGAAGAAAGGAGGAATTATGTTTGAATCATTTAAAGCATCCATCACCATCGTGAGTTATTCTGCTTGGCCAGGCTGTACTTCAGACAGACTGAAGATTATTTAGTTTTTTAAGGTAAAAGATCCAGGAAAATGTCTATTTTATATAAACGGTGCCAGAAGGAAATGGGTTGAATCTCAGAGTAGAACATTTTGAAATATGAGAGTTAGGGTTGTTTAAAACGTGTCCAACTTGAAACCTTCCTCATATTTCCTGGCACTTGAATTGACTGATAGCCAACACGTTCGACTGTCAGGCAGATTCCGGCGAGCTGTTGATCTACAGGCCAGCTGTGCTGATGTCACCCGATCTTAGTTCTGATCCAAGATCTGCTCTGACTAACAAAGGGTTGGGATTCAACCCACACACACTCTCCGCCAAGGGAACCACAACATTACGTTTAACCAAAAGCGAATCCACTGTTAAACTCAAGCGGGACCGTTTTACAGTTATTTTTGTGTTTGTAAACCTTGTGAAGAAGAACTGGGTTTACAGCGGCAGAGGGCAGGGCTAATGATGCTCCATCTTGTTCAACTGCCAAACCGTGGTGATTCCTACCTTGGGTGACCGTGCCGGACAACGGAACGCTCTCCAGGTTGTCTTTGACGGTGAACACGCTCACGTTGTACTCAACCCCCGGGCTGAGGTTCTCCAGGGTGCACGAGTTCTGATCCGGCTGGACGAACTCCTCCAGGGAGTTTCCTCGCTGCCCATTGGTGGGCGTGCATGTCACTCTGTAGCCTGTGAAGTCTGTGAGGGGGGCGGGACGTGGTGTAAAGGAGGGGTAAAGAGAGAATGTTAAAAAGATTAGAGATAGACAGCGAGATAGACAGAGAGATAGACAGAGAGAGAGACAGAGAGAGAGAGAGACAGAGAGAGACAGAGAGAGAGACAGCTTGGCACAGATCCAGAAGAGAGGGGAATGGGAGGGTCAGTATTTACCTGGTGTTTTGGTGCCGGCCCATTGGACGAGCAGCTCACCGGTGTTGGTGTTGGGCTGCAGGGCGAGATCGGTGGGGGGAGACACGACTGGAGGGGGGGGGGGGGGGGGGGGGTGAGGAGGACACACACACAGTCACATTAGCCCTAATGCCTCGTCCCTCTGCGTCAAAAACTACAAATCCCTGTGCACACTTGTCTCCCACAATAAACAGCTTCTCTCAGCGTTTGCATTCCAGATTGAAAAGGAAACCACGAACAGCGACGCATCGGGAGAACATTTCTTACGCGTGACAACTTTTCCGGTGATGGGTTTGCCGCGGTTCCGTCCGTTGACGATGGGCTGGATGCTGTACGAGTAATCTGTCCCTGGGGTCAGGCCAGACACGTAGACGTTTCCTGAGTCAGAGGTCGCGTCTCTCGGAGTCTCGCCCGTTTGGCCGGGCCGCACCGACAGCTGGGAGGGAACAGAGACGTAGAGGTCAGAGGTCAAAACATCAGAGGTCGAAGCGAGAAAAGCGAGTGACGACTCGTGGAGGCGGTACCTTGTAGCTGAACCTGGGAACCGGGGTCCACGTGATGATGATGGAGGTGTCTGTGACGTCAGTGTTGAACGGGGGGTTGTTTCCCATTTGAGGAGCTGGGGGAGGGGGGGGGAGGGGGGGGAGGCATCAGTTAAACAGTTCTCTAGACACAGTACTGGGTTCTTAGACATTCTCACATGTTCTAACAAGCAAACATTCCTTGGCCACACACGCTTCCTATTCCCTCCTCCCCTCCCCCTCCCCCTCCCCTCTCCTCTCCTCTCCTCTCTCTCTTCTCCCTTCTCCCTCTCCTCTCCTCTCCTCTCCTCTCCTACTCACTAGTAGTGAAGTATCCTGTGACAGGCTCGCTGAGCACGTTCTCCTGCTCCGAGTGCAGCGCGACGGTGTAGGCCGTGTCCGGGCGCAGGCCCTGAAGAGCGTACTGAGCCACGCCCCCCCGGGATTCTCTGCTGGGTGGGGGAGGAGCCTTCGATGCTCATGAAGAGGCGGTACCCGGTGACTGTGGCGCGAGGGGCCTCCCAGACGATCAGGGCGCTGTCGGAACCCACGTCGGTGAAGCGGACCCCTGTGGGGGTGTCTGGCTCTGGAAGGGGTTGGATTGAGATCGACAAAACGATCACCGTTTGAGTTTGTGTCGGGTGGAGGCGTCCATTACCGTGTTCGAACTGAGGCAGGCTGGGGGTTCCTGAACGGAATTTTCAAAAGATTTCGTAAAAGCAGGAGAGGTACTCACTGGTGGCCTTCTCCCCGACCAGAGGCTCGCTCTCCACCCCTCCGTTGATGGCGTAGATGTGGAAACGATAGAGTGTGCCGGGCTGCAGGTGGGTGATCTCAGCATACGCATTGGGCGAAACTGGCAGGACCAGGGGCTTCTGGGTAGTGTCGCCAGGGACGACCGGGGTGAAGGTGACGCGGTATCCTGAGACTTCGCTGGGCGGCCCGGTCCAGGTGATGGTGATCTTCACGTCCGACACCTCGTAGAACTGCAGGTCGGTGGGTGAGGGCACTTCCTCTGTGGACAGGAAGTCGGTTCAGTCAGTTCAGGTGAGAAAAGTCAGGCCGTATTCGGTTTTTCCACGCTGGTCTTTAAAGTGACATTTGTAACTCCTACCAGCACAGCTAAGATGACAGTTGGCGTAACACATTGGAAAAGCCACAGGAAATGGAATTCAGAGAAACTCGATCCTCGTCTGACTTTTAGGGGACTACCAGGAAGTCAGTCTGAGACTGTGTCAGTTGTCAACAACTCTGATCCACATAAAGGGAAGACGACTGACAGAGAATGTCTACACTCAGGTGTGTGTGTGTGTGTTTTCCGCACCGTAAGAACATAAATCAAATAGAGACATCAAGAAGCTAATAAAAATACCATGCTCAGTTTTTATACACTGTGTGTGTGTGCGTACCCTTGCTTTTGTGTCTTGGTTCACGACATGAGCGTGTCGACTCACTCCGGGCTGTGAGTATCTGTCTGGGTCAGTACGTAAGCGGGTACACACAGTAGTGTTCCCATTAGTCCGCATAAATCCAATAGGGAACCATGATTATCAGCCAGGAAGCTTTCAGCTTCACTTAGCCAATCCAAGTCTGAGGATCATAAATCAAGACATTCATTGGCTCGGAGGGTTGTCACTCGAGCCAAACAGCCAATGGCCAACCTTGACAGGGTGGAGAAAAAACCCAACACCCAGTTCTGCTTTGGCCTTACAAGGCAGAGACCAGGCCAAGCTCACAGGTCGTCCAAACCAGCAGTCACTCAGACTCTGGCACAGGCCCCATGATCACTAACAAACAACAGGACAGACAGTGACTTCATTTTCTCCAGAAAGTGAATAAAAGATAGAGAGGGGGATGGAGGGAGAGAGAGAGGCTGTTTTAACTTCCAAACCAAGATTTGTATAGATTTCCAGTTCAAGTTTTTTGAATAAAGACTATCCGCTGAATCTAATCAGACAACTCAAATGTATCAGATAGGCATCTGTTCGATTTAGTCCAGTCGATTCATCGAAATCAAAATCCAGTCTATTCTACTCGCTCTAGATCTACGGCACATCAGGTGTGTACCTGGCTGGGGCTCTCCTGCGGTGTTGACCTGGACGAACACGGGCACGCTCTCCTGGTTCTCCTCCACGGCGTAGATGCTGATGTTGTAGAGCAGGCCGGGGCGGAGGTCGCTCAGGGTCACGGAGGTGGCGGTGTCCGGCAGGGTCAGCTCTGTGCTGCTTCCCTCGATGGACGGAGTGTAGATGACTCTGTAACCTGGGAGGGAGGGAGGGGGAGGGAGAGAGGGAGGGGGGGGGTGGGAGGGAGAGAGGGAGGGAGAGAGGGAGGGGGGGGGTGGGAGGGAGGGAGGGAGAGATGGAGGGAGGGGGGGAGGGAGGGGGGGGTGGCAGGGAGGGAGGGAGAGAGGGAGGGGGAGGGAGAGAGGGAGGGGGGGGTGGGAGGGAGGGGGGGGAGGGAGGGGGAGGGAGGGAGGAGACATCAGGGGTTGATTGTGTAAAGAGAGCGAAACACAGAAGAAAGCACACGCATGAACACGCTTGATACGAACACATTCTGGTTTTTCTTACCTAGTGAGTCTCGTTCATGTTTTCGAAGCGAACCAACACACACACACACACAAACACACACACACAGTGTTCTCTCACCAGTGATGGGAGCCTGGGGTTTGGTCCAGGTGATGTGGATGGAGGTTTCCTCCACCTGGTCGATCTCATGATCCGTTGGGGCATCCGGGGCTAGTGGTGGTGGGGGAACAGAAAAATGTTTGTCACTCTCCTGTATGTCACCCACCCTGTATGGGTTTTAGAAAGAAAGAGAGGAGGGGAAAAGGGGTGGGAAAGAGAGGTGTGTGTGTGTGTTACCTGTGGTCTGGGATGTGGAGAGGATGAGGTTGTCTCCCTCCGGTAAGACTTCGTACACGTTGATGTTGTACCTGCGACCGGGCAGCAGCTCAGCGATGTTCACGGAGGTGGAGGTTCGAGGCAGGTCTGGGGGGGCAGAGAGTTAGATTGACTGTCTGTCTGTATGTCAGTCTGTCAGTCGGTCAGTCGGTCTGTCAGTCTGTCAGTCTGTCAGTCTGTCTGTCTGTCTGTCTGTCTGTCTGTCTGTCTGTCAGTCGGTCTGTCAGTTTGTCTGGGTCTGTCAGTCTGTCAGTTTGTCTGTCTGTCAGTTTGTCTGTCTGTCAGTTTGTCAGTCTGTCTGTCTGTCAGTTCGTCTGGGTCTGTCTCGGCCCCCTCACTCACCCAGGATCTTGGGCGTGGCTCCGTTCTCGCTCAGCTCGTACTCCACCCTGAAGCCGGACACGGTGTCAGAGGCCGACACCCAGGAGATGACGAAGCTGTTGGAGGTGATCTCCGTCACCGACTCAGAAGTGTCCACCACAGAGGGGAGCTGGTTGGTCTCCCCTTCCGAGGTGGCGACTGGAGGGAGGGGGGAGGAGGGAGGGAGGGCGGGAGGGAGGAGAGCGTTTAGATCAGGAGACATCAGGAGAGAAACGTAAAAAAAGTAAAGAGACCTCGACAAATAAGATCACGATGTTCGGCACAAGAACCCCCAGGGATACAAAGTCCTCGGCATCACAGACGCTCAGGTGAACTTTCACCTGTTCCGTAGAGGCACTTACGGGAGCCGTAGGTGGTGGTGAAGTCGAAGCGGGTGACCTCACGGGTTCCGAAGCGCAGGATGCTGATGAGCTGGCCCTCGTAGGTGACCCCGGGTCGCAGGCCGGCGATGGTGTAGGAGTTCAGGTTCCCAGGGATGGTGACCTCCTTCCAGGGGGTGCGTGTGTTTTTCTACAGGGAGGGAGGGAACGTCAAGGAGCCGTCTGGAAAACCTCAGGCTTCAAACGACAAGGTGCCACTGGAGGTTTGGACAGGGGTCTGAGAAAACTGGTCGAAAAAACTAGGAGCTGTTCCCTGTCTGAACTCAGCTTCCAGCTTCACTTACACTCCCTCTCTCTCTGTCTCTCTCTCTTTTTCTCTGTCTCTCTTTCTCTGTCTCTCTCTCTCTCTCTCTCTCAGAGCCAAGCCCCGTGGGCAGAGCTGACGCAGCCTTGCAGTCTTGCAAGTCTGTCTTTTGGAAACCTGGGCTTTGGCTTTGAGATGTACTGTAGGCAAACTACAGGCTTTTTTCACACAGAAAAGACAGAATAAGAAAGAGAGAGAGAAATGGAGAGAGAGAGAGAAAAAGAGTGGGTGTATAATGAGGTGAGAGTGGTTTGGCTCTCCCTAAAGAAATACGTACTTAACAGGAAAAGTGTTTGAATTCAATTAGGGGGTTGTAAAGATTTCAAACAGTTTGCCAAATCAAGAGCGCTTCAAAGAGAGTTAGAGTGTGTGTGAAAGAGAATAAAACTGTTTTTCTAACATAAGATTAGTCACCCCCGATGTTAAAGGTCGTTCACAACTGTCCAGCAGTGTGCGGGTGTGTGGGTTTGTTAGAAGTTCAACTACCCCATGCCCTCGTTTTTCCAGTGCTCAAACTTCAATAAACAGAATAAACAGTTTGTTCTCTTTCACAGAAAGTTCCAGAAACTGTTTGAACAAACCTTCCTGATTATTGACAGGGTGGATCAATACAAACTCAAACACATTGCCTACACGACAGTCACTCACACACAGAGAGTTAGTGTACATGTGTGTGTGTCTGTATGCGTGTGTGTGTGTGAGAGAGAGAGAGCTAGGTCTGGTTGTAAACACAGGGGAGTACTCACCACTCTCCACTTCAGGATGTACTGGGTGATGTGGGCAGTGGAGGGTGGGTTCCACTGGATGGGGTGGGAGTCAGGCTGCTTCCCTGCCTCTGTGATGATCACCTGGACGGGGCGATTGCCTCCTGGAGGAGACGAGGAGGAAATGTCAAGGTGGAGAGAGAGGTAGAGAAACAACCGGCATGTTTAACTACACAAAGACAAAAATAATAAGCTATGATGAGTTGAAAACTGGGGGGGGGGCATATTTATCATCTCCAGCAGGGGTCTCGAGCCCTGTTCCTGGAGAGCGATACGTTTTTGCTCTCAGGTCACTGACCTGATTCAACACGCAGCTACTTATTAGAATCAGGAACCAATTATTGGTTCCCTGGTTACGCCGTACAGAGCAAAAGTGTTGTCGCGTCCCCACTCCACCCCGAACACCTGACCATCTGTTGCCTCAGTCTCACAGCTCTGACCCCAAACCACCACCCTAACACACACACACACCCACGGCATTGTGGGTAACGTAGTGCCTTCAGTCTCTTTACTGTCTGAAAGTCCCACCAAGGTGTTATGTTCCTCACACAAACAGACACACACACCCACGGCATTGTGGGTAACGTAGTGCCTTCAGTCTCTTTACTGTCTGAAAGTCCCACCAAGGTGTTATGTTCCTCACACAAACAGACACACACACCCACGGCATTGTGGGTAACGTAGTGCCTTCAGTCTCTTTACTGTCTGAAAGTCCCACCAAGGTGTTATGTTCCTCACACAAACAGACACACACACCCACGGCATTGTGGGTAACGTAGTGCCTTCAGTCTCTTTACTGTCTGAAAGTCCCACCAAGGTGTTATGTTCCTCACACAAACAGACACACACACCCACGGCATTGTGGGTAACGTAGTGCCTTCAGTCTCTTTACTGTCTGAAAGTCCCACCAAGGTGTTATGTTCCTCACACAAACAGACACACACACCCACGGCATTGTGGGTAACGTAGTGCCTTCAGTCTCTTTACTGTCTGAAAGTCCCACCAAGGTGTTATGTTCCTCACACAAACAGACACACACACCCACGGCATTGTGGGTAACGTAGTGCCTTCAGTCTCTTTACTGTCTGAAAGTCCCACCAAGGTGTTATGTTCCTCACACAAACAGACACACACACCCACGGCATTGTGGGTAACGTAGTGCCTTCAGTCTCTTTACTGTCTGAAAGTCCCACCAAGGTGTTATGTTCCTCACACAAACAGACACACACACCCACGGCATTGTGGGTAACGTAGTGCCTTCAGTCTCTTTACTGTCTGAAAGTCCCACCAAGGTGTTATGTTCCTCACACAAACAGACTCCTCCCCCCTCTCCTTCCCAGGTGACCTTACAGGAGCTGAGACAGGCCTGGGAAGCATTTGGAGTCCTGAGGTCATTAAGGCCGTTTACCCGACAGTCACGTTAGACAAACATACACAGATATCCAACATGTACTTTGTACCAGTGGGCTATGGCTGAGAGGAACTAGGCCACATCTATGTACATCGTACACGCATTATTATGTTTCGTTTGTGTTCTTGGTTGCGAAAAAGATTCAGTACTACTTTACTTGATGTTTCTTTGTGGGTAGATGGTAGCAATAATTTAATATGACTTTCAAAATCCTGTCAAAGTAAAGACATTCTGCTGCAATCTGGGCTAGAGCACTTCTTACCGCTCAGGAGGATAATGCAGACAAGCTGCTGATAGCGTGCAGGTGGACAGATGTGATTTCAAGCTTAAACGAAGACTTAGCCCCCCGTGGTAATTACAGACAGGAAGTGTGCGCTGGTGATAAACATCCCCCCTCCCTGCTCTGGTCGCACCCTTGCCAGCATGCTAGGGAAGCACCACTCAGCTGCACAGTGGGGGGGGGACCAAAAACTCCCACACTACAAAGACTAGGGGAAGGGAGCGGGGGGGGGGGGGGACGAGAACGGGGGATGGATGCGACCTTCCCCATTTGCCGGACATCAAAGAATTAGCGGAGGTGGTGAGTGTGTTGCCAAACTCCCCTCCCCCCTCCCAGCTTTGATTTCAAAAGGGTTCCAGTAACGGGGGAGGTGATGGGTGGGCTGGGAGGTGGAGGAGAGCAAACATAGTTTAGGTAGCAGCAGGGGTCCCAAAGTATGTCGTAAATCAGAGAGGGTGAGTTGAGGTGGAGTAGGGAGGGGCGGGGGGGGGGGTGCAGTCTACGAGGTAAGAGGTATCCTGCCTCATTCCATGACATCAGCGCAGCTCTTAACATTTAGCTGTTCAAGTGCGCCGCTCAACCAGGTTCTCAGTGATGACGTCACACTCGCTCGTCCCGCCCCCTCCCGTGCCCCTGGCCAATCGGGAGGCCTCTTACCTGGGTAGGTCTGCTGGGGCTCGCAGCTGAGCTCGCCGATGCCGTTGCCGTAGCAATAACAGCGGTAGCGGACGTTGTGGATGACCTTATCCCAGGACTCTCCGATCTGGTGGAAGTCTCTTGTCTCAGGCTCCTGGCACTGGTCTGGGGGGGTCAGGGGGTCAAGGGTCAGGGGTTTAATATCGTTGTTTAAAATGTAATGTGAAAACACCATTAAGCTGAAACGTACAAAGACGTGACTAGACGTGGCTTAGAGGACATACAGTATACACAGCAGGTCTCAACGTGTTAATTTAACGGCAAGAGTGTTTAAACAGGTCCATGAGAGTCATGAGAGTGGACTTAAGTAAGATGAATTTCTCTGTTGTAAAATTAACTCTAAGCAATTTGCTGTGTAGATCTACAAAACTAGAGAGGCAACTAGTCAGTGGGAGCTGATTGGAGGAGGAACCCACCAATGGCGTCACACTTCCAGCGACCCCGCCCCTGGCCGAAGCAGGTGCAGTTCATCATGTAGCCTTCGTCGTGACGCTTGGTGAAGGTCTGGGACACCTCGTAGGTCAGGCCTTCTACGATGCACTGGTCTGGAGACGAGGGAGTGACAGAGAAAAGGAACACAAAGCAGTTAAACGTCAGTTGGAATTTCCGTCTTCTTTTTTTTACGGATGTTCGACTGTAGCCGCACGCAGGTTTGGGACGTTAATGACTGTGGCTGGCTAGTTAGCTACCGTGAACCACTCCTTTTTGTTTCAGGTTTTCCTCTACCCTCTCTATGTACACCAAGTGTCCAGCATCACCTGATGAATTGTCCCGATACTTTTGTCACTTTTTTCTATTTAAAACTTTAGTTTATGCCTAAACCGTGCAACGGAACCTTCTAGCCAATACAAGCAACGCTTTCACACATTTTGACACTGACACTGTCTATGTAGTGCAACAATTCAGGGACTAGTTGCGGTGGAAAAATAATAATAAATAATACATATACAGAGAGAATCCCTGCCAAAAACAAGCACACCCAGTACAGGAAGGGAAAGAACTTCTCTGAAATAATGAAATATCGTGCTTTTCTGAAAAGTGAAATAACATAAATCTAACATCTATGTGAAGAAGTCTTTGGTGATTAAAACCTTTTGCACAGTTCTGTAAATGTATAACCCATTTCTACAAATTTCCAATGACACATTTTGTCATGTATGCGTGTCCTAAACAGCAAACACAGCAAGGTGTCCACGCCTGACCTCTGAGCTGGGAGTAGGCGACGCAGCTCCACTCTCCGCGCCCGTTCCCCTGACACGTGCACTGCATCATGTGACCCATGACGTCGTGGCGTTTGTCCCACTTGTCGCCCACGCGGTGCATGAGGCCGTCGTTGGTGGTGCACACCTCCTCGTGGGCTGGATGGAGGCAGAGGAGGACAAGTAGTCAGGGGACTGGGACCTGCACTTTTGAATTTATACTTTGCTTGAATAGGTTTTAAATCTCTGCCAGTGAGTGTGTGACTGTGAGTGTGTGTGTGTGACTAAGGTCTGTTCTAAGACAGGACAACCCCCAACACTCAGGCCAGTCAAGCCAAAAAGACGAATCATTGAAACACCTTTAAAAACAACCACCACCCCTTTTCCTCACCCAACACCGCTCTCCCCACCTCCTCCCTCCCTCCCCCATCCCCCTCTCCCATGACTGTCCCACCCCTCTCCTAATAGCTCTCAATTAGTTCCCATTGAGGGAGATTAGTGGACTCCAAATCACCCCCTTAATCATACAGCCATTACCATGTATAAGAACAACATCAGATAAGGATGATTATAGCCCTGCTGCGAAGAGGAATCCTAGGAATGTGAAACACAGACACACGTCTACGGACTTCCCACACCCTCGATGCTGACCCTGAACCCCCCTGTGAGGGAGGAGTCAGGCTCTACACCCTCGATGCTGACCCTGAACCCCCCTGTGAGGGAGGAGTCAGGCTCTACACCCTCGATGCTGACCCTGAACCCCCCTGTGATGGAGGAGTCAGGCCCTACACCCTCGATGCTGACCCTGAACCCCCCTGTGATGGAGGAGTCAGGCTCCACACCCTCGATGCTGACCCCGAACCCCCCTGTGATGGAGGAGTCAGGCTCCACACCCTCGATGCTGACCCCGAACCCCCCTGTGATGGAGGAGTCAGGCTCTAGACCCTCGATGCTGACCCTGAACCCCCCTGTGATGGAGGAGTCAGGCTCTAGACCC
Organism: Thaleichthys pacificus; assembly: GCA_023658055.1. Lineage (NCBI taxonomy): Eukaryota > Metazoa > Chordata > Actinopteri > Osmeriformes > Osmeridae > Thaleichthys > Thaleichthys pacificus. The sequence continues at coordinate 2,108,090 of CM042873.1, forward strand.
TCGATGCTGACCCTGAACCCCCCTGTGATGGAGGAGTCAGGCTCTAGACCCTCGATGCTGACCCTGAACCCCCCTGTGATGGAGGAGTCAGGCTCTACACTCACAAAGTAATGACAGGACGCAGGGAATAAATAGTGGCTCGGAAACATTAAAAGTCCGTTGAAAGTAGTTGGAAGTTCAAATACTTCCAACTGAAAATCGCCACATTTTCCCCTGATACATTTGGAATAATTACGATATTTACCTTCTCGTATAATACGTTTCATGCACATAAATGTTACAACTCTCCAAATACCCTTAACTCCGAACACCCACACACCCACACACCCACACACCCAGACACACACACACCCAGACACCACACACACACACACACACACACCCACACCCAGACTCACCAGCCATGGGGCAGAACCCATAGTGCTGTTCTCCGTCGTAGTTAGTGGTGGTGCCACACCACTTCATCCCGTCGCGGCGCCCGTCTGCGGTGCAGTCGCTATAGTTACGCCCGTTGTACAGGAAGGGGAACTGACACAGGGCGCCGTTAGAGTTGCCACCACGGGTTGTCACCAGGGCTGTGGGGACCACACACACACACACACACAGACAAGGTTAGATGTTTCCATTTTAATGTCATTATCTATTATCCAGAAGGTAGTCTACTGTTTTTGTACATGTAATATGATAAATACAACATCAATCACTTCATTCTCATCACTCATTCATGTAAGTATCCGATCAACACCCTCCTTTCCATCCATCCAGCCACAAATCGTATATATCCATCCGTGTCACCTTAATCCATCCCTCCATTTCTCTATCTCCTCTATCTCCACCCCCTCACCGTTCTTCTCAGTGCAGAAGGAGTACTGCTGGTCGGTGTCGTAGTCGGAGGAGATGGAGCACCAGAGCTGCCCGTCGCTGCGGCCCTCCGAGGTGCAGGAGTAGTGGGTCTTCCCCTGGAACACGAAGGGGAAGGCGCAGGGCTGGCCGTCTGAGTTCCCCCCGTACACCCGGGACTGGCCCTCTGGGAGGGAGGGAGGGAGAGAGGATAAGACAAGAAGTGAGATTCTGTGATCTCCAGATGATGTGTGTGTGAGGATCTGCAAGCGGGCAGTGCTTTCAAAAATGACGCTTATCCTGTTCCGAACACACACACACACACACTCACCCCACTCCTCACAGCTGACTCCGTTCCCCAGGCAGGTACACAGCATCTGCTTGCTGCCCTGGCTCCTGATCCAGCGCATGCCGTCGTGGTAGGAGGCTCCGGAGTCCGTGCGACAGGTGCCCTCGGTGGGGGGCTCAGGCTGAGGGACCACCTGGGTGGTGTGGATGTTGGTCACCATGTGAGTACCCGTACCTGAGGACCAACGACACCGGGAAGGGAACACACCGTCAAACATTCAGGCGACGCCGTCTTCGTCCGACCGAGGTGATTGGACGGAACGCGGAGGGCTGTGGAGGGCTGTGGAGGGCTGTGGAGGGCTGTGGAGGGCTGTGGTCGGTGTCTGTGCGCGGAGGTCTTACCCAGGTTGGACGAGGAGGAGGACGAGGAGGAGGAGGAGGTGGTGTGGCGTTCACACTTCCACTCGCCGCGGCCGTTCCCCGTGCACAGGCAGTTGAGGTTGTTTCCGCGGGTGTCTGTCTTGGTCCAGGTGTCTCCGATACGGTAGGAACTCCTGGTGTCCTGGTCATTACAGCGGTCTGGAGGGGTGGGGGCAACAGTGGTCAGCAGAGAATGACGTGTGTGTGTGTGTCTGTGTGTGTGTGTGTCTGTGTGTGTGTGTCTGTGTGTGTGTGTCAGGGCACCCACTCACTTCTGGATGAACAGGTGATACGCCCGCTCCCCTCTCCTAGACAGGTGCAGTCGATCATCATCCAGCCCTGGTACGGCTTCTCCCACGTCTCACCCACCACGTAAGACGCTCCAGCTGTGTTGTCATAGCAGCGCTCAGCTGTGGGCAGGAGCGGGGAGGAACTCGGTTAACGCTACAAAAAAATGCTTGATTGTCGGGAAATGGGTCCAACTTCACGAACAGCGATGAAATCGATAGTGTTTTGCAGGAAAGGATGCGCTGTGATATTTGACTTGTTCAGCAAACTTGGCGTGTTGGAGCGGACATCAAATATTTACACAATTTTCATTTCACAGAAATTTCCATCAGACTGTAGGACTTTGAACTGTTTCTTAAATTGTTTTGAGGACTGCAAATCCTACACACAAAGTATAGCTGCTACCTTCATACTGGAGCCACCACTTACTTTCACCGCATAGTTAACTGCTAAAGTAAACGTTCCTCTTACGACATTACACTCACCAACGGGTTTACAAGTCCACTCTCCCTTGTTATTTCCGAGGCACACGCATTCCAGCATGTAGTCTCCCGTGTCGTGAGGCCGTCTCCAGGTGTCCCCGATTTTATAAGACTGACCTCCCTCGTGGCAGCGGTCTATAAAAAGGTAATAGCTTATGAATACCAGTTAGTTGAAAAGGAGACAAAAATTGGTAACGGTACAGCGAACTCACTTGCAATGGTACAGCTGATTTTGCCCCGGTTAGAACCGATGCAGGTGCAGTCCCACATCATACCGTCCTTCGGTCTCTCGTAGGTTTCACCGACACGGTATGACCGATCGTTGAGTTTGTCATAGCATGACTCCTCCACTACGAAAACACGATACTTTAATTAACGGTTTCTGATAGAAGATACTCCATGCTTAACGGCCGTGGGGTCCGCGCGCACTCACAGGCGCACCCACGGTAGAAGTGACACCTAATTATAAAAATGTGAAGAATGTCAAGAATCACGAATAACAAAACAAACGTGAGAAGGAGTTTTTTCTTTTTTTCTGCAGCTTACCTTCAGGTTTTGTTTTACATTTGATCCCTGACGCACCGTTGCAAATGCACAGTAACGTGCTTCCACGGTAGGCTTTCTCCCACTGCTCGTTGAACTTGAATGAATGACCATTCTCATCGCAGCCAACTGTAAAAAGAGACAGAAACCGGGTCACGAGCAGACAACACCCGTTAGTTTTCAATTGACATGAGTTGGAGTTAAAATTTCAATGGACATTGGTCAATTTAAGTCGCTGAAAAGCTATATGGAGAATGCATTCGTTTTTCTTAGATTTAAAAAAAAAATTCACTCTCACAATCCAACCAAAACGGTATAATCTCTTCTTGAAAATGCATACGCTTTAATTAGTCTATACATACCTTGAGCAATGGAGTCTGCAGATGTTAGTTCGGGATAAACTTGTTGCTGGGTTTGTCTTTTGCTTTTTCCTTGGTTCTTTGGCATACAATGGACAGCGCTGGTGACGCACAGTGCAACGAGCAGCCCGGTAACGGGGCTACGGGTCATTTTGGAATATCTAAGGGGGGAAGATGTCCAATTGTCTTTCCCAGAAAGTACTAAAAGTCCCAGAGTCTGTCGTTACGCAGTGTTGATATTTTTACCCAGATGCAGCTGTTTCCTTTCAGCTGCCCCTCTTTTGCAGCCGCTGCAATAGACCGATTAACTGGCTGTGGGCCGTTTATATAGTACCTGCTCATCGTTTAAGGGGAGGGACTTTGGAGACCCCGGCGCAACCCACAGGCACCCAAACACGCCCGTTCAAAACCACAAGTGAATGCAGTAAAGGTCACCAGCATGTTTTTTTCATTACATTTCTAGAAAGTTCCTTACTCAGCCATTGTGTCGATCCCAAAACGTATAGGCCTAATGTTATTATTTAATTGATTGACATTGTTGCCAATTGTTCATGCCTCCTATAACAAAGATTAAGTCATATTCCCAAAATATAGAAGATCTAAATGGATACAAAAAACGCTGTTTTGTAAAGAAATAAATTACGATTGGTAAATAAATATTCACTGCTTAAGTGGGGCGTCTGGGAGATGGGGTGAATATGGCTGGGGGCTGTTGGCTACACAACTCTGGGTTCCATCATTACTCACTGGTGGGTGGAGTGGAAGTGGATGGGGGGTGAAAGTTCACCCGAGACAAACCCAGACGTCTGATACTTAGGCTAAACATAAAACAGGCCAGATATTTGGCTAAATTCTTCGTTCTTCGTAATTTCATACTTAAAACAGAAGTTGATCCTCGTCCTTCTCCGCATCTGTCAATCATCTTTATTTTAAGTCAGTCAGCCGTTTTCTTGCGTCTGATTCACTGTGTGCGCGCGTCCGTGCATGTTGTGTGTGTGTGTGTGTGTGTGTGTGTATGCCTACGTTGAACAATCTAAAATATATATAAATTATCTTTTAAAACGTTCGATTGTTTTTTGAAGCCCATAAACGGGAAACTATGTATTGTTCGCTGCAAACAGTGTAGCCCTAGAGTCAGACACAGAACAAAACCAGTCGTCATGCGTGGTTGATTTGGGTACTTTTCCTATCAAAAAATTGAGTGATATTTCGGAGGATTGAAGAAATGTTTAAAGAAGAAGGAAAACTGGAATGAAATAGGGCACTCGTAAATCATGTTAAGTCAATGAGGGAAGTTATCGGTAATTGCAGCCGATTGTTGGCCCACGGCGTAGAGCCAGAAGTGACGGCGATGGAAGCAGTAGCAGAACTGCAAGGCAGGCCTACATGCATGTAGGCCTTGCAGTTTTAATCACGAGAGCTGATGTGCTGTCTGTGGCTTAAGTAGCGGTAAAGAGAAAGCGTGTTTGGCTTGTAGTAACCAGTCGTGGTAGAACGAGCCGGCCATTAATTTTGAAACAAGTTCTGGAACAGAAAAGAGAACACTAGAACACATTTTCTTGTTTTATACCGGGAGTGATTAACTAAACCACTCACTTATATAAAACTACTTCGGCCAATAACAACACATAGTTTCCACTGGTGAAGCTACTTAAGGCGGGGAGGGAGTCCGACTCGTAACACACAGAGTCTGCAGTACCGGAGCACAACGAGTACAAAATAAAGGTTTTTGGAAAACGGTCAAAATTCCGATCGAAACCATCTTAGCCAAGTACATTCGCGAGTTCCCGGAAACTGTCTTGGTTTACTGGTGCAGTTCTGCGATTGACAAACAGACACACGTACTGCGCAAAGACATTCTGCATCGTGCAATGACAAATGAACGTTGGGATTCGAAGCCACACATTGTGATATACAGCACTTGTCGGTCCATATACAATCCTATATTGTTTTCCCCTGAGTATGACCTCATTTCCTGTGAAGGTTGAGGTCAGAACCCATGTGGGCCTATCAGATTTATGGTCTGTCCCTGGCGAAGGCAGTCTGGCTCGTGTCACTGTTCTAACTTCCTGGCAACGTTGAAAGATGCAGGTTATATATCACAGACTGATCTCACTCTCAGGTCATCTACATACATCTCCAATATATCTGTTCTTTATATAAAACACTCCCGGTATATCCATATACGATATATTTAACAGAAACATACATTTGCAGGTTTATGTCCCTGGGCTCTAGTTGGTTGTTGTTCGGAGATAATCACGGTTTTCCCACCCCTCCCAGGCGCCTTGGACTAACTGCCCCTCCAGCACCCCCACCCCCACCCCCTCCAGCACCCCCCCCCCCCCTGCCAACTGGCCCACCAGTGGGGGTTGGAGAGGTGATGGGAGGAGGTGTGTGTTGGGGATGGTGGTGGGGGGCGAGGTTGTGAGGACTAACAGCCTTATGCCACATCAGGCAGTGGATCCAGCTGGAGCATGTTAATGGACTCTAATGAGATCAAAGTACTCCAGCGACCCACCAACAACAAAGCTCCACCACTGCTAACAAGCCAGTGAGTGAAATGTTTTCTTGCACAGCGCAGAGCTACTGTAAGTTAGCCTAGCTGCTAACTTAAGGCAGCATGATAAAACATTTACTTTTAGTCATTTAGCAGACGCTCTTATCCAGAGCGACTTACAGTAAGTACAGGGACATTCCCCCCGAGGCAAGTAGGGTGAAGTGCCTTGCCCCAAGGACACAACGACACTCCCTAACCGCTCAGCCACCTGACTCCCATAGCCACGCTATCATCTGTGAGTCAGGTGGCTGAGCGGTTGGGAAATGGGGCTAGTAATCTGAAGGTTACGGGTTCGATTCCCGGCTGTGCCAAATTATGTCGTGTCCTTGGGCAAGGCACTTCACCCTACTTGCCTCGGGGGGGAATGTCCCTGTACTTACTGTAAGTCGCTCTGGATAAGAGCATCTGCTAAATGACTAAATGTATGAAAGACTTCCTCTCATCCTCTCCCACTTGTCTTCTTGACAGTTTTTCTGCACAGGATGTGAAGTACGTGCAGCGGTCTACCGTGACGGAGGCTCCAGAGGTCGCCACAGAGCAGCACGACCCTGGTGACTCAACCGCTCTGACAGAGCAGTTTTTTTGTTTTTTTCCTCAAAAAGATTCCACAACACTGTGCCACAGAGCGATGTTGCCGTGGATACCGGGTGACCTGACTTTGGAGAGGATTGCTGAGTGACTGAGAGTGTTGAGTCACGCTGCCCGTCAAGAGGTAGAGACGTTTGGTAGATTGATCTCTTTCGTACATTTCCACATATTCCCCCACCCAGTCAAAAATATACACACACACACCATACTGTTATTCACACCCACACAATCTCACACGCACACACACACAGTCCAGCCACACCCTGAGAATGTCCACAGAAAGAGCCTACAGGGTAAAGCCAGAGCCCTGCATTCTTTTACAACCTCTCCAGCTCCCACAGCCATTTCAGCACTCAGAGAGGGAAGATTCAACATGAGCAGTCTGAGTGTGTGCGTGCGTGAGTGTTTGAAGTCCTAGATCATCTGATGACTTTTCAGCAATTACTTTTCACTACTTTCTCCTTGTCCTCCCCCCTACTTGCCTCCCCCCTACTTCTCTCCCCACTGCAACAGGACACAATGTGCCTCCACACCCAACCACAAACAGGACGTACTGGACACCAAGACAGAGATGCACCGTCCGTCCTGCTCCACCACCAGCGCTGCAGGTCTGCACAGTCCACACCACCCCTCCCACCCAGAGGGACAGTCAGGGGCCGCGACAGAAGCCAGCCAGCTGCCATCGAGCCCCGGCCGGGTGTTTGCTCTGGGGCCACGATCCAGGTCGCCCTCCGACCCGGCGAGGGAGGGGATTCCTCGGGCCACTCGATCACGCTGCTCCTCCCTCTGAGTCAGGAGCCGGCCAGCACTGTCATGAGGTGTGACTGTGTGACCAAGTGGTCCCTCTCTCGGAAACGGCTCTGTGTTTTCACACTGCTGGAAGGTGTGAATGAGTGTGAGTGTGTGAGTGTGTGTGTGTAATGGAGTGAGAGACCAGCTGTTTGCCTTTCCCTTTTAGGCCAGTAGATGTTCCAGACGTGATCAAAGGCTGCTTAGTCACTGATGTAACCTACTTCAGAGTTCAACATTTAGTAAATGTGCTCTCTCTCTCTCTCTCTCTCTGTCTCTCTCTCTCTCTCTCTCTCTCTCTCTCTCTGTCTCTCTCTCTCTCTCTCTCTCTTCTCTCTCTGTCTCTCTCTCTCTGTCTCTCTCTCTCTCTGTCTCTCTCTCTCTCTCTCTCTCTCGTCTCTCTGTCTCTCTCTCTCTCTGTCTCTCTGTCTCTCTCTGTCTCTCTCTCTCTCTGTCTCTCGAGGCCTTTTGGTAAATAATGCTTGAAAGAGGCTGTGTTGATGTGTCTGTGTTTACTAAGGGGGAAGGGTGCCACAGGACTGAGGTTTAATCGAATTAAATATAAAGTGTCATCGTTACCGTAAATTAATTTTTAATATACTCTCTTTTTCTCTTTCTCTCTCTTTCACAAACACACAGACTCAACCGTCATGGTGCCAAAACAGGAACGCATCTTGTTTACCAGTCCAACAAGACTGCCTTGTTAGCGCTAAGAGGAGCTTCACAGACATCCACAGTATTTGGGACCCATGTGACAGCGTCTGTGTCCGGTTCCGAGTTCCACATCCAGACATGGAGATCATTCTGGAATGTGATGTCTCACCAACCATCAGTCTAATGAAGCTCTGATTACAGCAGCAGGAGGTGTGTGTTCACACCACAGGGGCACTTTTCCAACCTACTTCCTGTAAGCTCACAAGATATTACATTTACATTACATTTAGTCATTTAGTCTTATCCAGAGCGACTTACAGTAAGTACAGGGACATTCTCCCAGAGGCAAGTAGGGTGAAGTGCCTTGCCCAAGGACACGAGGTCATTTGACACGGCCAGGAATCGATCCGGCAACCTTCTGATTAATAGCCCGATTCCCTAACCGCTCAGCCATCTGACTCCCCCTATGCCAAGGTATGTGTGTGTGTGTGTGGTTGAGAGTGTGTGTTGTGTGTTGGTGAGAGAGTGTGTTGGTGTGTTGGTGAGTGAGAGATTAAGAGGAAGGGGAAGGGAGAGGGAGAAAGAGTGTGTGTGGTAATGAAGGAAAAAGCAAGAGGTCATGCGAGGAGGGAGAGAGTGAGTGTGTGTGTGTGTGAGAGAGAGAGGGAGAGAGAGAAACAGTGTGTACGTGCTTGTGTTTCAATACGTCTCATTCCATTTTTGGTTAGAGTCTGAGACGTGAGTAATTATGCCCCCTTCACCAAAACCTGCTTCGTCATCTTTCAGTGAACAAGCTACTGTGCTGAGAGGAGAGAGAAATAAAGAGCTGCTTTCAGTTCAGACACTAGCTTGTAGACCCAGGTGTTCTCAGTCAAGTGAAAAGCATAGTGAGGAAACGTTCTGCAGAAACCGCATTCAAGCTTCCATCGCTAAATCCAGTAACTTTCTCCAGAAATAGTGAGAGGAAGCTGTGGACGAGCTCTCTCCTTCTGAATGAGGCCTCGGCTGTGGACTCACATTTCATATGGTTGGGTTAGGTTGTGGCCACAATGTCGGTTTATGAGGTCTCCTGCAACAAATGATTCCCCCCAAGTCTTGGTCATGTCTCCACACTCTTTCTTTTTCTTTTTCTCTCTCTCTCTCTCTCTCTCTCTCTCTCTCTCTCTCTCTCTCTCTCTCTCTCTCTCTCTCTCTCTCTCTCTCTCTCTCTCTCTCTCTCTGCTTCTCCTCTCTCTCTCTCTCTCTCTCTCTCTCTCTCTCTCTCTCTCTCTCTCTCTCTCCCTCCCTCCTCTCTCTCTCTCTCAGTTGACATGTACTTTTAAGACCAAAATGAGTGGAGCTATTTTCATGCCAGACAGAGCTGAAATCTTTAGTTCAGAGTCACAACCTATCGCCTTGCCAACCTACACACACACACACACACGCACGGTAAAGTAAAGCATCCACATGCCGTGTATTCTCCTTCGCCATTCACACTCAATTCAGTGATTGAGTGTGAATGCTAATTTATGCAGATCAGGCCATGAAAACATTATTTGCATGACATCACTGCCACCAGCTTTACTCACTCCTGTCTAGACACTTCACTCTGCTTGTTCACCTGGAAGTTTTGAACCATCTGGATGGGAAGAGGCCTACCTGCCTCCTCACTCACCCCAGGCTTGGGGAGTCCCTCTGGGGAAGGACTCTGAGACAACAACCCTGGGTCTGGTTTGTTCCTGGTTCTGTGAACATTGTGTCTTACCACAGGATGGGAGTTGGGGCTGTGATAATAAGTCGTGTTATTTGAGACGTCTGTGTTCTGAACAGCGGCTTGGCTTCTTGATCCTGACTGTGTAGAAAGTTACACAGTGTTCTGAGCTTGCAGTGTTTCATTCAGGGGGAACAGGATGCACACACATTTACACACACACACGCACGTGTGTGCGTGCACCAACACACGCACACACTAACACACACACACAGGTGCGGAAGGGTGTGAACAGGCACAGTCACCGCACTTCCAAACCATGTTTGCTGAGGTGTCTGTGTGTGTGCGTGGATGTTTGCGGAGGTGTCTGACTGCGTGTGTGTCAAGGAGGTCTGGATGAGCAGACCATCTCACCTGAAGAATGACACACAGCCTCAGGATCTGAGCTTGTTGTGTCTCACTCTTACACGCGAGTGCTGCTTAGCAAAGTGTCTGAATTTAGATATAATGTGCTCTCATTCATACACAGTGGTAGACTAGTCTACAGGCTACAATAGAGGTTGGACCAAGTCATGGACCGAGTTCACTAAGTCATTACGAATTTATGAAATATTTAAGCATTTCTTTTATAAACATCTATTTGAAGTTGTGGTTTTTTTTGCAGTCATCTTTTGTACCCCACTACCCCCCCCCCCCCCCTCTCTCTCTCTCTCTCTCTCTCTCTCTCTCTCTCTCTCTCTCTTTCTCTCTCTGTACAGACTGAGTTGTGGTCAGGCTCTGTCTGGCCTCCTCCATCAGCAGAGTTCCATGCCGAGGCCAGGTCAGGCCAGAGCTGTATGCCCAGGGAGAGTTGACTTAGTGGGGGTGGTCAGGGTGAGCTGACTGGCTGTCTGGCAGGGGGGAGGGGGCAGGAGGTATGTATGGGGGAGCAACTGAGTGAGGCCTGGGTCAGTAAGAAGAGATAGGGTAGCTTTACTGTTGCTTGACTATGTGTCTAACACAGTAAAGTGATACTATAAGAGTATTACATTGCACTTTAACAACCTCAAACAACCACTTGACAGAAGTGTCAGGATATTCTTTGAAGAACCACACCAAAAATACTCTCCTTTTTCCTCTCTCTCTCTCCTCTTTGACCCTCTTCCCTCCACCTCCTTCGCTCGGTCCACTACCTTTTTTGGGCCCAGTCATAATAAAAAGCCCTTTGGCCACATTTGAGGAGAAGTGAGTCTGGCTCACCAATTTTCTCAGGCCACTCACCACTTAAAGGGCCAGTACTGTTTTCTGGGTCTCATGGTTAGTTAATGGCTGAGGACACCGGCTCCATTAGCAATCTGATCTCTGGTCTAGTCTGAGGAGCTGTTAGATCTGCTGTGAGACTTCATGGCTCTGACGAAAAACGTCAAATCAATAACACACATGCCACACACACAGACACACGCACGCACACACACGCACGCCCACACACACACATGTCCACTCAAGCTCAAGCGCTTTGTGCGCAGCTCAGAGAGAGGTGGTGCAGCACGGACTGTACTGTATCTCCAGGCTGAAGACGAGCCTGTATAAGCCAGTCTCTCTCCACCGAGTGACTCACTGTCTGTGGAAGGGAAAACACCGTCACATAGATTTCCCAGCAAACTGTTTTTAACCCAGGCTGAAGCACACAACCCGGCAGTTCGCCCAGACACAGAGCCCAGAGTACAGTCTCTCAACACACAACCACAACAGACCTCCACGAGGATTAATGGCAACAAGGGTTTGAAACAGCCGCTCTCCTTCGGAAGGTGGAGACGTTTTGTAAGGAAAAAAAACGGTTAAGATTTTGTTTACGTTTCCCCGGCTGACCCGACCACCAAAAGTAACTTAAGACGGTAAACTGCCTGAGATCCTATTGCTTGAAAGAAACCTAACAGAAAAAGACGACCACATCTCTCTACTAGGGTTTGATTCACAGAAACAGAATATAGACAGAACAGTCTTTGTGGTAGAAACGCTCCTATTAGGGTTTAAGGATGAAGCGTAATTGTGAAACACAGTTCATGATGTGGTCACGGCAACACCCTCCTGTTTTCCCCAGAACAGATCCAGAATCGGTTCCTCATTCCTATGTTACCTGAACTTGGAACAAAACCGTGTAAATCTGTCCACAGGTCAGTGGACACCAAGCCGTCTTCATCTACCAACAGGCAGGCTAACCTCTGCCCTCTGACCCCTCTCGACCTCATCACGCTCAATTAGGCAGATGATACTGAGGAGTACTTCACTTCTGTCAGACCCCTTTGAAGTGATTCTTAATGGAGAGGGGCAGGTGAGGGAGAGCTGTGTGTGTGTGTGTTGGCTGTGAAGGGTTATGGTGTGTGTGTGTGTTTTTGTGTGTGTGTGTGTGCGTGTGCGTGTCTATATATGAACGTGATGACAAGAAGCGTCTCGTCATACAGTAATTATAGAGATCATCTCCCCTCAGGCAGGAAGCATCTGATGACATCATCAGCGTGGGACTGCTACCTTGTAATTTACAGGTAGCAGACAGACAAGTGGACAGACAGACAGACAGGCAGACAGGTGAGATCATGTATTGTGTACCTAGGAACATCTCCTGTCTTGGCCAATGGAAAATATGACAGATTATAGACCCAAACATTTTAACCACATAGCAAGCATTGAATAACAATTTTGACACTTAGCTCATCCTTCACACAGGACCAGATCACTGGCTGTAAAGTGTGCCAAACATCCTGTATATAAACAGTGGCATGTAAGAAAGGTTCAGGGAGAGATACCTGAATTTTAACCACTAATTTATATATTCCAGGATCGCTAGGAGCCAAAAAAATTTTTTTCCGTCGTCAACCATGTCCGAAATGACGACTATAAACAAATACAAAGTTCTGTCGTATAGCAGAGGACGCCCACAGACAGCTACAAAACTCTTACCCTCAATTTCTTCTAAAAGGTCAGTGACATCTCCACATTTATAAACTTTCACAACACAGCGTCACACACATTTTTCTTGAGTTCCCCACAAACAGGCAACATTGATAGATAAAAACAACTGTATTCCAGCACAAGTGTTTGTTGTGGAGATAGCATCGTCAGAGCCTGGATGCTAGGGAACACTGTCTCAGAGCCAGGGGGGACGTCTGGGTAGGGATGAAAGTTGTGGTCGATGAGGTAAGTAACCACATGAGTTGGTTAGTGTGATGGCTAAATGTGATGTCCCAGCCCTGCAAGATCATATGGAAAGTAACCACACTTGTTGTGAAATCAGATGTGTTGTCATTTGTACTGTAAGGAGAAGAGAGGGAGGGAAGGAAGGAAGGAAGGAAGGAGGAGGGAGGGAAGGAGGGAGGGAGGGAGGGAGGGAGGGAGAGAGGGAGAGAGAGAGAGAGGGAGGGAGGGAGGGAGGGAGGGAGGGAGGGAGGGAGGGAGGGAGGGAGGGAGGGAGGGAGGGAGGAGAGAGAGAGAGAGAGAGAGAGAGGAGGAGGGAGGGAGGGAAGGAGGAGGGAGGGAGGGAAGGAGGGAGGGAAGGAGGGAGGGAGGGAAGGAGGGAAGGAGGGAAGGAGGGAGGAAAACAGAGAGGTTGAAAGAGTCCCCGTCACACAGTCCTCTTGTACCTGGTTATTTAAACATGCCATTCTTTCAGTCTCTTCCGGACAACCTACTACACCACTCTCTCCTCCACATCCCTCCATCCCCCTTCCATCCCTCCATCCTTGGGGAGAGGAGGAATCGGTTGCGTAACCATAAATGACAGGACTGGAGTGTAAACAGTCTGGTCCGAAGAGGACGTCTGGGGTTTTCTTCAGGAGCGGGAGGGAAATGAATATTTTCCTCCATGAGTACGAGCTTGTGTGTGCGTGTGTGTGTGTGTGTGTGTATAGGTAAGCTACAGGGTTCGTTTGCTGACTGAAATAACAGTCACCCAGACTATGTGAGCGCTGGAGGGTGAAGAAGTGAAAACAACTATTCTCTCTCGTGGTTTAGTTCAGCATGGTCTGTTTCCTTGCGCAAACACACACACATGCAGACACACACACACACACACACACACATGCAGACACACACACACACATGCACACATGCGGGTAACACCTCCGGACATACGAGACCTCAAAGGGAAACACTGCGGATGACATCATCATTCCGAGACCCCAGATGTGTGTGACCACAGACCAGTGCTTCCTGGAGCCGTTCATATCGTCACCACGACAACTAGGTGAGAACACGGATTACACACACACAGAGACAACCTCACACTTATACACACAAACCATCAACAGAAGGGAGAATTACCCCCCGCCCCCCAGACTACTAACCAGCTATGGCACCACAAACTTTAACAAAATAAACTTAAACTTAACCGTACTTAAACCGAGGAGTGAGTCTCCCTCTGTGCTCGGGAGAGACCTTGGAGACATGTTTGTGTGTCCTGTCTTTCCCAGAAAGGAGAACAACCATGTTCTGTGCTATGTAGAACCGAGCAGGGTTTGTTACGTAACAGGTGAGGAGACAGGATGCTGGGCCTGGACACAAGGCCCTTGTAGAGAGAGGTTGTGGGGCATACGAAAAACATCCGGAATCTGCAGCCTTCTTTCTTCCAGCGGAAAGAGTTGCGGAAATGAAATGCACTCCGCTTGTCTTCTCTGGCTTCCTTCCATCTCTCCATCGCTTTTTTATCTGTCTGTCTCTTCTGAATCCCCCCTCTCTCTCTCTCTCTCTCTCTCTCTCTTCTCTCTCTCTCTCTCTCTCTCTCTCTCTGGCTCTTTCTGTCTCTCTCTCTCTCTCTTTTTATCTCGCCCCCTCTCTCTCCTTCACCCTCCACCCCCTGTAGTTAGGCTAGATGATGGCCCAGGGCACAAGGAGTTCCCCATCCACAGAGCACTCACACACACACAAGCATGCACACACACACGCTTACACACGCACAAGCATGCACACAGCCAATCGCTAATGAAGCCACAGGGGGCAGAAAACTGCCCCAAGAACAAGAATGCATTTGTGTGCGTATGCATGTGTGCGTATGCATGTGTGCGTATGCATGTGTCTGTGTGTGTGTGTGCCTGAGTGTGTGTGAGAGAGCCTCTTCCTCCATGGGAGTGTAGCAGAGCAGGGAGGAAGGTGATCGTGAAGAACAGGGTGCATCTGTGAGTCAGTGAGTCATCCTGCTGATGGATGGAGGCAGGTCAAAGTGTTTTTTCCAGACCTCTCTAAGGACCTGTCTCTCTGCTCTACCTAATGCACCCTCTGGCGTGGCCTGGGTGAGGGGTGTTAAACGATAAACTCCCTTTTTTGTAGACCGTGTTGACCTCTGGATAATCTACACCATGCAGTCATTAAATTAGATTGGGGGGGGGGGCAAGACGAGAGGGAGAGAGAGATGGAGAGAGAGAGATGAGAGAGAGATGAGAGAGAGAGAGATGGAGAGAGAGCGAGAAGGAGAAATTGTAAAAACAATGAGGGTCATGTTAAAATTCCCTTGGGAATGACAGTATGGGGACAGGAAGTCTATCAGACCGTAACAAAACATTCTCCGAGATGTCGACTTTGTTCAGTGTTCCTATTCCAGAATCACTATGTTAATCTTGCTAAATTTACCACACGATCATCGAGAAAAACATTAAATTCCCATCCAGTCTCACTCTTTATTGAAAACCCCAACAGATTGTGTACTCTGCCCAGTAACACCAGTTACACAGCTTGAAGCCAATGAAACGATCCAACAATGTACCTCCTTGCCTCTCATTCGCTCACAGAAGGACCAATAAGGTTATGTTTTCCCAAAAAGTGAACCAAACTTGGCCTGGGATTCAGTCAAAATGGTTCTATCTTTAAGTTACTCACAGCTTTCACAATGAATCACCAGCCATCTCTCTCAACATGTGACCATTGCATCAGCAGCTGTGCGTAATTAAAACTGAGGCAGTGCAACCGGTGGTCAGGACCATTCGTTAGGCCGACAAGATCCCATAAACCTCAGTTTGTTTTCAGAAAATCATACAAGCCTTATCCCCACTGTCAGGATACGTGACCCCTCTTTGTACAGATAAGAGCTTTTCACATATACAAGCCTCTCTGCCAAGTACAACCATACCCCCTTCTCCCTGTTCTGACAAACTGCAGCTTGGCTTGCAGGAGGCTAGGTATGCCGTGTTAAGTACAAGGCTACAAAGGGGGAGGTTGGATGTTTTATCCGTTTGCAGACTAATGTGTCTCGGGGTAGGCTGTGTGGAGGAGAGAGAGACAGAGAGAGACAGAGAGAGAGAGAGAGAGAGAGAAGCAGAGAGAGAGAGAGAGAGAGAGAGAGAGAGAGAGAGAGGAGGAGAAGCAGAGAGACAGGGAGGCGGGGGTGACAAACCACAGCTGTCTGGCTGCCTCCATTACTGCGTTTAATGCCCCAGCAGTCCGTGTTAATGCCCCGTGAAGATGTGTAATGGGGGGTGGAGAGGCGAGACGATCGCAGGGCTAGAAAGAGAGCGGGCTGACCCGAACACCAGTCAGGGCCGCTGGGCGGGAGAGCCTGTGTGATGTTTGGCTCCAGATGTGTTTAAGCACACACAAACGCGCACACACACAAAAGACAAACATCTGAAAAAACAAAACACACCCCACCTATTGTTCTGGTGGTAGATGTGAGACAACTGGTCCCATATGGATGCCATTCCCCTGAGGGGCCATGCAGGATGGTCATGGTCATGAATCTGCATTGTCAGGAGAAACTAGACACCCAGTTTAGCTATCCATCTCTCAGAGAGACTAGCTGGGCCTCAGTTTCAACTTCCCAGGACTGGTTCTGTGTACCATAGCTGCTTTGTACAAATCACACCCTAGGAGATACACTTTTTAAGTATCTTATCACAGGGAAGGTATGCATTGAATAGCATGTCTACCAAAACAAAACATGAAAGAGCTTTTTAAATATAGAAAATAAGCCAACGTTCCCTACTCTCTCTTCAATCACCCCACCTCTTGCTGTAAACCTTCTTCTCCAGTTTCTCTCACAACACTTCCTGTAAAAAGACTTTTGCACCCAAAACCCCCACTCCTACCCCCAAATCCCCCATCTGCAGACCTGCAGCATTATGGATATATCCCGTAACAGCTTTTGTAGGATTCGTTCCTGCATTTCCCAAACCTATTCTGTTCCACAGGCATCATTTTTTTTTACAAGCGTTAACCACACCCACGGAGGGAGCCAGGACTGGTTCCTCATCTGGGGGGAGCCACTAAATGTTTGGGTCCGGCACCAAACGATGATGTAATGGTTTCTAATGGAGCCCCCTGGGGTGCGTGTCTTGGCAGGAGACCCAAGCAGTCATAACACCACGTCTGGTTGGAGCAGTGCTTTGGAAGGAGACCACATGCTGCGGTGTGCTCTGCTGCAGTCATTGGTCCTTCCAGTTGATGCTAGAGGTTTTTTTTTACTGGCTGACAACCTGCAGATACGTTAAGTACTGAAGCCTTTCTAAACTTCTGAACTTGGAGCATAAGCTTAGGAAATGGAGAAGGCCCCGCCCTGGGCCTAGAAGTATCTCTCGGAGAATCTGATGCCAGATGGACGGCTAGTCCAGCTAGAGCAATCTACTGTGGTGATACTCAGAGTTGTGTGGCGTTCAGCCACTTCAGAGTAGTGCTTGATTAGAAACAACGTTGGCTTGTGAGGCATTAGATTTCATGACACTATGTCTGTGTTCTCCTGCCTGTGGTGGAATGACAAAATGAAGCGAACTTGAACTATAGCACATATATTCAGCAATTATACATACTGTTTGCTATCTATATATATATATCTGCTGACAGGAGTGTTCTCTGTACAGAAAGAACCAAACACAGGCAGAATGTGAGCTCTGCACATCTGGATGAATGCTACCGTCGGTGGAAATTCGTTTTTAAGGTTACAAACTCACTTCCTCTTTCATTTTCCTATGACAGAATGCCTGGTGTTACTGGGATCTGACCACAGTGATGCCGATGGGGTCAAAGGTGATGTCTGCCTGTCTATCTGTCTGTGTCTGTACATATGCACAGTCACACACACACTGTAAAGCGTACTCTTAAAAAAATATTTTGGAGAAAGTAGAATTCATATGACGTGCTCTACTTAGTGCAGTTGTTCACGACACACCTCTCTCATAACATCTGTTTCCAACAACCCATGCTGAGCCTTAGAGAGAGAGAGAGAGAGAGAGAGAAGAGAAGAGAGACGAGAGAGAGAGAATCCAGTTCCCTCTTCTGAAACTGTTCCTTACTGACATCTACTGGTCATTACAGTCGTGTTTCTCAGGCAAGCATGCAGGACAGGTTGTGTCTTGAAAGTCCTGAAGTTTCCTATTATGTCACGGAAAATCTATTGTGATTAGACACGATGTACCATAAAGGTCAATGAGTTATCAGAGCCTTATCACAAACAAGTGTGTCTTGAATCATGCTGTGTGGTGGAAAAACTGTCACTACTGTATGAAAACATTGAATATCATAAACGTTATTGATTTATCAAAGCCTTATCAAGAAGAAGTATCTTGAATCGATTAGACTAAAGAAATTCTTTGCGAAAACGGAACAAGAATTCAAGAATAAAACAGATCGAGTCTGATAACGAATATGACTGATTTGCGCAGAGACGTAAGGCTGCTCAAGGACACGTTTTCTTCTCGTCAGCATCAGCCAATCAGATCTGCAGGTCCTGTATCTCTGATGTGGTCCTTGATTGGAGTTCATGACACAAGGCCATTATCATGACAACACTCAACTGTGCACTTTGATCCCTAGTCTCGATGCTCTCTTCTCCACACATTAAACATTAGCCCAGAAGACACGTGTGAGGTGGCAAAGGAGTCTGTATTAGATGGAGGGCTGCCAGTCCTGCTGTCTCACCCACGTTTAAGTGATTTTTGTTGGGTTGGTGAGAGAGGCCGAGAGGTTGGTTTGCAGTTAGCAGGTGAACACGGAAGCAAACGTGATGGCCGGCTACATTCTGGTGGTTCTGGTTGTGGTTCTACTGGGTGGAAAAGCTTCTAGAGGAAGGTAGGTCAGACTGATCATGACTACTTTACTCCTATATGTTGAATGTATGCACCTTCCTGCCAAAGTAAATTCCTTGTCTGTGCAAACTTTCATGGTGATTAAAACCCTTTCTGATTCTACGTATCAGGAAGAACCTTTATACTCAGAATTCTCATGTTCAGTCCTCATGTCTATTCACTTTGTCTTTAACGCACCCCTAAGCGAACTTAGCCAATTAGCTTAATTAAGTCCAAGAGATTCTTCAGTTCATAATAATAAATTATGAAGAAAATCTTATTTAAAAGTTAAAACAGTGCTGATTCTTATTGTTATCTGCCTTACAGCCCTATTTTAAGAAATACCCTAAGGGGATCTAGAAATCATGTAGACTTAAGGGTAGTTCAAACTAATGTTTTCATTGTCTTTGAATTTTTAATAAAGTTAAATTCATTGTTGAAGTGAAGTCATTTATCCGAGTTACTTTGGTAACTATCAACAAGTCAATCATGTGTCTTTATCTGTGTATGACAGTGTTGTAAGACCAGAGGAGAGCTATGATTACAACAAATACCACACTATGGAAGAGGTGAGATCGCTTACACACACACACACATTCTTACTTTAGCTTTTTGAATTCTATTTTATTGTGTACGTGTGTATTTTTAATGTCAAACGTATTGTGAAGCACTTTGGCCAGCCGTGTGGCTGTTTGTAAATGTGCTATATAAATAAAGTTGAACATGAACTTGAACACACACACACAGAGGAGAACACACATGGCAACATGCACACACACACATACAGGAACACACACACACATACAGGAACACACACACACATACAGGAACACACACACACACATACAGGAACACACACACCAGCCTGAGCCTTTACATTGCTCCTCTCCTCAGATCAGCGCCTGGATGCAGGACATTGAGATACAGAACCCTGAGGTCGTGTCCTCTCAGATGTATGGACAGACCTACGAGAAACGGAACATCACCCTCATGAAGGTACAAGGCCACACTCCCAGCAGTTGCTGACAGGAAATGATGTCGGTCTTCTCCTGAGATCTGATGTGTTGAGATCTGATGTGTTGAGATCTGGTAAAGTCAACTGTTAGATGGTGTCAAGTGTGGGATTAAGGATAGCAGGAGCTGTCAATCTCAGAAATTAATTGAAGTTTTAAGATGCGATTAATTATAAAAATACACACATTACTTTTGATTTAAATACATTGTAATTGTAATATTAACACATGCAAGATACAAAGAAGTATAATGATCAATCTACAGTAAATGTCTGAAATTTGAAGAATTTACATTGTGGACTTCCTAATGTTGGCCAACAATGATGTATTATGCAATACTATAGCGTAGGTATTCAAATGATGGAAAATACAGAAAATGTGTGTGCATGTTTTAGCTAAACGGTTTCTCTCCTTTTTTGTGATGTTTCAGATTGGCCTGAGTTCCACAGAGAGCAAGAAGGCCATCTGGATGGACTGTGGCATACATGCTCGAGAGTGGATATCCCCTGCTTTCTGCCAGTACTTTGTTAAAGAGGTGTGTGTGTGTTTGTGTGCCCATTTGTGCGTCTACGAGCCTAAGAAACTGTGAAATGTTTGTGATATTCATCCACCTCAGCATTCAGATCATTTGCACACCTGCTGTGTAGATTCTCCGAACCTACAGGACAGATACCAAGGTGAACGAAATGTTGAAAAATCTAGATTTTTACATCACTCCGGTGCTGAATATAGATGGATACATCTACTCTTGGAAAGACCCAACAGTGAGTATCAATTTTGTCTACCTCCTAGTGTCAGTCTCAGTCTCTTCCAACTCATTCGATCCCCACTGACTCCGTTGTGGTTTGAGTGTGTCGTGTACAAGGATAACTGCTCCTCCTGTTGCTATAGTTTCCACTGTTGCGAGAACTTACTACTGAAAACCCACCAACCTATGGGTGCAGCCACATAGCCAAACACACACACAGGATTGGGAGGATATGGATGGTTGTATATCATTTCCCCAAAGTGACCCCTGTTGTCTCTGTAGACCAGGCTATGGAGAAAATCCCGATCCCCAGGACCAGATGGATGTAATGACCCTCTCTGCTACGGCACGGACCTCAACCGCAACTTCTACGCTAACTGGGGCTGTGAGTATCTCAGTCTAGGACAGCAGCAGAAGACCGAAGCAACTCCAGCTATCGAAGTTGATTGTAGCTTCATCGAGTTGGAAGTTGGGAGTCAGATGGCTGAGCGGTGAGGGAGTCGGACTAGTAATCTGAAGGTTGCCAGTTCGATTCCCGGCTGTGTCAAATGACGTTGTGTCCTTGGGCAAGGCACTTCACCCTACTTGCCTCAGGGGAATGTCCCTGTACTTACTGTAAGTCGCTCTGGATAAGAACGTCTGCTAAATGACTAAATGTAATGTAATGTAATGTAAGTTACTTGTGTAACCATGATCTGGAAGCAGAGATGATGAGTACTTGATGAGGACTCTACTGTGCTCTGCTTTAATCTACTCTGTTTTAAGGCTTCTCTGTTCTCCTCTCCCCTCTTTCAAAGTTTCCAAAAAAATTGAAACTTTTTTGTTGTGTGAAGTTTCTGAAAAAAACGTTTGAAAAGTTGAAAAAAAAGATGTATTTTTTTTCTAAATCTTTTTTTGGTAACTATCTTTTTTGTCTTGGTTTTTTTTCCAGAAACTTCTCGAGCAACAAAAAAGTTTAAAAACATTTTTAACTTTGAAAGAGGGGAGAACAGAGAAGCCTAAAACAGATTATTTTTTTGTCGTGTGTAAACATTGTGTGGTCTCTTTCTTGTGTAGTGGTCGGGGTGTCTAGGAACTGCTGCTCCGAGGTGTACAACGGAGTCAGAGCGCTTTCGGAGTCGGAGGCCGTGGCGGTAACCGACTTCCTGTGGAGCAGGAGTGACTTCCTGTGTTTCCTCACCATTCACTCCTATGGACAGCTGATCCTGTTACCCTACGGCCATCCCAACATCAGTGCACCCAACTACCCTGAGCTGGTACGCCCTGATGCCAGCAAGTATTGGGGGGTCAGATGGCTGAGCGGTTAGAGAATCGTGGTAGAATGGGCTATTTATCAGAAGGTTGCCTTGTTCGATTCCTGGCCTTGCAAAAATGATGTTGTGTCCTTGGGCAAGGCACCCTACCGAGGCAAGTAGGGTGCCTTGCCCAAGGACACAACATCATTTTGGCATGGCCAGGGAATCGAACTGGCGAACTTCAGATTACTAGCCCGACTCCCTCACCGCTCAGCCACCTTTTTCAAGAAGTGAAACCTACTCCCCTGGTGGCAGCTTCATTTACTGGGATGGGTACAGCTCAGTGGTGGAGCATTTAACTACGTGACAGGCTGAAATCCTCTCTGTACCTTGCTTCGGATAAAAGCGTCTGCTAAATAAATCCTTAATTACCGCGGTGTAAGCTACTTTTATTGTTGTTTTTAAGATGGAGGTGGGTTTGGCAGCTGCTAAGGCCATTAAGGGGGTCCATGGTATGGACTACACTGTGGGGACTTCACCAGATGTCCTCTGTAAGTACAAGGAAGTGGCGAATGACAAGACAAAGTTCCACAGCTCATCCTTACTTTCACCTTACAAAACTGGATTTCTAACACTGTTGGCTAGTAAAAAAAAAACTGTTTTTCTTGTCCATCCCTCCCCCTCTCTTTCTCTTCGCCAGACCCAAACTCTGGCTCGTCCCGTGATTGGGCGCGACTGATCGGCATCCCCTACTCCTTTACCTTTGAGCTGCGGGACAAGGGCGACCACGGTTTCGAACTCCCTGCGGACCAGATCCAGCCCACCTGCGAGGAGGCCTACGCCGGCGCCAAGTCCATCCTCACTTACGTCCACGACAAGACCTTCCACAACGCCGCCGCCACCGCCACCCTCTCACTGTGGGCAGCTCTAATCGTCGCCTGGGCCTCTACTGCCACCTTGCTGTGAGACAAGTACTGCAGGAAGGTTTGAGTACATGGCACTGCAGCAAACAGAAGGTTACTTGGTATTCAAACTTAATATTTTAATATTCAGTATGTGCTTTGAGTGAGACATAATTTGCATACCATAAACGGGTCATTTGTAGACCTACTTTGAAATAAAAAGGCTGAAATATTTATTCGCACTGTACAATTCATTCAAATAAATGAATAAATCAATGCTTTGGACTCGCCAGTGTGGTTGCGTTGTGTTGCCAACTGTCACTGGGAAGTTGCGGTGGAGTTGAGGTCGCTCTCACGAAGTGTCTCTGACAGGCTGGTAACCCTGTTGTCTCAAGCAGGCGAGAGGAAGGAAGAGCTCATCTTCTGGGGGAAACTGGTCCCACCTAGTCCAAGTCCAACCTAGAAAAGTTGGTTAGCGTCAAGAGAAATGGGCAAATACATATTTTTGAAAGCAGTTCTACCGCAAAAAGGGTACCGAAAAACGGAAAACAAGGAAGATCGGGGGTCTTTACTCACCTTCGTTCTTTTCTGGTTCCAGATTGACTGGCTCTCCTGGATAACTGCGGTCCATTTCGCCTTGCATGATGATAGTCACATAGTGATAGTGCTCTTGTAGTTTGATGGAGTTCACCACGGAGGCGAAGCGTATATTTCTCAAATGCAGTCCAGCTTCCTCAATCACCTCCCGTCGCGCACACTCTTCCCACGTTTCTCTGGGGGGAAATGTTGTCATTTATAATTTTCAACAATTGTATCAAACTGGAAGCCTAGCCTATGCTAACCGTTCACACACACAGCCTACCCAAATTCTAAGTGACCGCCGGGTAACTGATACGTTCCGTTTCCAACTAGACTTTTCCTCTTCCCGACGAGGACGCAGTAAGGGTTTGCTAAATCTGTGACTAACACTCCGACTCCAACACCGGGGCGCTTCTGATCTTGTGTCATGCTGTCGGTGGGAATTAACTTGACCGCTTCCAACACACTAATTTGGATTCTGCTCTGATTGACTCTTCCGGGTGAAGGATTTCATAATAAAAGACCATTGGAAACCAAACAGTGCAAAATGAATGTCCAGGGTGCTGTGTCTGTCATTAATTTAATTGTTGGGAAACTCTTATTCTGTTTGGAGGCAGAATTGTGTTCAGGGGAATACTGGAATAGGCAAACAACCATAGCTAACTCCACGGTCAACAGTAAAATGCTTCTCTCCCCGTTCATCTTTTCTCACTTACATGCGAAATCCGCCAGATGGCGCACTGGTTTGGGTGTACACAGTGGAAGAGCAAGGCCGACAGCCAGGCAGCGTTCATTCCTTCGCCAGTGAGACGAGCGACTGCGCTGTGTGACTGCGGAGGCTCACCAGAACTCAACCCAGTGGAGAATCGAAGCAACGCAGCCTGAAAATCCCGTACTTCATTTTACTGTAGTATGGCATCAAGGAGGATGGAGACCAAACCACTGATAACCTGCCTTAAAACGCTCCTGGTCGTCTATTCCTTCGTGTTTTGGGTGAGTGTGCGTGATTAGACGGTGGTAGTTGTTCTATAGGTCTTGCGAGGACTGTAGTATTTTTGGTTTTAGTACAGTGGAAAATCTTCATAGAAAAACGACAGTTGTGTGCAGGGTTAGGGCCAATGGAACAAGTGCACGTTTGAGGATGGCAGCTGTTTATAGGCCTATTAGACAGTTACATGATTTAAAACATCGTCTCTCTGTTGTTTATTTATAGCTCGTAAAATACCCTTTAAAAGCGATAGGCATGTTGTCTGTTCCCCGGTTTTATTGTTGACGGATCCGCTTTAACTCATAACTTGAGCTACGGCTCTTTTTTCCGCGTCAGATAAACGGACAAATTGTTTTCTTAGTATCTTTCTGCGAATGTTGTTGTCACGAAAAGCACCCATTTGTGGCAGCAGGTTTCCCCCGTTATGGAAGCAAATCCGCAACTGTTGAACGGCACCGCCCCAGTCGAGCGCCGTTTTCTGATACCTAGCCTATGTAAAACGTGCAATGTAGCCTTCAGGGTTATGATGATAGTAGTGTTTTTTGTTTGGATCACTGACCAAGTGTTCTTTCAGAAGAAAATCATTTCCGTTGCTGATTATTCTAAAGCCGAATCATAGACTGCCAGTAAAATGTCAGATTCATTTATCTTCAGATAAAAAATATGTTTTATTAGACCTATAACTGTAGAGGACACTTATGGCAAATTGTTAAAAGGAAGGTGCTTATCTTCTTTTAAGAATGTTTCATTTGTCTAGCGCAAGTAGCCCAGGAATGGGTCTCCCTCAAACCCTCAGCCCCGAACATTTATTCAGAATGTGGGGTAACCAGGCCTCAGCCATGGGCGAAGTAATAGTCGGTTGGTCCGAAATTCGAAAGTTGGTCCGAGGATTTACATCAACTGTCACCAGGGCATGAAACACTTTTAGATTTGTTTTTTGTTTTCTTTGCATTAAGGCCTTCCACATGTACACTTTTAAAGCATTTAAAGCACCTCCACCCAATCCTCTACCCTCCTGCAACGCTGTCATAACTGCAGTTATTAACCCTCCATTAGATCAATGGACCTATTCTTTTTACCAACCTAGAAAAACACAATTTTGGACGAGGACAGGGTTCATGGGATGAGTGCCATATGGTCAGCCTCTTTGTTGTGGCTCTGCTGAAGGCAGTCGTTCCGCTAGGGCCAGACGGACAGAGATGGACAGCAGAGATAAACAGAAAGGAAAGGAGAGAGGGCTAACAGTGTCCCTTGTTTTTCCAAACACAGCGTTGGGGGAGAGGTTGTGTGAAGCCGTGTGTCCTGTCTGTCAGTGGTTCTGCTCCCCTCAGCCCTCCTCCTCCACCTCCTCTTCATCCACTCTCCTTCTCCACCTCCTACTCATCCTCCTCCACCTCCTCCACCTCCTTCTCCACCTCCCTCTCCACCTCCTCCTCCTCGTCCTCCACCTCCCTCTCCACCTCCTCCTCCTCGTCCTCCACCTCCTTCTCCACGTCCTCCTCCTCGTCCTCCACCTCCTTCTCCACCTCCTCGTCCTCCACCTCCTTCTCCACCTCCTTCTCCACCTCCTCCTCGTCCTCCACCTCCCTCTCCACCTCCTCCTCCTCAGTCCTCCACCTCCCTCTCCACCTCCTCCTCGTCCTCCACCTCCTTATCCACGTCCTCCTCCTCGTCCTCCACCTCCTTCTCCACCTCCTCGTCCTCCACCTCCTTCTCCACCTCCTTCTCCACCTCCTTCTCCTCGTCCTCCACCTCCTTCTCCACCTCCTCCTCCTCCCATTGTTTGTTCTAACCTCAGTGTCAAGAGAGAACCGAGCAACAACTAGCGCCTGGTTTGTATCGTACCTGGAACAGCTCCAGAAACACTCTCAGCGTGAGTCTATGTGACACATTGTAATCACTGTAAGCACCTGACAGAAACAATCATTCCGGGCAAGGCACTAAAGACCTCCGAGGTGGTGAATTTACTTTTTCTAGTTTTCAAAGAGGACTATTTGCCAAGCCTCTTTTCTTCTTAACGGATATTTAGCTATGCAGTATTGCTCAACACAGATGCCAGCGGTTAGGCTACTCACCTAGCTAAGCGTTTTCAACATGCGCGTGTAGCTCTTGGCACTGAGTCTACATTTACATTTAGTCATTTAGCAGACGCTCTCATCCAGAGCGACTTACAGTAAGTACAGGGACGTTCCCCCCGAGGCAAGTAGGGTGAAGTGCCTTGCCCAAGGACACAACGTCATTTTTCACAGCCGTGAATCGAACCGGTAACCTTCAGATTACGAGTCCGACTCCCTAACCGCTCAGCCACCTGACTCGGGAACCCACTTCCTGTCAGTTGCTGTGGGTTATATTTCACACAAGAATGTAAGTGATCCAAGTTATATATAGATATTTATATAATACAACCCACCTCTTACATCTCTGCAGACATCAAGGCATTGGTGGGACTGCTTTCACAGTTGTGCATGCAGTGTTTTGATGGTATCTTGAGCAGCGATCACCAGTCTTCTCCCTGTGGTGTCTATAGCTTCCCTTCGGTACTCAAGTCTGATACAGCCATAGAGAAACCGTGTCAGACAGTTGCCTGGAAGCAGCTTGTTTGTTAAGTGCACTTCAGATGCCCCTACTGTGCCCTAATCTCACAAGATGGCTGCATTTGCATTAATAATGCATTAATTAATGCCCCCATGGGAATAAGATGGATTGTATGTATGTCTTTGTGTTGGTAGGTCTTTGTTTGTGGTTTGGTTCTTTACATTGCGCTCATCAGAGATGTGTTCCCTTGTTATTTAAATGTAACATCGCTTTGCATCTATATACAGCACAACAAATGAAACTGCATATAATAAATATGTATCTGATTAACCTGTGACACTTTTTGTCCTAGGCCATGCTCTATCTAGACACTCTCTAGCATAAGTGAGTTTAAAGAAAGTGTGTAAACTATTAGGACATCAGCTGATTGTTGGAGAAATTAGCATTAGTATTCCCCACCTCACCGCCAACTGTCTGAGTTGGTCGCAACTTCTGTAGTCTCTTAAACAGGGGGTCAGATGGCTGAGCAGTTAGGGAGTCGGGCTATTAATCAGAAGGTTGTTGGTTCGATTCCCGGCCGTGCCAAATGACGTTGTGTCCTTGGGCAAGGCACTTCACCCTACCTGCCTCGGGGAGAATGTCCCTGTACTTACTGTTAGTCGCTCTTAGCTTCTGCTAAATGACTAAATGTAAACATCCCCTCCACACCCAGCTGTCTCCCCCGCCGTCTGATGGACAGGTCGGGATTGACAGCGTCTCACCTGGAGGTGAAACCCATCATTCAAAAGCTGCAAGAAGGCAGCCACTCTGAGATCTGAACCCAGAGCTAAGCTGGCCAGCGGCGAGAGTCTTGACTGAAGGCTCAGAGTGCTGGTAGAATGCCTGCGATGTATTTGATCTGAAGTCTGAGTCGTTCCGCTTGTTGCTGCAACTCTGCGGTTTGCGCCGCTTGGCTGCTGTGTGGTGGGTGGGTTGCGTAGAGGCAGCGGAGGCAGCGGAGGCTGCTGTGAGGTGGGTGGGTTGCTTGGAGGCAGCTAAGGTCGGGGAGCGACACAAACATGAAGCTTGTTGAACGTTGCTGTACAGGAGTTGATCCTAGCTTGGTGGGGAAGACCCAGTTTTTACAGACCTTAATCTAAGAGTCGGCTTTGCTACGTGTGTTTGCTCCATGTTTATTCTGTCCACCAATGAGGAATCAAGAAAGAAATGTAAAGTAAAACAAACTAAAACAAATAAGATAAAGAAATGCAAAAATTCAATGACAATGTATGTGTTTTTGTTTTAACTTATCTCTGAACACAATCAAACATTAAACTTTAAGTTCTCATCCGGAAGCCCAGTCATCACGAGAACACCACCAAGTAAACCACTTTGCGATTTCCATTCAGATGTTTGGGGTCATAGGTCATATTGGCAGAGAAAGGTCAGCTGGTGGCTGCGGAACAAGCAATTAGGCTGCGTTTGAGGAATTCCAAAGTGGCAGAGATTCCTGCCATTGTGTGAGGCAGAAGCACATGCTGTGGGCTGGTGTTGAAGCTGTTAGCGTGCTGCTGATAATGAAAGATGGGTTATAATTAGCTGCTAGCTAGGGAGTACATGTCAAATTCTTCACTCTGTGACTGGGCATGTAGGTTATTACCTGGTGTGTGGACGAACTAATGGAAGGGGTGTACAAGTAACCACGTCTCTGTCACACTTCATCCACTTCAGGGAGTCAGATGGCTGAGCGGTTAGGGAGTCGGGCTATTAATCAGAAGGTTGCTGGTTCGATTCCCGGCCGTGCGAAATGACGTTGTGTCCTTGGGCAAGGCACTTCACCCTACTTGCCTCGGGGAGAATGTCCCTGTACTTACTGTAAGTCGCTCTGGATAAGAGCGTCTGCTAAAATGACTAAATGTAAGGACGGCCTTGTGTGTGTGTGTGTGTGGAAACCATGTGTTTTCCCTCAATATGTTTCCAGCAGTCCTTTTTGTTGATGTAAAGGGATTAGAGGTTTACAACAAAGCAGTGGAAAGAGGGCGAGCGAGAGGAACAGAGAGAGTAAGAAAGGAAGACAGGAGGTAAAAAGGCCATTAGGTAATCAGCCTTGATAATGGAAAATTCATTGGCAGACTGGGGCAGATGCCATGTCTGGAGTATCCAATCTACTTTACGTTATCTCAACACTCTTAGCATAAACGACCCTGGATAATGTATGTGCAGGTACATCAAGGCGCCTGTGGATATCATCGAAACTATTAAGCGTCCACGATTACTGGTTAGCCACACAGTCAAAGCACTGTGCTGGCAGCTTGTCTGGGTCACAAGTTCACATCCGGCAGTTTGAATTTGATTTAGCAGGTGAAGGGCTGGAGGGTAGAGTAGAGTAGTCACCTGTCGCGTGGCAAATTCACTGGGCCCATTGGTGATGGAAAAAGAAAATGGCACTCAGTGAAGTGTTAGAAAACCCGTACAGCTGTTGGCTAACAGCCAGGTCTTGATCTGATTGGTTGGCTGTGAGAGCAGGGAGGACGTTAGCCAGGCCGCTCAGCCGGCTGCTGAGATTGTCATTGTTGTCATGGTGACTCGCTTTCCCCGGCTCGTTGGGCCGTGTGGAGTGCGTTGCCTAGCACTCTGTTGCCTAGCGCAGGGTTGCTGGAAGTAGGGCATTTTTCCTACTCATGAGTTTGAGGTTGAAGAGGTTCAGTCAATGAAATAATCCTGTACCTTTCTTTTCAAGGTATCCCTTATTCTGAAAATGCCTTTTTCTAACCTATTATCCCTAAACTATCTCTAAATAGTTTTTCTAATTTTCTAATTTCATTCAATCTCTTTTTTTTTTGTCAGTGGACGAAAGTGGATTTATTCCCATAAATATGGTAAGACATCATCTATAAGACTATATGTATCTCTTATAGTCTTAGAGATGATTATTTGGCCTTCCTTACCTCTCCTCCAACGCTTCCAATACCCTCGCCCACACAGACACACACACGATATACACACAAACAACACACCTTTCTGCAAAACATTTTTTTACAAGAAAACTAAAAGGATTAAAATCTGTGTTCGTTTGAAGCCTGTTTCAAAGCCACTTTTGGCCACACAGCAGGGCAGAGACACCGGGCCCCTTTGAACACCCTTGTGTCTTGTCATCAGAAATGCTGAAAGGAACAGAGAAACACCCTTTGAAATCAAACATCCTATTTCATGTCTGCCTGGTGCCCTGTGAGTCTCCCCCTGGTGTGGGGAGATGTTTGGTGGGTACGACCAGAGATACACATAGGGAGGTTGCCTTGATTTTGAAAGGGGCTGGATGAAGGTAGACACATTTTAATGGGTTATTTTTTTTCAGGAAGGGCAAGCTTCCAGGTCGTGACCTCCACACCAGTTCCCCACTTGATAGTAACACAACTTCTTGTCAGAGTTTTTTGAGGGATTTTCACGCAGAAGAACAGTCAACTGGGTTCTAAGTTCTCTGCCTGGGCGCTGCTGAGAGTTCCAGCTGGCTCTCTCCAGGGACCAGTGCTTGGCTGGGGAGGTAGAGCAGGGACGTGGCCCACAGGCGTCTAACAAAGCCATCCCCTGATGAAGTGGAGTCTAAGAGCTCGCAAAGATTTTCTCATTACAGTAAAGATAAGGTGCCTGTGTGTATGGGTGTGTGTCTTGATGGGCTCTTTAGTGTCTCAATAATCGAAAGGTTCCCCCCTATTTGAATGCAGTATCAATACATTGAGGTGTGTTGAAACTGTTACCGCTGTAGTCAATACAACCAAGGCATTCACACCAGAAGGTTATTTAAAGAGGGTGTCAGTAGCAATTACAATGTCAATTCTACTTTTTTTTTTTGTATCGTTCCGCACATTTGAGTTTTACAGGGTTTTCAAAAAACAATTTTTCAGTTGAGATGGAGGATGTTTGGAACATCGGTCTTTTCTCTGCTCAGTCATCCAGTTCTCCATTTCAGCAGATGGCAACATCAGCCTCACAGGACTGTACCTCATCGATTCACACCTCCTCATCGCATGAAAACAATCACAGTATGAATCCTGCTATGCTTTTTAAGGCTCAACAGGCTGTCTTAAAATCTGGTTGGAGATATCGAAATACTAATTGAAGTTTAAATCAATGGTGATGCAGTAAATAAGTACAAGTCAAGAATGGTTTCTCCTTAGTTTCACTGGCCTTTTAACCCACAATAGTTGACAGGTCAAGAACAGGAAATGACAGGATACCCTGATCTAGGAAGCTCCAGTAAGATGTGTTATGCTTGTGTAGGTTACACACATCCCACAGTTGAGACTCACAGCTGAACTCTCTAACACAAGATGGCCGACTTCTCCACCCTCAGTCTCCCGGAATCCGTGCCTCTTTTGTATCACTGTTATTTAAGATGGAAATATTTCTGTTCGCTACATCTTCCCCCTGGCTCCTGGCCCCCAACACACACACACACACACGCACACACACACACACACACACACACACCTTCTGACATGAGTAGGAACCCCAGCTGCTAGAACATGGAAGTGAGGAAAGCCCCTTCTCTCCCTGGGCCCTGCAGACAGCCGGATGAATGATTCATGCTGCTCCTCTGAATTAAACATGAGGTGCGTGGAGGAGGGAGGGAGGGAGGGAGGGAGGGTGAGGGAGGGAGGGAGGGAGGGAGGGAGGGAGGAGGGAGGGAGGGAGGGAGGGAGGGAGGGAGGGAGGGAGGGAGGGAGGGAGGGAGGGAGGGAGGAGGGAGGGAGGGAGGGCGCTGGGATGGGCCGGTCGTTCTCCAGGATAAGCTTTCTGCTGTTCCTTTGAGATCCGGGGGTAGAGAAGAAACTGTGTGGATGATGGAGAGAGTCTCGTTAATGTAGAGACTTCCTTACACTTTCTCTGTCTCTCTCTCGTTCTCCTTCTCTCTCTCTTTCGTTCTTTCTTTCTCGTCTTGTTCTCTCCCATATTTGCTCTCTCGCACTTATTCTGTCTTTCACTCTTTTCCTTTTCTCATTACTCCCACCTTCTCCTCATCTCTCACGCCATCATCTTTTTCCTGAGCCAGTCTGTCTGTGACTCACTCCATCTGTGACAGTGTGGCTCCCCTCCGAACCCTTCTCTCTCACACACTCGCTGTGTTTCCCAGATGGGTGGCAGGGAGACAGACAGACAGGGGGAGGAACAAGTAAGGAAGGCAGACAGGAAGGTACTGTTGGAAGGTTGGCAGGCAGACAGGTAGTCAAGAAGACAGGCAGGCAGAGCAACAGACAGACCTGCGGACAGGCTTGCAGGCAGACAGCAGGGAAACAGTCTGCTCAGTGTGTCAGCAGTTCTCTGACGCATCACCAGACCTCCGCACCAACACCTCTGCTAGATGCCAAAGAACTAAAGCTTTCAAACTGGTATTTAATCCCAGATTTACCTCCGTCAAAGATCACTGTAAATGAAAACGTCTAGGCAGGATGCAGGATGCCTTCTCTGTAGGCTCCTGCTATGAATCTAGACATGCCCCATAAGTCATTACACAGCCAACCAGCCAGTCAGCCAGACAGCCAGCCAACCAGCCAGCCAGCTGTATCTGCGTCACACATTCATTAGCATGGCCCTGTAAAAGGCCTAAGTGAGGGACGCTGACCTCTCTGTCTCCCTGGAGACGCCGGCCTTTTCCGTTTCCCTAGAGAGGCCTCCATCTCCCTAGAGAGGCCAGCCTCTCTGTCTCCCTAGAGAGGCCTCCATCTCCCTATGAGGCCAGCCTCTCTCAGGAACCGTGGATCTGTCAGTCTGTTAGACTCATCCCCTGCCAGTCCTGTTCTCTCTACATGATCGGTTATAAAAATGACTTTCATTTTTGTTTTGTTTCTGCTCACTGGGTTATTTTGCTGTCATTTCAGATTTCACCCATATCCCTCACGTGCCCTATCAGACGAATGTTGCTAACGACTTAAATATGAATATTAATGAAGGAGTGATTTATCATTCGTGGGATGGAACCCCGTGGAGCCTCCTGCTCCTGGAGCACACCAGTATTTGCTTTGAACAATCTCGCGGTCTCCCACAGTGAATACATTAACCCACTTTTTACGCAGTTTTTATTTTACAATTGCTGAGGGGTTTTTTTAGCACCAAAACAAAAGACAATGTTACCATACATATTCGTAATCGTAAATTAGATGAAGATAGATAATTATATAAGCAATTTGATGGTAAAACGTTCGAACTGGTAAGAGACTTGCAGCGCTAAGAGTGAACTGATGACATCAGTGTCACTTTTTTCAGAGACGGCAGCTGGTTTTATCGACTACAGCGACATCTGCTGGTTGAATTACATTGTATTTTCTTACTACTTCGATTGATGGTTATCTTTCTTTGACTTCAACATTTTCCTAAATGATGATGGCTCAGGAAAACAAATGAAGCTGATTTAATTATATTAAAACTGTAAACCACGGGCGACATCTGAAAGCAAACAAAATCCCTCTGAAATATTATTGTATGAATAATAATGTTAATCAGAGAACTGGATCACTATAAGTTGAGTCAGAGATAGAAAATATAGACAACCTGAGCGTGTAATTATGTGGTGGTTGTAGGCTAATTGTCTCCTTCGGGTGCCACCAAAGGGCTGGGGATATTCACAAAACCTCTGATGCCATTGCCGCGATGTCAGCGCGCGGTAGTCGTAAAGTGCACTGAAATGACTCGCGAGTCTAATATTAAATAATATATGGGTCTTCTTCCCCTACGTTGTCACCCCTCCCCTCCTGCTCCTCACTAGATCACGGGGGCGATCCTGCTGGCTGTGGGGGCTATGGGGAAAGTTTATGCTGGGCCCGTACATCTCTTTGATAGCTGACAACTCCACCAACGCTCCCTATGTTCTCATCGGCACCGGCACCTCCATTATCGTCTTCGGCCTGTTCGGCTGCTTCGCCACCTGTAGGGGGAGCCCGTGGATGCTGAAACTGGTGAGTCCAATTTAATTAAATCTAAAAAGCGCCGTAGATTTTATATGGAACTTCATACGAGAGGCAGCAGCCATAATTACATGTTTAAACAGGTACCGTTATTGCCAATAATCCATCCATCCATTTTGGGGGGTTTGTAAATATATTCTCGAAATATTCTCTATAGGTTTAAACTGTCCGCTGTATATCCTAATGCTCCTAGTTTCCCAAAACTCAGTCTCTCTGGCCTACAAGTTAAGTAAAGTAAGTCTTAATTCCTGACCCATTTCTTTGCTGATGTGATGCCTCTCTCTCTCTCTCTCTGCAGTATGCCATGTTCCTGTCCCTGGTGTTCCTAGCAGAGCTGGTGGCTGGCGTTTCTGGCTTCATCTTTCGTCATGAGGTTGGTGTCCAAGAATACTCCCCCCTTCTCCCCCCCCCCCACTCCCACTTCAAGACTACAAACTGGTAACTACAGACAGTCCCTTGACTCTGACCAGCGTAATACTGCAGAACTTCTGATCCTCGATCTTCTGCTGTACGTTCGACATGCACGACTTGTACGTTGCTTTGGGTTGAAGTGTCTGTGTCCTGCGTGTGTGTGTTCACCTGTGTGTGTGTTCACCTGTGTGTGTGTGTTCACCTGCGTGTGTGTTCACATGCGTGTGTGTTCACCGGTGTGTGTGTGTTCACAGATAAAGGGGACGTTCAACAGGTCCTTTAAAGAGGCTGTGCAGAACTACAACGCTCAGGATGAGAGGAGTCTGGCTGTCGACAACGTGCAGCGCAGTGTGAGTGACACACACACACACACATAACCCTTCCTCACACACACACACACATACCCTTCCTCACACACACACACATCCTCTCAAGGGTAAACTGAAATGTCACGCTGACTGACAGAAATGTTCGCATCCTTCCACCCTCTCTTCCTTCCACTTTCTCTTGTTCTCCCCTTATCTCTCCCCCTCCCTCCCTCCCTCCCTCCCTCCCTCTCCTCCCTCCCTCCCTCCCTCCCTCTCTCTCTCCTCTCTCTCTCTCTCTCTCTCTCTCTCTCTCCTCCCTCCCTCCCTCCCTCCCTCCCTCCCTCCCTCCCTCCCTCCCTCCCTACCTCCCTCCCTCCCTCCCTCCCTCCCTCCTCCCTCCCTCCCTCCCTCCCTCTCCTCTCTCTCCCTCCCTCCCTCCCTCCCTCCCTCCCTCTCTCTCTCTCTCTCTCTCTCTCTCTCCCTCTCTCCCTTTCATCCCTCCTCTCTCCAGTTGCGTTGCTGCGGGGTGCTGAACTACACCAGCTGGTTCAGCAGCATCTATTTCCCCATCAACGGCATCCCTCCCAGCTGCTGTGCCAGCGTCTCCGACTGCAGCTTCCTGGACCTCCGCAACGCCACCGTCGCCCCCAGCAAGGTCTACCAGCAGGTCAGACACACCACACACACACACTCACACACACTCACACACACACTCACACACACACTCACACACTCACACACACAAACACACACTCACACACTCACACACACACTCACACACTCACACACACACTCACACACTCACACACACACACACACACTCACACACTCACACACACACACACACACCACACACACACACACATGCTCCCACATGCAGCCGTGCAAGTACACAGTCAAACACACACACACACACTGACTGATGTGTGACTGACTATGTTGCAGGGTTGCTATGAGCTGGTGACCTCCTTCATAGAGACGAACATGGGCATCATCGCTGGAGTGACTTTCGGAATCGCTTTTCTCACAGGTTGGCTTGTACACATTGTAGCACATTGTAGACATTGTACACATTGCTTGTACACATTGCAGCCCACTCCTTGGCCTGTCAGTCATAGGGTTTAGGCAAACCAACCATGAAAGACGTCATACCCACAGCAGGGGTATGATTTTTGTATCAACACTACAGGTATGTAGTGTTGATGCACTCGTACGAGCAATTAACGAATTGTACTAATTTATGTCAGCTCGACCATTTCAGATTATGTAGATTTGCACTTCATCAGAGCAAGTTTTGCATTCAAATGGGGGTTGATATTATTAAGATGAAGCCACACACGTATATGCAAACGCCAAGATGCACCATTCCAAGTCCGTAAACAGGCTTTCATACACAGACTGCCCTGTCCTCTAGATTCTCTTTACCCTGCCTATCTTTCTCTCTTTCTTTTTCTCTGTGTTCCTCTCCTCTTCCTCTCCCTTCCTGTCTCTCTCTCCCCCTCCCCTCCCTCTCTCTCCCTCCCCCTCCCTCTCTCTCTGTCTCCTCTCTCTCTCTCCCTCTCTCTCTCTCTCTCTCTCTCTCTCTCTCTCTCCCCCTCCCCCCTTCTCTTCCCTCTCTCTCTCTCCCTCGGGTGTGTGTGTGTGTGCGCGAACACGCAATTGTTACCTTCCGCTTAGGCTGACACGCTCGATCAGTCCCCTCGGCGCCGCTCGTCGTCACGGCGACCCCCCTCCATTACACTTAATGGGCCGTGGGAGGGGGGGGGGAGGGGGGGAGGGGAGCGCCAGCCCCCGCAACCGCTGCCGATCGCGGAGGAGAGACAGAGGGAGGGGGAGGGAGAACAGAAGGAGGGTGGGGGTGGGGGGGGGCGGGTGTTCTGCGACCTGCAGTGGTCCGCTCATCCGCCGCCCTGAGCCCGTTAATTGCACCGTTAAACGCTATCTGGGGGGAACGGAAAAGGGAGGGGGTGAAGGGGAGAGGAGGGAGGGAGGAGGGGGGGGCGGTAGATCAATGACACCTCTTAGCCCAGCAGCCGTCTCTGCTTTAATGCAGCTTGTCCCCCCCCCTCCTCCCTCCATCCCCCGCCCTCCCTCCCCTCCTCCTCGCTCTCCCCCTCTCTCTTTATCCTTCACTGGCGCTTGAGCTGCGCCTAGTAAAGCCCATTCTAGAGAAACCCCCAGAGACACACACACACACACACACACACATACACACACACACACACACATACACACATCACACACTACACACACACACACAACATACTACACACAACACACACACACACACATACACACACACACACACACACACACATACACACACACACACACACACATACAGACACACACACACACATACAGACACACACACACACAACACACACACACATACAGACACACACACACACACACACACACATACAGACACACACACACACACGCATACACACACACACACACACATACACACATACAGAGTAGGCTCAGAGAGGAACTGTGGACGATCCTCTCTTTATCAAAAAATATCTAGGATTAATCTAGTTCCTTTTAAGATGCTTACGCTATGATTATGTCGCAAATTAAATTGATTTCAGGGATTTGTATGAACCCTATGAATGGAATGCTTGGATGGAATTCTCTTTTTTTCGTAGCATATTCAGAAGCTTACTAGTTGCCATTGGTATTAAGGTAGGCTACAATTGTATTACTTATGTTTTGATGGATTGTGTCCTTTTAAAATGGGCATATTTTAATTTGAGGTGTCTGTTATCTTACTGCTTCCTCTCTCTCTCTCTCTCTCTCTCTCTCTCTCTCTCTCTCTCTCTCTGCCTCTCTTCCTCCCTCTCTCTCTCTGTCTCTTCCTCTCTCTCTGTCTCTCCCTCTCTCTCTCTTCTTCTCTTCCTCTATTTCCCCACAGATGATTGGTATGCTGCTAGCTTGCTGTCTCTCGCGGTTTATCACTGCCAACCAATATGAGATGGTGTAGCGTGTTGAGAATGCCGGTGAGTCCCTCACTCTCGCACACACACACACACACACTCTCACACTCTCACAGTCAAATGACTCATATAACTCATACGATCATACATTTTCATGATTTAACGTCAGAGAGAGACGACTTTAATGGAGGGGAGGAGACAGAGAGAAGAGAGGGAGCCCGGCAGGAAAGAGAGATGAGACGGACAGATAAGAGAGGGGAGGGCGCCCGTGTGTGTGGGCGCCTGTGTGTGTGGGCGCCCGTGTGTGTGTGTGTGGGCGCCCGTGTGTGTGTGTGTGCGCCCGTGTGTGTGTGTGTGCGCGCCCGGTGTGTGTGTGTGTGCGCCCGTGTGTGTGTGTGTGGGCGCCCGTGTGTGTGTGCGTGCATGTGTGTGTGGGCGCCCGTGTGCGTGTGTGTGCGTGTGTGTTTGCGCCCGTGTGTGTGTGTGTGGGCGCCCGTGTGCGTGCGTGTGTGTGCGTGCGTGTGATTCACAGACCTCCGAGGGTGCAATACAACCATCCCACAGGGCACATTGAAAGCACACAAACACCACCCCTCCACACTGGGTTATCACACGCTCCCCACAACCCTCCTCTAATTGGCCGACCCTGACTGCGCCGCTGTGGAATATAAATAAAGCTGTTTGCCTTGCAATTAAACGCACCGATTTATTACCAGCAGTTGGCAGGGCTGTGCGCTGCGATAATGCTTTAAAGAGCTAGCGGCCCCGTCTCCCTGCCTGTCTCTCCCTCGCACGGACACGTCAGCTTAGCCTCGGCGCTAAGCCTTGTAACATTAACCCTCGTAGCGTTCAACCTGATATCATTTAAACCTGATTGCTATCGCCAGCTACATGTACGGCCTAACAATGTGTAGCCTGGTCAGCCGGTGTAGCAAGTGTCTGGAGCAGAACAATGTGCGAACATGGCCAACCCGACTGGAATTGTTTTTTTTGCTGACATTGGGTTGGGCATGTGTGGAAACGAGAGAGCCTCTTTGTTCATGACAAGGGACCGATCTGCCGGCACAGGCGGTGCGTGCCAACCCCAGGACGGGGCTCGCCGCTGTCGTTGGCAGGGTGAACCAGGCGACAGGGTCCCATTGCTGCACCCGCCCTGGGAGAGAAAAGGGAAGCACCGCGGTCCTTCTGAACCTGAGGGATGAGGACGGCTGCCAGCCTGCCAGCCCATGTTACCCCCTGCCATCCATCACACTTACACACCCCGGTAGAAGGCAGAGATCCAGTCATTAGGGTAGACGGATAGGCAGCCCTGCTCAGCTCCCCAGAGAGGTGGAGGTGGGGGAGGGTGGGGGGGGATTATTCATGCTGGGTTCCAGGTGACAGATATGCCTTCCAGACAGAGTATGGTGGGGTCTCTGTGGTTAGATAGGAAGTTGAGAACGTGCACACACTCTCTCTCTTTCTTTCTCTCCCTCTCTCTCTGTCCCAATCCCTGTCTCTCTATCTTTCTCTCTCTCACACACACACACACACACCACATCAACAGCCGCAATAACAAAGTGAGTCTTTGGTTTGGTTCCTTTATCTCTCAAACTGTTTCCTTTCCCTTTCCAGGGGGGGGTGAGAGGAGAGGACACGTTCCCCTTGGAAACACGGGGGACAACAGCTCCCGAAGCTAGCACACTCCATTCTTACTTTAACGGTTATTTCTCTCTCTCTCTCCTTCCTCTCTCTTTCCCTTTCTCCCACCTCGTTTTCTCTATCTTCACTCTCTTCGAACACATCATTCCTTGACGTGCAGTTGTACTATTTAATTAGCCTGCTTTCAAGACCTTATCTCTCAGAAAGACGTCCCAGTTTGCCCCCAGTATCTGTCTGAGACAGATAGGTACTCATAGCCATGCATGTAGAATTGGAACAACCGCAGTGCTGCTTTGTATTCTGTACGTTACGAAATATTTCTGAAAAGGTAACTTGGATGGTGTTTCAAAGATTACTTTTAGACTTGCTTAACCTGGCTGTATGAGCAAAATAGAAATAATAATATTGATGACATTTTTGAGATAAGGTAATTGAAATACTTTCGACTGTACCGTACTGTACATTTGTTGCTCTCATATCACCACACACACACACACACACACACCATGTTAGCTTCTTGTGGAATATAACACATTACAGTGAATCACAACATCAAGTTTCAATTGACCGTCACTCAAAATAACCTTGTGCAAGTCGCTTTCTGTGGACTGTGTATTTTTGTTGATTTCTTTTTTTAAACGGTTATTTTGTTTCCTCTTTATTTAGTGAGTCCAGTACACAGTTATATCAGCCCCTCCCTCCCCCAGTGCCTTCTGTTTTTGGTCACCGCAATCTCACATTGATGTTGAATTTACCACATCCTCTTTTACGAGGCGACTTTCAACCAAAATATACATCTTTTACATTCCCCTATTCATATTCAGGGCGCACGTTTAGTCCTTCCTCTGCTGGTTGACAACATAAGTCTGCTACTGTGTTATCAACTGAATCATTCATTTTCCTTTTAGATTTACGACTAAAAGGCTTTAAATATAACTTTTGTACACAATGTGAACACCATAACGTGTAAGCCTGAAATATTTATAACATATTTTGTTTCTGATATAATATCAGATTATTTATTTTTTCTCCAATTCTCTTTTATTGGCAATAACAACAATCCGACAATCATCAGATAACATTTTATTTATTTATTCATTTATTTCAACTAACACTTTACATCTAGTTGCCCCTTTTCTAATTATCCTAAAAAAATAAACTCGATACTTTCACAACAGTGATTTATAAAATATGAAGGGTTGTCTCAATCACATGTACATTAGATTCAAGCTCAAATAAAAGTCGACTGACGCACATTCAGGCTTGGACGTCACGCACAGTAACGGCAGACCAGAAAGGCTTCCGTGTTCAGGAGCGCGTGAGAGAAGGAGGGACTGTGTGACTGACGTGTCTGGTACTGGTAGACAGGTATGATTAAACTGTGATGTGAGTATGGCAGGCAAATGGTTTCAACACTTTGGGTTAGATTGTCATATTGGCTCGTTAGAAGACCGATTGTTAATGGAAGATGTCCATTGATGACACTTTATAGTCAAGGTAGATGTCATAATCTGTGTCTGTGAAACCTTCGCTTAATCTCTGTGTATTTACATTCTATTTAACTGTTTAATATATTTTTGTGAGGGTGGTGGGACGGGGTGCTGAACCCTAAAGTTGTCACTGTTATGGCCACCCTTTGGTTTTGGTGAATCAGTGTTATTTAACAAAAAAATATTAGGATACTTTCACCAATAAGCGAATAATTCTCAGAATCCGAAATTGGACAGGTGAAATGATAGGACTTTGTACAAAAAGAAAACACTTTTTAAAATGCATTACCAACTAGCATGCAAACCAGTGTATGTTGATATTGTAAACAATTGTGATCTCTATTAATAAAAAACGGTCATTACATTACGTGGCTGTGATGTCTGAGAGCTTGTCGTGTTTATTTTTAAATGCCAGACTCGTCACCTCAAAAACATGGTCAATTCATGATTTTCCCATACGGCGGCGCTAACATCCACCAAAAAAACAGTTCTGTTTGATGAATCATGGGCTAAAACGTTCCGGAGAAATGTATATTTCTTACTTATCAAAGTAACTATGCCTGTTCTGATTTTATATAATAAAACCCCTAAGTCTATCACATGACTATGTTTTTGGAGGAAGTTGTTTTCTAAACAAACGTGGAAAAGTAAGCAAGTAACAGACAAACAACATTTCGTCAGATTGTGCCTAAGAATAGGAGTTGGTTGTTGCCTTGCCGAGGTTCGGTTAGGGTTAGGAAGGCAGTTGCTTGGATGCAAATGAGCAACCGACATACTGTACTGTGATTGGCTGAAAACGGAGGAACGGCTAGTGTGGGCTGACGTGTGCTCATGAATATCCCAAACTTGGCTGACTACCTCCGCTGGTTATCCGCAGCTAGCAAAACCAAGAAAAAACTAGTGTTTAACCAAAGCAAACGCCGTAGGAGCGGAGTAGCTAACGAAGATAAATATTGTATTGTGATACTGGAGAGATACACACGGTAGGTTTATGCTCTGCTTGCTAGATCTTGATGTAGTTAGATTACATAGCGTGCTAGTATAAAACACCCATCAAACTAGCTAATGTACAGTACTAGTCAGGATTTAAATTATTAGCCAGGAGGAAATAGCTAGCTTGCTTATGCAGCTAACGAGGACTGCCTAACAGTATTTTGTGTGCTGTTTTTCAGGTTGTGGGAGGTTATCTACTTGGCTAACGGAACAACGCCCTTGAAGTAACAGCAAACCTATCATTTCGATTCACACAGCAAGCAAGACCCTGTAGCTTTGGCCTAATTTAAATCTGCGAAAGAGCATTAGCACGCTAAATTTGACTCCGGCTGTAAGAGGAAGGAAAAAGGTGCACTATCACTCGCAAACAGGCTCTATCCCGTCTACGTTTATTGAGTTTGCTAGTTTGAGTAACATCTTCAAAATGATGCAGATATCGGATTCGTACAATCAGAAGAATTCTTTATTCAACGCGATGAACCGCTTCATAGGGGCGGTGAATAACATGGACCAGACAGTGATGGTACCGAGTCTTTTGCGAGACGTGCCTCTAGAGGAGGAGCAGGAAACGAAAACGGTCAGGACTGCTAGCAATGGCACATCGACCTATTTCCAGGACGTTGGGGACATGCATAGTTATTACGTCCTTTTGAAGTCTATTAGAAATGACATTGAATGGGGAATCCTTCAAGGAGACGAGAGGCGAAAAGAAAAGGTTGGCGTGACCGCCCTCGACATCTCCACG
This sequence comes from Thaleichthys pacificus, assembly GCA_023658055.1. Classification (NCBI taxonomy): domain Eukaryota; kingdom Metazoa; phylum Chordata; class Actinopteri; order Osmeriformes; family Osmeridae; genus Thaleichthys; species Thaleichthys pacificus. The sequence continues at coordinate 2,150,079 of CM042873.1, forward strand.
CTGGAGTCGGATGAAGACTTGGAGAAACAGTTTCATTATCATTTGAACGGACTGCACACGGTTTTGTCCAAACTTACCCGAAAAGCGAATACTCTCACCAACAGATACAAACAGGAGATTGGCATTCGGGGTTGTGGACATTGAGACTGCAACTTTTTTAACCAGGCGATTAGGTGGTTAGAACCAGCGAGGCTAACGCCCGACATCAATACGCAAATTGATGCTCCTGTTGAAATATGATAATTATAACTAGGGAACACTGGCCTGTCATGGTGAAATAGTTTACATTTATTCAAAATGTGAGAAGTGTAAAGTCCTGCTGGACATGTTTCAAATAAGCGTGCTCTGTTCTACTGTATGATTAATTGCACTATATGCTTCGTATACCAGGGTCATGTAGCTTGGATTTTTGCCAAAATGCTACGCACACATTTTTATTTAAGAAATATGCAATGTACATTTCAAAATTGATTATTTATAACTGAAGCCCCTTCGATTTGTTAATAACAAATAAGCTCAAGAGAGGAAGTAGACTAAAAGTCTTTCCGTATAAATAATCATAGGCCTATGATGTAGCCTACTAAATTGTCATATAATTGTGGGAAAAGCAGAAAGCTACTTGCCATTGACATATATCATCGGGAATCGTATGAAATTTATTTGTGGATTGATTGATTCCAAGAGGATTTCTTACCAATCAAACTTGGTCCTTGATGCCATTTCATAGTGTGCATGAGAGTGCGTATTTTTTTTTTCTATTTAAATGCTGATTCAGCGATTAAAACATGACTAATGCCATATTGTGACAAACGTATTCATTATTGATACACGTATCAACATGAAACATGAACATTGATCAACATTTGAGTGTGCTGTCAAAGAATGATGCAACTTCACTCTGTCTTCCTGGGTGTTCGGTCCGGTTTTTTTCAAACCATTGATTGGAAGATCGAGCGCTCCGGAGTGCAACCCAAGACCGTGTCTAGGGGCAGGGTGCCATGGGGACAGGCAGCTGCCTGTGTGAGGTAGAGATTAGAGCGAGCGTGCCTATATCTGGCTGCTCCTCGATCTTTGGCAGCTTGACATAGCTTTTCTCTTTAACTCTACCCCTGGAGAGAAGTGGGCTCATTCAGAGATAGCTTGACATCGCGCACACACATCACTGACTTAGGCTAATGTGTGTTAGTCATGGCTGAATGCAACTTGAATTGGCTTGCTTATATGTAATTCATATGGAGTGGAGTATGTCAGGTCAGTAACAGGTGATTTGTATATCTGAAGTCTAACGCAGTCAGAGCTCTGTTTCGGATCTCAAGCAGGAAGTCGTCTGTGAGGATGACCGTAAAGTTGTCTTAACATTTACATTTAGTCATTTAGCAGACACTCTTATCCAGAGCGACTTACAGTAAGTATAGGGACATTCCCCCCGAAGCAAGTAGGGTGAAGTGCCTTGCCCAAGGACACAACGTCATTTGGCATGGCTGGGAATCGAACTGGCAACCTTCAGATTACTAGCCCGACTCCCTCACCGCTCAGCCATCTGACAGCCTAACACAGGAAGAACATAGTTCTTGTGATCTGTGGACATAATCGTGTTTATGCAGCACTTGTAGTTACAGATGGGGTGATGTAACACAATTAAATATAAGTCTCCAAACTCGGGTACAACATCGTTGGTTTGGTTTCATCCTTGACCATGATGCATTATTCTCCTCGTGGCAGGTCAGAACATTATCATAGTGCTATCAAATCAACCCTTCACTCGCCTGTTTGGCCTCCATGCTTCAAAGAACCGATCCTTTGAAATCGTTTTTTACACCATCTTGCATCATACTCCAACCCCAAAACTACAAAGCCTTCTTCCTCGAATAATGAATTGCTCTTCTTCAATAGATATATTCCCTGGAGTGAAAGTGGGAGTTCTGCAATACTCATCTGCCTTCATCAAAGATGGTTGTGAGGGCTAAAACCGCGAAGAAGCGGGATTTCTTTGGAGAGGTGTAGACAAGACAACTTGACCTGGTGAAAGATATCACACGAGGCTTGTTAACATGATGCGCGCGAAGGAATGGGCCAAATGTATTGGAATTGGCCAGTGAAAAACTAACAATTCAGACCCGCGTTGTCTCTGCTCTGCATCTAGCGTACGATAGTATATCATGACTGGGGTTGGAGCAGGAAGGACTAAATTGGCCATGACAAATAGGACGCTGATTAAACACTAATTAAACTAGGCTCGAGGGACTCAGTCACATAACTAATTGACTGCCGGCGAATGTGATTGCATTTAGTGCTTAGGTTGCACATTCGTATTGGAATGGTAATCATTATACCGGCTGGTTCAAATGCTTAATGTTCATTGCCCCTGTATTACTGAGATAGGGGCACGCTCTATCGTTGTATTTGTATTTAGTGAAAGAGAGTTGAAGCGTCTAGAGAATAAGTCTTGGCTTCGAAGTTAAAACGATTGCCTGTGTGATTGAAAACAGACTTTTGGTAACTGCTCTCTCTGCTGAGGACGAGGATTTTGCAGTAAGTCCATTGAATGAAAGTAGTCCAACGGATGATTAACAAGTGTATGTCGAAAAAAAAGCTCTGAGCACGACGGTACGCACACTCATGTTCTCGTGTGTAGTCTGAACAGGAGAACAATAATCCCCTTCTTTCTCTCTAGCTCTCTCTATCTCTCTCTCTAGCTCTCTCTATCTCTCTCTCTAGCTCTCTCTCTATCTCTCTCTCTAGCTCTCTCTATCTCTCTCACTAGCTCTCTCTATCTCTCTCTCTTCCTCTCATGGACTTGGTGAACCCCCATGAGTCATCGGTACCACTTAGTAGAAAGCGTCGTACTGCTTTTTATCTAGTTCTCTATTTCTCGCTCTCTCACCCACGTAGATATCCCAGGCACTCTTCACATGCCCATCCTGCATCCTGAAGTATTCACGTATGTAATGGCCAGACCATTATATATGGTTCAAAAAGTGATGAGAAGCGGATGCCTATGAATACAGCCTTCAGATAAAGAAAAAATAAGGAAAATTCATCTCTGCAATATGATATATATGTAGCCTATGCCATCCATTCTAGTATAGTGACTTAGTGTGTCATACTATGTCAGTACACTACACTATGTGACACACTATGTCAGTAAGTCAACTTGGCAAGTTAAAGTTGGATTTTCTTTCATTTCTGGGCCAGCAGCATACAATGTCTAAGTACTGATCCTGATCTGAAGTCAGTTGTGTTGTCTGTACATGACTGAATACACAAAGTGGAATCTGATCCCAAATCAGGAATCTAAGGTGTTTTTGAGTCCCCGTTTGTAGTTTGGTGTCTGTCCTATTTGACATCCCGAGTCTTTGAGGAACAAGAAACTGTTGACTTGCATGGTTGGAACCACAGGGGCTTGACCCCTATTTCCGGCCTAATTAACTCTTAATGAACCTGTTATCTCTGCAGCTGAGCTGTGAGGGAAACCTCCCCAGTGTTTCAGAGCCATGCCCTGCACGCATGCACACACACACACACAAACGTTCTCTGACTTCCTCACACACCCACGTTCTCTTTTACATACTCCCCCTCCCTCACACATTCTCTCTCTCTCTCTCTCTCTCTCTCTCTCTCTCTCTCTCTCTCTCTCTCTCTCTCTCTCTCTCTCTCTCTCTCTCTCTCTCTTCTCACACGAAAACAGGAAGAACAAAAAAGGGGAATTGAGGAGAAATTGAAGGGAGGTGAAGTGATATCTATATATATATGTATATTTAGAGAGAGAGAGAGGGTGAGAAGTGAGAACATGAATATGTGAGAAAGGGAGAGAACATTTCTGTCAGTGCGGGTATGTGGTGTGTGTGTGTGTGTGTGTGTGTGTGTGTGTGTGTGCATGAGGGCAGGGCATGGCTCTCAAACACTGGAGAGCTTCCACAGAGGGAGGGAGAGAGAGAGAGAGAGAGAGAGAGAGAGGGAGACAGAGGGAGAGAGAGAGAGAGAGAGAGAGAGAGAGATGAGGGAGGGAGACAGAGGGAGATAGAGAGAGAGAGAGAGAGAGAGAGAGAGAGAGAGAGAGAGAGAGACAGAGGGAGAGAGGAATGGGGGTTGAGAGAGAGAGAGAGAGGAGAGAGAGAGAGAGAGAGAGAGAGAGAGAGATAGACAGAGGAGAGAGAGTAAATGGGGTTGAGAGAGAGAGAAGAGAGAGAGAGAGAGAGAGAGAGAGAGACAGAGAGAGACAAGAGGGAGGAGGGAAGTGGGGTTTGAGAGAGAGAGAGAGAGAGAGAGAGAGAGAGAGAGAGAGAGAGAGAGAACAGAGGGAGAGAGGAATGGGGTTGAGAGACAGAGAGTCCTATGAGCAGCTCTGGGAGATTCCAGGAAGCCAAACAGGAGGGTATTTCCTCTCTGTTCTCTGACTTCATCTGAATAGCAAACAACAAATAGCACATGTTGCAAAAGGTCAGTAAACAAGAACACATGACAAAGGTTCCCTCCCTTACTTCCACCCCCTTTCGCTGTCTTTCTTTTCATTACTTTTCTTAATCGTTCCTATTCTTTAGCTTTTCTACGGCAAAGCGTGTTCCTATCTGGCTGCTTTCATGAGGTGATAAGGTAAAGGACATCCACTTCTCTCTCTCTTTCTCTCTCTCTCTCTCTCCTCTCCTTCTCCTCTCTCTCTCTCTCTCTCTCTTCTCCTCTCTATCCTCTCTCTCTCTCTCCCCTCTCTCCTCTGTCTCCTCTCCTTCTCTCTCTCGTCCCTCTCTCTCCACTCGTCTCCCTCAACTCTGTCTCTCTCTCTCACTCTCTCTTCTCTCTCTCCTCTCTCTCTCCTCCTCCTCTCTCTCTTCTCTCTCTCCTCTCTCTCTCTCGTCTCTCATCTCCTCTCGTCTCTCCTCCTCTCTCTCTCTCCTTCTCTCTCTCTCTCTCTCTTCTCTCTCTCTCCTCTCTCTTCTATCTATCTCCCTCTGATCCTCTCTCTCCTCCTCCCTCTGGCTCTCTCTCTTCTCGCTCTCTCCCTCTCTGTCTCTCAACCCCACCCAGGGAGAGGAGGCAACAGGGACGGGAATCTCCATGTATTACATTCGATTGGTCTTCCTGTCGCCCCCGGTAACACCGGTATCCTCCATCGCTCATGAGGATGAGCGATGGAGGTGATAAATCGCACGTCCTTGAAACTGCGATCAGTGAACGTCCAATCGGCCGCCCTCCTCTCTCCGTACCCACCTCCACACAGTGTCGCCCGCAGCAACCGGCCACAGACACAACCACAGAGAGAAGGAGATTGTCAACCTCGAACAAAACGAGGTTTAGGACACCCACCCCACATCACCTCCCCTCCTCCCCTCCTCCTCCCCCTCCTCCCCCTCCTCCCTCCCCCTCCTCCCCCTCCTCCCTCCTCCCCCTTCTCCCTCCTCCCCCTCCTCCCTCCTCCCTCCTCCCCCTCCTCCCTCCCCCCTCCTCCTCCCTCCCCCTCCTCTCCTTTCTTTGCCCCTCCAGCTCAACTATTTAATGGAGGCTTAGAAGTAATTAAAGCCCCCTGCTCCCCTCCACCTCCACCTCCACCCTCCCACACACCCACACGTTCCTTGATCTAGATAATACAGACATCAGCATCTTTGTTTGATCTGGAGCCCCCCGACCAACACACACACACACACACACTCCCACACCAAAGCATACACTCTCCCTCCACCATACACACACCCTAAAACACACACAAAAAAATCTCAACCCTTCCCCCTATACCACCCGATCACACTGCACACATCCAAGCACACACACTCCCCCCCCCCCCCCCCCCCCCCTCCTTCGACCTCCCTCCATTACATTTATCAGTCAGTTTGACACTGGGGAAGGAAATGGCTCTTCTGCTGTGAATCAAAGCCCCACTAATCAATTCAGACCCGGCCTCTCTTCTTTCTTTCTCCCTCCCTTTCTCTCTACTCTCTTTATTCAATCCTTCTATCTCTCTCTGCCGCTCTCTCTCTCTCTCTTTCCTCATTCACTCCCTTCTCTTTCTTGCACTCTTGCTCACCTTCACTTTTCCCTCTCCCTCTCCCTCTCCCTCTCTCCCTCTCCCTCTCCCTCTCTGTCAGCGAGATGTGGAGGGTGTAATGATTATCTTCAGCTCTGCCCCCCCTGTCAGCCAGCCAGCCAGGCGGATTGCCTCCACACAAGTGGCTAATTCAATTAGCCACGACCTTGCTCCCTCCCAGGCCCTGTCCCACACGCAGAGCGTGCACGGACGCTCGCGCACGGGACTCGTGCACGTGACACGTGCACTCCTCTGAGCGCTGGAACAAGAGATTTAACTGAGAGGCCTGTCTGCCAACACACACACACAGACGCACACTTTCACACATATACACATTGTGTCACATATTTTCACACACACACCTACACACACACACTTGTCTGTGACACACTTCCTGATGATTTAGTCTGCCTGGTGACGCCACAGAGTAGTTTTGTGTGGGCCGGACTGACAACCAGCAGACAGGACTCTTTTCAAAGGCAGGATGTTGATTGCTAAATTAACAATGGCTCTTTAGATCAATAACCGTTCTTAAGAAGATAACTTCCTTATGAACAGTCAAATAATGGTTTCTGAGGACGCTAAAGGCGTAACGATGGTTGTCAAGAACGTGTCTAGGTTGATGGGATGAAGATACAAGTCTTGTTCGGTCATAAGAGTGATTTCGTGCTAATCACAGTTCAGTGGCAGTGAGTTTAATTCTCCATTCATCCTAATCCCATAATTCCTTACCTCCTACCTGACCTAACCTCTCTATGGTGTTTCCATGCCCATCACACACCTCTCTCTCTCTCTCTCTCTCTCTCTCTCTCTCTCTCTCTCTCTCTCTCTCTCTCTCTCTATCTCTCTCTCTCTCTCTCTCTCTCATCTCTCTCTCTCACATACACTCTCTCTCTCAGCCGTTGCGCACAAAGAGTTAAGTCCCCTCAGGCTCTCCGGGGCGAGCGAGGAGAGGGACGCTCCGAGCTCCTCCCCCTCTCCTCACTCGCTTTGTCCGCTGGCTGTTTGCAGACACGGTTGCTTAGTAACCACCACACCTAGTGTTCGTTGAATAAACACACAGACAATGGAAAGAGATGGAGAGGGAGAAAGAGGGAGAAAGAATTAGGAGTGAATGGTGTGTTAGTGTGTGTGTGGGGGGGGGGGGGGAAGTGTGTGTGAGTGCATGTGTGTGTGAGTGTGTGTGTGAGTGCGTGTGTGTGAGTGCGAGTGTGTGTGAGTGTGAGTGGCGTGTGTGTGTGTGCGAGTGCGTGTGTGGTGTGTGAGTGCGTGTGTGTGAGTGCGAGTGGTGTGAGTGCGAGTGTGTGTGTGGAGTGAGTGCATACGTCCTGTTATTGTTCTCTGCAAAACAAACGTTACAACAGTGTTGCAACTGAAGCAGGATGCCTGTCAGAATATTGCA
>CM042873.1:2164633-2179633 GCA_023658055.1 Thaleichthys pacificus
TGGTGGTATGGGTATGGTGGTCCGATAAACGAAAGATGGCGACTGGAAGGTATGATATAAAATAAGCTGTACGCGAGCTCCCCACCGCGAGTCGCGCTAAGAGCGGGCGTACCTAGCAGGGGGGGAATACATTAAAGGCTCTTAAATGGACTGTTCACGCTCACAAACGAAAATTGGAAATGAGCACTAAATAGGTCCGGGTGATGATAGTTCCATCTACGCACAACCGAGGTGTCGCTTGGTTTTCTATTAGAATCAGACAATGCTCTGCACTAGCGCAGCCACACTATTCCATTGTAGCTGGACGGTCAGAGTGGCTGATCTACCAGACTTTCGCCTGATAGGCGTGTTAACTATTTATCAGCATGCAACCCACTCAGTTATGAACCTCGGTAGACAGTAGGGTTGATTGTGAGAACTTTTGCTAGAGTATATTTCCATATGTACGAGGTAATAGTGATCCCAGTAGGCGCGGAAGTCGATGCAAGCATAGCAAAGTTACGCGTTAGCCATCTAGTGCCCATGCCGGCTTGTCACACACGAGCCGCCCGTACTCCTACTATCGAGTGATGCGAGAACTGAGTATTAAGCTGATAAGAGCAGCGCCTACGCGTAATCAAAGCAAGGCCACACCTTGCTCTGACGTCGTCAGGGCAGGATGACCTCTCCGGTCGCGACTGCAGCACAGAGTCAGCGTAGCCTACGATCACACTCTTGACTACTACTACTAGAGGAGAGTAACAAGATACAGTACCTATAGGTTACGCGTCCAGGTGACACACTTAATCGGTAAGGCGTATCGTACTAATCCAGTCCTAACCAGCGTGTGGCTAGCACATCTTTCCGACGCGAGTCAACCTGGAGTTGTAGCGCCGTAGTCCATAATCTTTCAAGCTCACAGACAGGGATTAACGTGGATCAGTTGCGCGGCTGGCTGTCCGATGTCGTTGAGTGTCCCCGGACAACAGGGGGTTGCAATTAAGTTCAGCTAGTTCGTTGTTTTTCCCGCCTGCCGGGCTCGTACGGTTTAACATCCATGCTTGGCCCTTCCGTTACGTTACTTCAGTATGACAGACGCTCTTCGTTAATATGTTCGCGATTGTTCGATGCGAGGTGAGGCGTTTAGCGTATTCTTTCTGGGACGGAGGAAGGCCCGCGTCACTGGAGACAACCCGTCAGCCTACATTATTAATCACAGCCTCTTAATATTTAATGTCATCAAACTGCAGCTCCCAATGCTAGCTAGCCCCATACACACACACACACACACAGCCAGATGACACACAGAGGACACATCACACCCCGCCCAGAGAGTTAGAGGGAGAGCGGGAGCGAGGCAGAAGGAGAGAGAGGAATGTTTAGGGTCCAGAGACATGTAATGAAAAAAAAAATACAGAAAACAGAAGAAAGGAGAGAAAGGCAGTTTAGCTCAAGAGCAGGCACACGCACACACACACTCACTCACACACACACCACGCACCACGCAGCACGCACGCACGCACACACACACACGGGCTGTCTGCTTGATGTAGGGGCACACAGGGAAGACCCAGGGCAGTTAGAGGCACCTTGACAGTCTGTCAGCCACCCCTGCCTCTGAGTGACGGCTGGGGCAGGGCAGGAGGCAGGAGGTGGACAAGGGGCAGAGGCTGGGAGAGGGAGCAGAACAGAGGCAGTAGGAGAGATCAAGGGGAGGGAGAGAGGGAGATCAGGGAGGGGAGAGTTGGGCACATTGTGCTGACAAGGTGCTCGTCTGTGTACAGCGGTGGGTCTTGGAGGTGACCCTCACACACACACACACACACACACACACACACACACACACACACACACACACACACACACACACACACACACACACACCGTTGGGGTGTTGTTGCGCTGAATAACTTGTGCAGGAAGAAGACAGATACTCATTTGAGTGGACTCGTGTGTGCGTGTGTGTGTGTGTGTGTGTGTGGGAGTGTTCATGCACTCACGTACGTGCTTCCCAGGCCAAGGGTCAAACAGGGGTCAGATAGAGCAGTGTCTCAAGCGGACTTGTAACCATAGCTACCCAGCAACATTCCCTCTAATAATAATAATAATAATAATTGAACATGCTTAGCTTGCCTCATGTTGATTATAAATGAAATGACATCATGAACAACATTATGACCTCAAAGATGAGCTTGTGTGCTCTGAAGCTGGAGTGTAAACCAATCAAGGTGGAATGTTGACTGAAGGCCAGTCAGTTCGCCTTAATTTATGATTGACGTATGGGCCACCGGTCTTAAAATGAAGGTATTTTTAAAATATATTTTTTTAATCAATAAGCAATGAATAGTTATTCTATTCTGCATTCTTCCAATCCCAGGTAGAGGGTAACTGAGGCTGAGGCAGATAGGGCTGTTTAGAGGCCCTTTGGCACAGCTGGCTAGAGAGGCAGCCAGCTCCGTCATGCAATTATACGAGACAGATCGCGGAGGAAGAGAGACAAGGGGAAAGGAGGAGGCGGAGGGGAGGAGGGAGGGAGAGTGGCGTGATAATGTGTGCGCCAGAGCTCAATACACACACACACACACACACACACACTGCTCCCCACCCCCTCTCATCTCCTCTCCGGCTCCGAGCGGAGCTGTACGTGTGCGTGTGTAAAGAATAGCTTCTAACAGCAAGAACTGAGTCATATATATCTTCAGTAGGAAACGGAGTCTTGCCTATACCCTGCCTTTAGAAATATATTTTTTGGGATGTATATTTAAGCCATGTTGGATTCGACGATGTAGTGGCGTGGTCATGGAACTTGCGACTGTGCGCGTGTCGATGTGCACGTGTCGCTGTGCGTGCGTGTTAGAGTCTTCTCATGTGTGCGTGTCCCGACAAGCCCTGATGCGATGAATGTTAAATTGTATCCAATTACAGCCGGCGCGGTGATACGGGAGGAATAATTATTTTTCGGTGTGACAAGGCGGGGCGAGGAGGGAGGGGGATTTGATTAGCGTGAGCGCAGCATCTCGCCTCCTCCGGGTAAAAAACATCGTTTGGCGAGGGGAAATCTCTAAATGAGCTGTGTTCTGTGGGATTTATAGCTCTAAATAAGGTTAGCCGCAAGCCAGCCCAGCTGAGGTAACAGAGATGGTATAGCCCCCATCATACTACAATCCTAATACCATTTCTCTATTGCATATAGGCTACTGCATCTGTGGCCCAGATCATATCAATCCATTTCCTGATTGGTGACCTGATGTTTGATGATAAAAGAGCCTGATGTCAGAACCGTGTCTATTTTCGGTTTTCCGGTCTTGTCTGCACGTCCATAAGGCGGTTAGGCTATTAAGGTTGTGATAAAATAATAATAATAATAATATCTTTAACTTCATATTCACTCTCGATGTTTAAGAGTAGCCTAAGAAATAACGGAAGTGAGAGAGAGGTCGAAAGAAAGAGAGGCTGAAAACTAGTATTTGGGGCAGCAGCATGCATTAAGGGGTTTGTCTTGGCCGACGAGGTCAGAAGGTCATTGGGATTAGGGTAATGGGGCATTGATAATAACGTTATTAAAACGCTCAAACGGATATGGAGCGCAGTCCATTCGTGCTGGCAGGTAGGCCGTGTGTGAGAATGTGAGTTTTAAAACAAGGATGTTTGTCCCATAGGCCTACCGCCTTTTTAAAGGCAACTAAACGCACACACACACCAATGCTGCTGCATTCACCACACACACACACGCGCACGAACGCACATACACACAAAGGACGCTGCACCCGATCATAATACACAGCCCAGGCCTCCAGGGACCGACGCTCTCCACTTTCCTCAGAGTAGAATAATGCCGCCTATTCAGCCTTCTCCCCCTGCTCCCCCCCCGCCCGCTCACCCAGCCGACTGCCTGCGCACATCAATCCCTCTCTCCCTTTCTCCCCTCCCTCCCTTCCTCCCTCCCTCTTCCACTCTCTCTCTCTCTCTCTCTCAGCAGCATGCGGCGCCTGAAAGGCCTCTTCTGAATTCATTAGCGTGGAGGTTATTTAAGCGTCGGGAGCCGCCTGAGAGAACGAGAGTGGAAGCGCGTCTACGTTGGACGGTTTGTGTGCTGCGGCCAAGGCCTCGTCATCTCTCTTGATGAATACACGTAGACGGGTATAATTAAGTACACAATCACTTGTAGTACTACACACACGGCAGATGTGCGATGAAGGAAAAAATAAAAAAAATAAACGACTTCGTCCCGTCCTCCAACACCCCCCCCCCCCCCCTACACACACACACACACACACGCGCACACACAAACGCCACATCTTTTCTTTCTTTCAACCCAACTGATGCATCTGCAGCTTGAAGCCCGCGGACTTGCCAAGGTCTCCTTCCTCTTGTTCCCTCGTGCTCGCCCTCGCGCCCCTCTCTCTCCTTCTCATCCACTCCTTCCTTCTACTCATTCCGTCTCCCACTTCGCTCCAGCACTCCAACGTCACGGCGAGCAGATAAGCAGGAGGATTAGCTATCACCAAACTGCTGAGGGACAAAAAATAATTAGCGTATCTACTGTAATTTATCGTTTTTTCTTGAATTTTTATTTAGTAGGCTACACACACACAGAGAGAGAGAAGCACACACGCGCGAACTCTGCATGACACAAACTACTCAATCCATTGAGACGGTGTTGTTGTCAAGGTGTGGTGTATTTAATTGCCAATTTTAAAATTGAATTTCCTAGTTTACGGTTCACTTGGAATCCCACGGCCAGATACCGGACCTAGTTAGGCGTAATCATTGTCACCACGCAAGGACAACGGACCCAGATTTGATCAAGGAGGAAAATCAGTGGAAAACAATGTGTGCCATATAACAGCCCGTCTCTGGCTCTCATACATATCTATGTAAAACCTAGATGACTAAGAGCAAGCATAAATGTAATGGTTTGATGTTTAGGCACGGAGGGACAGGGTAAATAAGATAAATCAACACGCATCAGATGCAAACAAGCTCTGCCTTTAGGCGGTGAGAATAATGAGCTATTGCTATGCAGGGGCAGGGTGTGTAAATGATGTTGCTAGTGTTTGTTTGCAGTGCTTCTCTGTAAAACATTGATCTCGATGCAGACGCACAACCGCTATGGACAGTACTGGGGGAGTGGATTCTCCCGTCGTTCCTTCCAACTCACACGCGCGCACACACACACACAGGCTAGCCTTTATCAAACGGTTGCACCGCAGCCTGTTGTATTGATGGTCGGCAGAGCCAGTTTCTAGTTGACGACGATGAAAACATTCTCTACGATACGGACGCTTTTGCTGGGCTTTCTCCACGCTCTAAACTCCCCGTCCGTATTGTTACCTGTTGCAGTGGCTCGTCCTCCACTTTCGTCATCTCCGCCGAGTCTCTACTCATCAGCGTGGGCTGGGCTGGCTGGCAGCAGCGGAATACTTCAAAGAGAAGCCGTCGTTGTAGGAGGCGGCGCCCGAAGCGCGCACGTTGTACTCCGCTGAGAAGAGGGGAAAGCGCCCTGGGCACAGGAAGGCCCAGCGCCAGATAGCCCAGCTGCATCCAGCGACACAAGCAAACGGAAAACACGCCGCTCCAGACAGACACCGACTGTGATGTAGCAATTCTTAACGTCCGTATATCCACGGTGTTTTGTCAAACAGCACCAACCTTGGCCAAGTTGGCCTTTTCGTAATTTATGAAAAGGTCTGCCTGTGAATTTAGTTTAGTAGCCTAGCCTATTTTGCAGGTGACTCAAATAAAATTTGAGTAGCCAACGGAATAATCATACGATAAACACATTGTTATATCACCATTTATTTAAAGGACCTTTGTTGTAAAATATAAATACAAATGATAGCATATTAATTTTATTTTACGTTTTAACATATTTTGGACTGAACAGAAGCAAAACTAAAACACCAATCCGGAACAGTTAGGTCTACTGAAATGGTCAACTCCTTATTTACACGTTCAAGCATCAGCTATAACTCACCGATGCCACGCTTCATAAAACGTCATGACCACCTTCCAAATAAATGTTTTCCTTACTTGCCGTCATAAATAGGAGACAAATAAAGCTCAAGTTTGGGCCGCAAACTCTAGAATAAACGTACGAAAAGCTGTGGAACTAGCAAGATCAGCGTTAACATTATCCCACGGTACGACAGCCAATGCTTAGACGATATCTAGCCACCTGACAAGATGGGTCGTTGAAGACCTCCAAAGTGCACAGCCATGACCCCTGACCCGGACAGCCACCACGATAACCTTTGACCTCTAAGCAGGGCAGTACTGACAAAACCAGTCTAGCCCCTGTACATAGTTGTAAACAGTGTCGAAAAACAACGACCTGACCAAAACATGACAACAAAAGCAGCAGATATACAGGATATACACATCTCTCTCTGTCTATATATATATATATATATATATGTATATACACACATAACACAAATGCAGCTGTAAATGTGTACATGTACATAATTACATTTATATTTACGTAGGTTGTTTATTTTCTTCGTTTTAACATAGTAACTGAATTGTTTTCCTCACAAAGAGAGTCATCCATTTCAAACATCCAATCCTCCCAGTCTGGTATATTAGAGAATGTACACTTTCTACAGCTCTGAGTGCGTGTCCGGCTCGTCCACACTCCCGTGTCGGCGTGTTCCCCGGGGCGCCGCCTCAAGGTCACGACCTCGCCTTGGCCACCTTGCCACCCTTGACCTTGGCGCTGACCTTGGGCTCCCAGCGGCTGTCCAGACTCTCGAGGGAGGAGCCCAGCATGGCGGCCAGCTCGGCGCTGGTCTCCACCAGGTCCAGCAGCTCTTTGCTGTCCGGGAGGAAGGCCTCCAGCTCCTCGGGGCAGGAGAAGAGCTGCGACAGGGAGGCTTGGCGGTAGAACTCGGCCTCGGCGATGGTGGCCACCTCCAGGTGGGAGAAAGAGGAGCGGAAGGCCCGGGACGACATCTTGAGACGCTCCAGCACGTCTGAGAGCAGGAGCCAGTTCCTGGGCCTGGAGGAGAGGAAGAGGAGGGGAGGAGGGAGAGGAGGAGGAGAAGTAGTGGAGGAGGAGAGGAAGAGGAGGGAGAGGAGGAGAAGTGGAGGAGGAGGAGGAGAGGAAGAGGGAGGAGGAGGAGAAGTGGAGTGGTGGAGGAGAGGAAGAAGAGGAGGAGGAAGATGACAGGTGGAGGGGAGGAAGGAGGAGGGGGAGAGGAGGACGACAGGGACAAAAGAAAAGGATGAGTAGGTAGTAATAAGTTGGGTGGAGGTGGAGCAGGCAGACACTAGCAGCTTGGCCTCTTCTTTGAATATTGTTCATGCACACTCTCAGAAATCTTTCACACCAAGAATCACAGCTATATAAGCTTGTATACATGTGTCATGACCAAAGCCATTTCCCTTTCAACACTGAGTGTGTGGTCACAGAACCAGCATGTCTGCATTAGACCACTAGGGCAGGTGTGCTGAACACAACCTGACCTGGTTATCGACCCCTGACCCCAGGGTGTGGGTCAGAGAACACAAGCCACCCGGTCACATCAATGCCCCGCCCATCCCATGGGAGGGGGAGGGTGGAGCTACCAGTGGAAACACACACAACACCACGCGCACGCACACACACACACACACACACTTTACTGGGGTGAATTCATTTGCTTTGAGGATAATACTTGCGCAATGATTGACACATAAAATAAAACTCACACACACACACGCACACACGCGCACGCACACACATCAATCAATACCACTTGAAATGATTAGCAGCATTGTGTTCTGCCTGGGTGTGCTGAACGGCAGGAGAGGAACACAGAGAGCTGCCGCTGGATGTGTGTGTGCGAGTGAGTGTGAGAGCGTGTGTGTGTGTGTGCGTGTGTGTGAGAGTGTGTGAGAGTGCGTGTGTGTGAAAGTATGTGTGTGAGAGTGTGTGTGTGAGTGTGAGAGCGTACGTATGTGTGTGCGTGCGTGAGTGCATGTGTGTGTGAGAGCGTGTGTGTGAGTGTGAGAGCGTACGTATGTGTGTGCGTGCGTGCGTGAGTGCATGTGTGCGTGTGTGCGTGAGTGCATGTGTGCGTGTGTGCGTGAGTGCATGTGTGCGTGTGTGCGTGCGAGTGTGTGGCAGCGCTCGTCGGCCCCACAGCCCAGAAGGGCCATTAATACTGCATCAGGCAGGCGAGCCAGAGCAGACGAGAGCTAGCGGAGAGCAGCACGGGGGTGGGGGGGGCGGGGGGGAGAGACGAGAGCTAGCGGAGAGCAGCGCGGGGGTGGGGGGGGGGCCGGGGGGGAGAGACGAGAGCTAGCGGAGAGCAGCACGGGGGTGGGGGGGCGGGGGGGAGAGACGAGAGCTAGCGGAGAGCAGCGCGGGGGTGGGGGGGGGCGGGGGGAGGTGGGGGAGCGGGGAGAGACGAGCGCTGGCAGAGAACGAGAGAGCGGAACGGAGAGACAGACAGAGAGAGAGAGGAGGTGGGGGAGGGGGAGGCTGCCAGGAGATGGGAGCTGCGCGGCGCTGAGACTGGAGATTACCCTGAACAGCACACGCCACAGCTGCGACCGGAGAGAGAGAGAGAGAGAGAGAGAGAGAGAGAGGAGAGGGAGGGAGGAGAGAGGGAGCGCGACAAGCCCACGAGGAAGACTGAGTGGGAGGCAATTAGCTCTGTCTGCTATCGCGCTGCGTCTCAGCTGAACAGCACAGAGCCGTCTCTCTCTCTCTCTCCCTCCGTCCCTCTCTTTCTCCCTCCGTCCCTCTCCTCTCTCTCTCTCCTTCCTCTCCGTCCTCACTCTCTCCTACCTCCGCGCTCCTTTTTTCTCTCTCTCTCGCTCTGCCCTTTTTGACCTCTCTCTCTCTCTCCCTCTCCCTCTCTCCCTCTCCGTCTCCCCCTCTCATCTCCTCTCAGGTTTCCTCTGTTCTGGGTGTGTTCGTCTCCTGTTTTAACGACCCATTTCCACAGAACCCTCTGAGGGAATCACACTCCAGAGTCTGGCCTCAGCCTCCCAAAACACTCACGCACACACACACGCACACACACACACACACACCACACACACACACACGCACACCACACACACCCCCACACACACCACACACACCACACACACACCCACACCACTTACCCCTGAGAGAGGGCCACCTGGATGTTGTAGCAGGGGAGGAGCGGCCGGTCGGAGAACTCAAACTCAAACAGCTCCCTCTGCTCCTCCTCCTCCTCCTCGTCAGGACCTGGGGGCCCCGCCAGGATGTCGTAGGCAGCCGGGTCCTCCATGGACTCTGAAGCGCACACACACACACACACACGGTTAGAGCTGGTGGATGCAACGGAACGTGCCAAAACAAACACTCACCATGAACACACAAACACGCCTATTGTACACAGAGACAAACACCAAATACCACAGCACAACGGGGCAACACCCAAACCGGATGAAGCAGATACGCTCTGACACGCTCAGAGAACAAGGCCATCGGTAGATAAGGTTAGTCTGGTTATCGACCCCCCCCCCCTCTCTCTCTCTCTCTCTCTTCCAGGTGCTGCCCTGGGGCTGCTGGCTCTACTTCAACAGAACGTCGTGGTTTGAGAGCGTGTGTTGAATAATTCAGTAACGGGGCCGATGGCGCCTCCTCCCCCCCCCCCCCTGCTCTGCCTCCCCCCCCCCCCTGCTCTGCCTCCCCCCCCCTGCTCCCCCCCCCCCACCCCAGAGGTGCCAGTACACGTCCTCTCCTCCCTCCCTCTCCCTCCATCTTTCCTGTTGGTCTCTCCTCTTGGGTGAGGTGTTACCCTCCCTTCATGCTCTCCTCCCCCGACACCTCTCTTCCCACCCGCCCACTGCCTCCCCCTCTCCCCCCCTCTCCCCCTCTCCCACCCTCCTCTCTCATGGAAGCTGTGCTTATGTATGCGGAACCAACATTAGGCGGCACACTGGCATTCCTACCATTCCTGGAGTACGAGTCTCTCTCCCCCTCTCTCTCTCTCTCTCTCTCCCCTCTCTCCCCCTCTCTCTCTCCCCCTCTCTCTCTCCCCCTCTCTCTCTCCCCCTCTCTCTCTCCCCCTCTCTCTCTCCCCCTCTCTCTCTGTGTGTGCTTTAGCCAACACGTTTGTTTAGTCAACAGCTGGACTGGGATCCATTCGTCTCAGTTTGTAAACATTCTCTCTCTCTCTCTCTCTCTCTCTCTCTCTCTCTCTGCCTGTCTGTCTGCCTGTCCTGTCTGTCTGCCTGTCATGGACAGACACAGGTTTATTTCCTATCCAAGTTGTTTGCACACTTTGATTCCCACCTTCTCCAAGTCTTGAGTGTGTGATAATGTGTGTGTGTGTGTGATAGTGTGTGTAGTGGAACTCACCACACACGGCACTGCCGTAGAATTCCCAGTAGACACCACTGTCATCGTCTGCTCGGCCCTGCAGATCGGTGAAATACTCTGGAGAGAGAGAGAGAGAGAGAGAGAGAGAGGAGGGAGAGGGAGGGAGGGAGGGAGGGAGAGAGAGAGAGAGGGAGGTAGAGAGAGAGAGAGGAGGGAGGGAGAGGAGAGGGAGGAGAGATGTTAGGGTAAAACTCCAGAGAGACAAGCCTTTGTTTCGGTTTGTGTTTCTATTCTACAGAAGAGAGGAAGGGTAGGACACGCAGCCCTCCTTCCTGTACACACACACACACACACACACACACACGGGAGGTTTGTGTACGGTGTGGGACAATAGATGCTGCCAGAATGAACCGGCACACACAGAGAAAGACACACAAACACAGAAGGAAAGAGGGGGGCCTTAAGTGGATGAGAAAAAAGGAATATAGCACAGCTCACAATAGAAGGTGTGTGTACCTGTGTGTGTACCTGTGTGTGTGTGGGAGAGTGTGTGTGTGTGAGAGAGAGTGAAGGAGTTGGAAACGAGAGGATTCAGGAGGAGAGAAACTAAGAGAGCTCCAAGATGGAGGTGACAACTAGTGAAAGAGCGAGAGGAGAGGGACAGATATGCAAAAGGAGAGCCAGGGAGAGAGAGAGAGAGAGAGAGAGGGGAGAGAGAGAGGAAGATGGAGGAAGAGAGAGAGGAGACAGAAGGGGAGGAAGAGAAGGACAGAGAGAGGGAGAGGGAGGGAGAGAGGGAGGAAAAGAGGGGGAGAGGGAGGGAGAGAGGGAGGAAGAGAGGGGGAGAGAGAGGGAAAGGGAGGGAGAGAGGGAGGAAGAGAGGGGGAGAGAGAGGGAGAAGGAGAGAGAGAGGGAGGACGTATGGGGCACAGCGTGTGCTCTGTACATGCTTGATTAGCATGGTCCGAGAGAAAGAGAGGGAGAGAGAGAGGAAAGGAGGGAGAGAGAGGAAATCAAGCGGGCAGACAGGCGGGACACCAGGACAAGCCTACTGATTTACAACCCCCCCTCCCCCTCCCCCCTCCCCCCATCTACAGCTTGCCGCACGCACTCTCTCTCTCCCTCTATTTCTCACTTGTTCTTTTGTGCTCTCCTCCTCCTCTCTCTCTCTCTCTCTCTCTCTCTCCCCCTTTCTCTTCCTCCACCCTCAGTACCTAGCCACACTAGAGGGTGCTTGTGTGTGTGTGTGTGTGTGTGTGCAGCAGGAGGGGGGGGGGGGCTCCCTGCAGCTCTAAATGACAGGCTGTGTGGGGAGGCAGGCGTTTTAAATGCTAAGTGGGAAGTGGTGATTAGGGAGAGCGGGAAAGAGGAGCAGAGCAAGGAAGAGAGAGAGGGAGGGAGAGAGAGAGAGGGAGCGAGAGAGAGGGAGCGAGAGAGAGCGAGAGAAAGAGAGGAGAAAGAAGGAGAAAGCGGTAAGGAGTGGTGCTGCGCTCTGATTGCTGCCTCTCATTTCTTTCCTCCTTCAACCTCTCCCCCCCCCACTCCCTCCCCCCCCCCCCCCCCCCCCCCCCCCCCCCCCCCCCCCCTCAATCCCATCCCCCCGGCACTTCGCTCTCCCTAGATGTCAGTCGTTGTGTGTGTGTGCGTGTGTGTGTGGTCACACCATGCTGGCACAGGGAGATGCAGGTCTGCCTGTGGCGCTACACACACACAGATATACACTTTGAGAACACACACACACACACAACCTTTCTCAACTGTCACACGTGAAACCGTGGCAACGAGGCGCCCTAATCCCAAACTGATCCTGTAGGTAACACATCCGAGCGCACAGGTATCCTCCAAATCCTACCTGACACCCCCCCTCCCCCTCTCCCCCACCCCCCAGGCTGGGATCTCCCCAAAACACACACACACACCAGGATTACGCATCAGAGCCTGCAAATCTCCCAAACATTCTTCTGGATTATGCGGACTAGCGATTAGCACGGCTGGCAACTGTTGGTGTGGTGTGTGGTTGTGGTGGGGGGGGGGGGGGGGGGGGGTGGGGGGCTTGATAACGGCGAGAGGCTGAAGATGGTCTAATCCGTCTTTTTGGGACACGGATTGTGCTTCGTTTTTTCCGGAGATTTCCGCCGGAGAGAGAGGGGACTGGGTGAAGGAGGGAAGAACAAGCAGGGGAGTTACAGGGGATGTGTGTGTGTGGACGTTTTTGCCCGTGAGTGTGTGTGTGTCCGCTGAAGACCCAGGGCTGATTAATAAACCCTGAAATAGCCACGAAGGACGAAGGAAAGAGGAGGACGGAAGGATGGAGAGAGAGAGAGGGAGAGAGAGGGGGAGAGAGAGAGAGAGAGAGAGAGAGAGGGAGAGAGAGATGCGTCTCTCCATGCACTCAGTGGAATGTCCTCTAGATCCCCTTGGTAGAAAATGAACTCCGATCCATTTGCGTGTGTGTGTTTTCCTGTTTTCCCCTCAACCAAATCAGCTTTCTGTTAGGCAACGATGCCTCCTCCTCCCGTCTGTACACTGCTCACACGGGCAACAGCCTGTCGTACTCCCAGAGTAAACAATAACACGTAGAGAGAGAGAGAGACAGAGAGACAGAGAGAGAGAGAGAGAGACAGAGAGAGAGAGACAGAGAGAGAGAGACAGAGAGAGAGGAGCGCGGGGGAGACACATGCCAAACCAGCGCTGATTTTCCCCGCGCTTCCAAGACCCTCCCCTCCCCAGCTGTTGCTAAGTAACCAGATAGCGGGCAAAAACGGGATCGGGCCCTGAGGCCGATCTGCTCTCCCTACAGAGCAGCAGTCAAGAGGGGTGAGTGACACACACAGACACACACACACACACACACAGAACATAGGAGGGGAACACCCTTCACCACAATTACCTCTCACACTTGTTCACAGATAACGGCCCCCACCTCATCCACACACACCCGCTAAATCCACACACACACATCCCCGCCCCATCCACACACACGCCCCAAACACCCCCCCCCCCCTCATCCACACACACACATCCCCGCCCCATCCACACACACGCCCCAAACCCCCCCCCCCCCCTCATCCACACACACGCCCCAAACACCCCCCCCCCCTATCCACACACACGCCCGCCCCCTATCACAACACGCCGCCCCAAACACCCCCCCCCCCATCCCCCCGCCCCCGTGTGTCTCACCAGAGAGGAAGGCCTCCATGAGGCGGCTGTGGGTCATGCGCAGCAGGCTGCGTCCGGAGTACGTGGCCAGGGTGGGGTCGGCCCCGTAGGACAGCAGGAGCCGCACCAGCTCCAGGTGGTCGTTCTCCACCGCGTCGTGCAGCGGCCTGGGGGGAGGGGGCAGGGGTTACCGTGGGTTACCACACACACACACACTTAGGATGACGTCTGGTCTGGGTCTAACGTGGGTGGGCTGGAGTCGTAGTGTGTGTGTGTGTGTGTGTGTGTTTGAGAGGACGGTGAGATGGGATGTTTCTGTGTGTGAGGGAGTGCGATCAAGTGTGTGTTTGCGAATGTGTGTGTGTGTGTGTGTATGTGTGTGCGTGAACGTGTGAATGTGTGTGTTTATGTGTGTGTGTATGTGTGTGCGTGAACATGTGTGTGAACGTGTGTGTTTATGTGTGTGTGTGTGTGAACGTGTGAATGTGTGTGTGTGTCACCTGGTTCCGTCCTGGGCGCTGCAGTTGATGTCCGCTCCGTGCTCCACCAGGTGCTGAGCGATGGCCAGCCAGCCTCGCGACGCTGCCTCATGCAGCGCACAGTAGCCCGCGTTGTCACGGTGATTCACATCACACACCCTGTTCTCCAGACAGTACAGCACCACCTCCTGCGCACACAAACACACACACACACACACAGCGGGGGTGAGCTAACGTTCAATGAACTCCGAATAGCATTCAGCCCTGCTCAAATCCCACACGGTTCTACACAGTAGAACAGAACAGGGTAGGAGTAAGAAAAATAAACCCAAGTAAAAATGTAGACCGTCTGAAGTTGGTCTGAAGCGTCGATGTGTCAGACATGTGCATGTGCCCGTACATGCATCAGCACTCCCAGCAAGAGTTCATGCAAATACAAGGTGAAGAGAGAGAATGAGAGAGATAGAATGAGAGAGAGATAGAATGAGAGAGAGAGATAGAACGAGAGAGAGAGATAGAATGAGAGAGAGAGATAGAACGAGAGAGAGAGATAGAACGAGAGAGAGAGAAAGAGAGAGGAAATGGTTCCAAGACCTCATGTTGTTTATCCCTAGACGGGGAGGGGGAGGGGGGGGAGGGGAGGGGCAAGACCATTACCAGCGCACCCCCCCACCCCCCCGGTTCCCATCTCTATGCAAATCGTGTGGGGTGACGGCCAAGGCCTCCATATTTCCATAAGTCTTTCCCAGAATGCCGCGGCTGAAAATAGCTCCAGTCGATCTGCCTGCCAACGGTCCCCTCGGCAACTATCCCCCCGCAAGTGTTTGGGAACATCTGGGTAATGAATGTGGACCGCTCCTCCCTGACGCCAGATCCTCCATGTCTCTTTAATGTCCGATGCTACAGCCCCGCCCCTGCGAGGGGCCCCGCCCCTCAATCTGGCCAATGAGACGGCAGAGTTTCCCAAGTGTAGGAAGTGAGGTTCAAGACAGGAAGTGAGGGTGCGGTTCCAGGCAGGAAGTGAGGTTCCAGACAGGAAGTGAGGGTGTGGTTCCAGACAGGAAGTGAGCTTCCAGACAGGAAGTGAGGGTGTGG
>CM042873.1:2184633-2194633 GCA_023658055.1 Thaleichthys pacificus
GGGCCGTGTGCGCGCACGTGCGTGTGTGTGTGTGTGTTTGATAGAGAGAGCGCGGTATGTGCGTGACAAACAACGGTGTGTGTGTGTGTGTGTGTGGGAGAGCGGTGTGTGTGGGGGAGAGCGGTGTGTGTGTGTGTGTGTGGGAGAGCGTTGTGTGTGTGTGTGTGTGGGAGAGAGCGGTGTGTGTGTGTGTGTGGGAGAGAGCGCGGGCGGCCCTGAGGGAGCTGGTTGTGGCTTATCACACGCAGGCAGTTAGAAAAGGGTTTCCCGTCTGGGGCCAAGAAAGGGAGGGAGGTAGAGAGGGAGGGAGAGAGAGAGAGAGGAGGGGGAAAGAAGGAAGGAAAAAAAACTGAAGGCTAGAAAAAACAGACGCCGCCGAGTGCGTGCACAAACAACACAGCAGTCATGTCTCCTGGCACGGAGAGAGAGAGAGAGGGAGGGAGACGGGGAGAGAGAGAGAGAGGGAGGGAGACGGGGAGAGAGAGAGGGAGGGAGACGGGGAGAGAGAGAGAGAGGGAGGGAGACGGGGAGAGAGAGAGAGGGCAGAAGAAAGAGAGAGGGAGGAAGAAAGAGAGAGGGAGGAAGAGAGAGAAACAGAGAGAGGGGGAGGAATACTCCCCTCAGTCACACAGAATTCAAAAGGGTTCTGACCTGGAGTGAAGAGCACACACACACACACAGGGGAGGGGGGGGGGGTTGGAGAATGGCGGTGGTCTCTGACTGATGTCACTAAGACCCATTAGAAAACCATTAGAGTAGAATTACACACCAGTTGGGCTCCAGGGTAGAAACTTCACTGCATCCACACAAGCCTGACAAACACACACACAATCTGCAGAAATCTGTCAGAACAGTACATGTGTGTGCGTGCATGTGTGCAATAAGGCAGGATGCGACCAGGGGAGAAGAGAGAGCCTTAAAAAAAATATGCGCAGGAAAGAGAGAGAGAAAGAGAGAGAGAGAGAGAGAGAGAGAGAAAGAGTCGGCAGAAAAAGGGCTGGGGGAGGGGAAGTATCTCAACGTGTGTGTGTGTGTGTGTGTGAGTGTGTGCTGGCAGTGTGCGTGTGAGCACACACAGAGGGACTGAGCTCTTCTCTAGCCAAACCCAAACTAGCTGGCACCAAAGTAAACACAAACAGACAAGGCCCAAGACACACACACACACACACACAACAATAAATACTGGCTGAATAGATTCCCCACACCAACAGAATGACACACACACACACATTTGTACAAAACGCACATAGGCAAAGAACCTTGAGTTTTGAAAGCAAGGGACAGAAGACAAAGCAGAGAGAGAGAGAGAGAGAGAGCAGGAAAGAGAGAGAGCAGGAGGAGAGAGAGAGCAGGAGAGAGAGAGAGAGAGAGCAGGAGAGAGAGAGAGAGCAGGAGAGAGAGAGAGAGCAGGAGAGAGAGAGAGCAGGAGAGAGAGAGAGAGCAGGAGAGAGAGAGAGCAGGAGAGAGAGAGAGCAGGAGAGAGAGAGAGAGAGCAGGAGAGAGAGAGAGCAGGAGAGAGAGAGAGAGCAGGAGAGAGAGAGAGAGAGCAGGAGAGAGAGAGCAGGAGAGAGAGAGAGCAGGAGAGAGAGAGAGCAGGAGAGAGAGAGAGCAGGAGAGAGAGCAGGAGAGAGAGAGAGAGCAGGAGAGAGAAAGAGCAGGAGAGAGAGAGCAGGAGAGAGAGAGAGCAGGAGAGAGAGAGCAGGAGAGAGAGAGAGCAGGAGAGAGAGAGAGCAGGAGAGAGAGAGAGCAGGAGAGAGAGAGAGCAGGAGAGAGAGAGAGCAGGAGAGAGAGAGAGCAGGAGAGAGAGAGAGCAGGAGAGAGAGAGAGCAGGAGAGAGAGAGAGCTAATTGAATTGAAAGAGGGTGAAAGAGGAGAAAACTCGTGCTGCGTTCGAGGGCTAACCTCTTCCAACAACCCGGTGTCTTTGATCCGGAAAAAACCTCCATCCCTGTTCTTCCTCCTCCTCCCTCCTCCTCCCTCTCAACCCTTTCATCTTCCCAGGGGGAGGAGGTGGGGGAGGGAGGGAGGAAGGAGAGAGAGGACAACTTCTCCCTGTTCTCCGTGACCCGACAGTACGCAGGTACCCCCCCCCCCCCCCCCCCCCGTCACACACACACACGCAACACACACACACTTCCCTCTCCTCTCATCTCCAAAGGCAGCCTTTCTCTTGCCGTTCGCTTTTTAAAGACTCCTGGCGGCAAAGGAGGAAGAAGAGAGAGGAGAGAGGGAGCGGGAGAGTGAGCGAGCGAGGAAGAAGAGAGGAGAAAAGGGAGAGCGAGCGAAGCGAGCGGAGGAACAGGAGGGGGAAGATAGAGAATCGCAGCGCTACAGTAATCGTTCATTTCCTGCGCTCGGCGCCAGTCCTTTCACGGAGACCGCTGGTGGAACTAACGCTGCTGCTCGTTAATCTGAGGAGGAATTAGACACGGGGGGTGGGGGGCAAGCCACGCAAGGCTACCCTCCCCCCCACCACCCGGATTAGAACCCCCTCCCCCCCCCCCCCACCCATCCCCCTCAGCCCCTCCACCATTCAGATCCCAAATCCAGGAACAACCAAGTGAGGCTGTAGCGCATTCCCTGTTCCAGGAGAGTTGGTGTCTCTCTGTCCAGGACTACTTTGGAGGAGGGAGAGAGGGAGGGGAGGGAGGGGAGAGAGGGAGGGGAGAGAGGGGAGGAGGGAGGGAGGGAGGGGAGGGAGAGAGGGAGGGAGGGGAGGGGAGTGAGAGAGAGAGAGAGAGAGAGAGAGAGAGAGAGAGAGGGAGGGAGGGAGGGAGGAGGAAGGGAGGGGAGGGAGGGGAGGGCTTTCTTCCCGGAACACGGATATGAATCACCGAAGGGTTAAGGAGCCGTAGGAAGGAGAGCGGAGCGCTGTGAGAGCGAAGCGCTGTGTGTGTGTGACAGTGTGTGTGTGTGTGGCTGTGTGTGTGTGTGTGACAGCGCGAGAGGAAATTGGTGCGAGAGTTGCCTGCACGTCTCTGCGTGTGTGTGCGTGCATGAGAGAGAGAGAGCGAGAGCGTGTGTGAGAGAGAGAGCGTGTGTGAGAGAGAGAGCGTGTGTGTGAGCGCTTAGCGATGTCTCTCCGCGCCTGTTGGGAGGCTTTCTCCCATGTGGCCCCTTCGTCTCCTGGAGAATTAATGAGATGTGAGGGGGGGGGGGGGGGGGGGGGGGGGGAGGGGCAGCCAGGCGCAACCAACAGTCCTCTGACTCAGAGTGAGACAGAGAGAGAGACGGAGGGAGGGAGAGACAGACAGACAGAGATAGAGACAGAGATAGAGAGGGAGAGAGAGAGGAGGAGAGAGACAGAGATAGAGAGACGGAGATAGAGAGGGAGATAGAGAGAGAGACAGAGAGACCGTGTGTGTGAGAGAGAAAGCGAGATCGCGACAGAGAGAAAACGGGGGGAGGAGCGAGCGAGCGAGAAGCGCTGGAGAGTTTACACAGCGAAGAGAACACGATCCGACCGGAGGCACGCACGCACCACACACACACACACACAGTCTCACCTCGTAGCCCAGGCGGGCGGCACACACACGCACACACACACACAGTCTCACCTCGTAGCCCAGGCGGGCGGCACACACACACACACGCACACACACGCAGTCTTCTCACCTCGTAGCCCAGGCGGGCGGCACACACACACACACGCACACACCACACAAGCACACAGTCTCACCTCGTAGCCCAGGCGGGCGGCACGCTGCAGCAGAGTCTCCCCGGCGTTCTTGTTGACGATGAGGCGCCGGGCCTCGGGGGGCATGGGCCGGCTGGCGGGGGCGAGGGGGGCCTCGGGGGCAGGAACTGGGGGCTGGCACCCTGCCCTGGGTCACCTGGCCGGGAGGTGCAGCGGGGAGGGGGTGTGGAGAGGGAGGGGGTGAGGGCTGGAGGGGGCGTGGGGGAGCGGGGGAGGGGGGGGTCGGACGGCGAGGGCCGGCCCGCTTCCTGGAGCAGGTCGACAGGACACACCTGGGGGAGGGGAGGGGGGGGGGGGTTAACAGCTGTTCAGGACTGGAAATCTTTGTAAACATGTTACGTTCCACACAAACAACACACAAATTGTACATGCCGAAATGTTTATGACACACAGCGACACACACACACAGCGACACGCACACACACACACAGCGACACGCACACACACACACCCTCCTCCTGTGCCAGCCCTAGTTTTCCTGGCTGGCAGACAGACGGTGTCTGAAATAGCAGCCCAACACTGACTTCCTCCTCACACAGACAAAGACCTTCCGCGCCGCTGAGCCGTGTGTGTGTGTGTCTCTGTGTGTGTGTGTGTGTCTCTGTGTGTGTGTGTGTCTCTGTGTGTGTGTGTCTCTGTGTGTGTGTGTCAAGTGCCTGAGGCTCGTGATAGAGAGCCAGCCCTCGAAACGAAACCCAGCAGGAAAGTGGAAGAGTGAGAAAGAAAGCGAGCAGAGGAAAAGAGGTGGAGCGTTTCGCTTCTCTCTCTCTGTAGTGGTTAACAGGACCGCTTCTCCACCTCGTGCCTTCGTGTCTGCCCCCCTCCCTCCCTCCCACTCCCTCCCTTTCTCTCCCTCCCTCCCCCTCCCTTTCTCTTTGTCTTTCTATTGTCCGGTTTTCATGCTCTCACCCATTCATCCCTCTGCCTCTTCTCGGCTTCTCTCCCCCTCTCTCCCCCTCTCTCCCCCCTTCGGACTGAGGTGGCCAAGGAGCCAAGGATATTCCACTACAGGTCAAGTGTGTGTGTTTTAGTTTTTGTGTGACAGTGCAAGTTAGTCTGCATCTTCCTCTCTTGTTGTGTGTGTGTGTGTGTGTGGGCAGCACTGGGGGCCCTACACACACGCAGCGCTAATAAATGTCAGTGGCCCTCGTGGGGCTGTGGCCGTGTCGCCACAAAGTCATTTATAACCATGAGCACTACGGTCGAGAGACATGCACACACACAGGGAGAGAGGGAGAGAGACAGAACGAGAGAGAGAGAAAAGAGAAAGAACGAGAGAGAGAGAGAGAGAGAAAAGAGGGAGAGGAAATACGACACAGGGAACGTGACTTGACTGCGTGCTGCATAATCGCTCACAGCAAACACACATACGGAGACGCTGGCTATTGGATATTTACAGCAGTTTACCAATGCTGCTAAGATTGTGTAAATACAGTGAATCTGCTGATGGTCTGGTCTGTTCTGCTTCACTCTGAAGGGGTCTACTCGACCCAGTTAGCTCTATTTTACTCTGCGCACTTGAAGACTGCTCTATTCTGCTCTATTCTGCTCTGCTCTGGAAGTACAGCCTTCATTAGCTCAGCAAAAGCAGCAACACCACTTTCAAGGCAGCTTTGCAAACATTTAGAGCCGTGAGCGCTACTCTGATCTCACGGGTAGGTGGGGGGGGGGGCAGCCCCTTCCGCTGTGCACGTGCGTGTGCACGTGTGTGAGTGTGCACGTGTGTGAGTGTGTGGTTAAGCGTCTGTCAACAGAAGGCGCTTGCAGCCACCGATAGAGCAAACAGGATACAGCAGCAGAGTCAGCTCCAGTGATGTGTGTGTGTGTGTGTGCGTGCGTGCGCGTGTGTGCGTGCATCAGAGCAGAACAGCGAAAGCGGAGGAAGGAAAGAGGGATGGGGGAGGGGGATGGAGTTCATGCAAAGCAGGAGGGCCAGGAATGGAGTGTGGCTGTGTGTGAGTGTGTGTGTGTGTGTGTGTGTGTGTGAGTGTGTGTGTGTGCTAGCGCGTGTGTCCGCCCAGCCCTGAGGAATTACCCAGTGCAGCAGCTGTCAGCACGACACAAGCAGGTTCACCCTCACACCCCTCGCACGACGAGTCGCACGCGCACTGGGAGTCCGGGACACACACACAATCTCCTCACAAACACACAACGCACACACACATAAATACAGCTTCCGTAGATTTACACACCGTAGGACGACATTTTGTCACAAAACCGCAACATTGCCAACTAAGCCATCGTAAATCTTTGTCCTGTGCTGCATAGCTGGAATATCTTATGATAGACAAAAACACTCCAACACTAACACTCGCTATATTATATTGTGTTTAATAATTTGAGCACTCTCAAACTGTGCTCAAATCTGAGCAAGATAAAAATGCTCAAAACATTTTCAGAATGGTCCAGTGTCACAGTGGGATGATTCTAATTCCTCTCGACTCCCCTGCTACTCCTGGACAGTCTTAACCAAGCCCAGCCCCAGCCCCAGCCTGCCCCAGCCCAGCCCAGGCCCAGCCCAGGCAGCCCCAGCCCCAGCCAGCCCCAGCCCAGCCCAGGCCCAGCCCAGCCTGCCCCAGCCCAGCCCAGCCCAGCCCAGGCCCAGCCCAGCCTGCCCCAGCCCAGCCCAGGCCCAGCCCAGGCCCAGCCCAGGCAGCCCCAGCCCCAGCCTGCCCCAGCCCAGCCCAGGCCAGCCCAGGCCCAGCCCAGGCCCAGCCCAGGCAGCCCCAGCCTGCCCCAGCCCAGCCCAGGCCCAGCCCAGCCCAGGCCCAGCCCAGGCAGCCCCAGCCCCAGCCAGCCCCAGCAGGGTGAGAGTTGGTCTGAGAGCAGCACATGCTGGTCCGGAGGCTGCCTCCCCCAGGGAGCCGGGGCTATGTGAGGAATGCACTTCCTTCACCGGAGGACTCCTCCCCTCCCCCCCCCCCTCACACACACACACCCCTCCCTCCCTCCCTGTCTGTGTGAGATTGTGTTTCCCAGCAGCAAGAGGTCACAGCGGTGCTGCCGATGACCCTCACACATACGCACGCTCACACTGCACACGCTCACACTGCACACACTCACACTGCACACGCTCACACTGCACACACAGGCAGCATGCACACACCCTCCACACACACCTTTTCCATTGTGTTATTCATCGAGCCACATTGAGCCGATAATTTGAACCGTTAAGCACACTAAGAATGCATTTTCTGTAGCCCAGTATATACACATACTGAGAGAGAGAAAGAGAGGGAGAGATAGATGGGGTGAGGAAAGAGGGAGGGAGAGAGGGAGACAGAGAGAGAGAGGGAGAGAGAGGGAGACAAAGAGAGGGAGAGAGAGAGGGAGACAGAGAGAGACAGGGAGAGAGAGAGAGAGAGGGAGAGGGATGGAGGGAGGGAGAGAGAGAGAGAGAGAGAGAGAGAGAGAGAGAGAGGGAGGGAGAGGGAGGGAGTGAGGGAGGGGGAGGGAGGGAGAGAGGGAGAGAGGTACAAAGGATCTTTAATTGGTGTTTGTTTCCCATGTCCTTCAGCACGTGAGCGAGACCACACATCCACCGACAAACACAGCACGTCAGCTTGTGTGAGAGAGAGACGGTGTGTGAGAGAGAGAGGGTGTGTGTGAGAGAGAGAGGGTGTGTGTGTGTGTGTGTGTGAGAGAGGGCATGTGTGTGTGCGCGCGCGCGTGTTTTCCACCCACCTTACTCTCCCCCTCTCCGTTCTGCTCGACAGCAGTGCTTCCCAGCGCTGGTCTCTCTCTCTCCTTCTCCCTCTCCTCCCGCTCTCTCTCCCGCTGGCTGGTGTGCTTAGTCTTGCACGGCCGCTTGCCCTTGGGCTTGTCCAGGTCGCCGTGGCGACGCAGGCGGGGGATGGCGGCGGCGGCGGCGAGCTCCGTGCGGGGGTCCGGAGGGGCGGCGGGGGAGGGGGGCCCACTGGCCCTACGGTGATCCTTCAGCCTCTGCCTCTTGTCTGAGAGGCGGGCCGGGATGCTGGGGGGAGAGGGGGGAGGTACAGGGAGGAGGATCGGGGCCTGGTGGTGGAGGAGGGGGTGGTGGTGGTGGTGGGGAGGTACCCTGGCGAGGGCTTCTGGCAGTGGGCGTGGGAGATGGTCGCAGTGGGCTGGGAGGGGAGGGAGGGCAGGGGGAGCTGTGGAGGGGAGAGGGAGAGAAAGACGGAAAAAGAGAAAAAAATATATTTTACTTCAAGCGTCTACCTCAGACGTTTGAAAGGAGCTTAGTGTTTTGTTATCAGATGCTAGCGCATGACCACTTCTGTTCAGTACAGCATCACACGCTGAGAGAGAGAGAGACACAGAGAGAGAGAGGGAGAGAGAGACAGAGAGAGAGGGAACAGAGAGACACAGAGAGAGAGAGGGAGAGAGAGACACAGAGAGAGAGAGGGAGACAGAGAGAGACACAGAGAGAGAGAGGGAGAGAGACACAGAGAGAGAGAGAGAGACACAGAGAGAGGGAGAGAGACACAGAGAGCGAGCGCCACACACACACACTGGGATGGTGCTTGACTGCGGTGCTTTGCTAAGTAGGTTCTATCTATATCTGGGGGAAGGGAGGAATGGAAAGAGGAAATTGGAGGGAGATAGGGAGCCTTTCTGGGGGAGGGATATTAAATGAATTTTGTGTGTGTGTGCGCGCGTTTCGGGTTAGTGTGAGCAACTTGCCGAACGACAAAGTTCGCCGACATAGACACACACCCACACAAACTAACGCACTCGTAAACAACAGTACGTGACTGAGACTGAGCAAGAGAGAGAGAGACAGAGAGAGCGAGAGAGAGAAAGAGAGAAGGAGAGAGACAGAGACAGAGAGAGAGAGAGAGAGAGAGAGAGAGAGAGAGAGAGAGAGAGAGAGAGAGATTGAGCAAGAGACAGCATAAGAGCCTGTCGGCTTTACAAAGAGAAAAAAGCGAGACCCAGCGAGAGAGAGCGAGCAAGAGAGAGAGCGAGAGAGAGAGAGAGCAAGAGAGAGAGCGAGAGAGAGAGAGAGCAAGAGAGAGAGCGAGAGAGAGAGAGAGAGCAAGAGAGCGAGCGAGAGCGAAACAAAGAGAGAGGGAGAGACGAAACGCAGGAGTAGGAAAGAGAGCGAGAGATCGAGGTAACGAACGGCCGGGCGGGCGTGGGGGAGGGGAAGAAGAGAGAGAGCGGGAAGGGGAGAGAGAGGAGGGTACGTGAGTCTGCTGTTTTCCGTCGTGTGTTCCAACGCCCCGCGTGAAACATGCGAGCTGACAGACTCTGGATACAGCTGCAGCCCGCACGCACACACACGCACACGCACACACACACGCACACACACGCACACAGGCCCTTTTGCGAGCCAGCAGGGAGTTTTACCTCCTCCATCTGCTGAATTATTTATGGGCTCACTACATCCCAGGAGAGAGACGAGGGCTAGCGGAACCTCCGGAAGGAGAAGAGGTAGCTACACGCCCCCACACACACACACACGCACACGCACACACCCCCCCCCCACACACACACACGCACACACACACACACACTTCTATCTTTAGGACGGGCTGACTGACATGAACACACACATCCCTCCTCTCACCAATTACAATGTGGAGACGGAGAGAGAGAGAGAGAGAGAGAGAGAGGGATAGAGCGAGAGAAAGAGACAAAGCCCGTGTGTGTGTGTAGAACAGCCGCGTGCCTCCTATCGAGGGATTCCGCTAACCAGCAACTCCGCTCCTAAAACCCAGTCCCCCTGCCCTCTCCCTCCCCCCTCCACCAGACCTCGTAAATACAAACCCGGGGGGGGGGGGGGGTGATACCCAGAGGTGCGGTATACAAGTGCGCCTGCCTGAAATAAATGTCTCGCCCCCGCCCCCGGCTCGGAGAGGATCTAATTAACGCCCGGTGCCATATCGATTCCCACGAGGGCGCGCAAAGCCACTTTACCGACCCCCCCCACACACACACACACACTTCCCCCTGACTGACCGCCGCACACACCCCCCCCCCCCCCCCGGGGGGGGCTGATAGAACGCATTACGGACGCGTGTGTCTTGTCACTTACGTGGACCATATGGATTATCTGGCGTGTGTGTGTGTGCGTGTGTGAGAAAGGCAAGAGGCATCTCCAAACCAGGAATTTTGTGTGCGTGTGTGTGTGGCGGAGGGAGACGTGTTGTGACAGCTACATGTGGAAGATGTTAGACGGCCATTAGCACGCAACGGGGCCGAGACGTGAGTCAGAGCACACACACACACACACAGCCTGCTGGCTCTCTCTCTCACACACACACACACACACACACA
The DNA here is from genome assembly GCA_023658055.1 of Thaleichthys pacificus. Lineage (NCBI taxonomy): Eukaryota > Metazoa > Chordata > Actinopteri > Osmeriformes > Osmeridae > Thaleichthys > Thaleichthys pacificus. The sequence goes on from CM042873.1 coordinate 2,194,592, forward strand.
CACATCGGCATGCTCCATACATCCTGTTGGGCTGGGAGGGCT